>CM055894.1:6217131-6784631 GCA_029582155.1 Panopea generosa
AAACTTAAACGCTACTAAATGCAAAGGTTTACCTGGGTGTCTAAGTCCAAAAAGGTCCACAACTGTGCCAAAATGCAATTCAGAGTTATGGTTCTTATCGCTGTGTGTTGCATTGATGATGGTTAACACACATGCAAAGTTTCATGGACATCCAATGAGTGGTTGCATAGATATCTGAAACTTGTACGCAAAAGTTTAACCTGGGTGTCTACAGATAACGACGACGACGGCGGGGTCATGACAATAGCTCTCCCTGGACTTCGTCCCGGCGAGCTAAAAGAAAACATTGTTTTATTTATCAGTACAAATAAGGAATAATGTTCAATAGTAGTTGTTATAGTAATAGTCACATTATTAAATATAATAAAGACAAGTCCGATTAAAGATCTGATGGTGGGGGTGGGAGACAAAACTGTCCGTACCCCAAATAGTTCGATAATATATGGTCGGAGCGGTGGTCAAGTAGTAATAGAGAGTCCGCCTTCCATGCGAAAAGTCGTGGATTCGATCCTCGACCGCGTCATGCTAAATACTTTAATAATAGTACTAAACGCTACCTAGCTTGGCGATCAGCAATTATAGGATAGTTCTATGTCTGGTCGGCCCGGTACCAGTATAATGAGACTGAAAGGGTTTCATGTCATGTGTGGCAGCGCTTAGAAAAGTGTCTTAAGTAATCTTAAAAGACACCCTCACGATATGAATGTTTTTGTTCAAGCTGACGCTAACCCTATACAACAACATTTATCGTTCCAGTATATATGTAGTTTGCAGTACAACGCATTTTACCCCGAAAATGAAACCCTCCGACATAAAGAAATTATTCATACTAAATTTATTCAATTAACAGGTCATAAAATTACCAAAAAAATATAGCATACAATAGTTCATAAAACATGTCTAATTGTGAATTGTGTGACTTATGGGGATACTGGGACTAAAATGATATACCACATGCTATAACATATCTTGCGGCCATATTTTATTGTTAACGCTCACGCAGCGTGTGTGTGTGTGTGTGTGTGTGTGTGTGTGTGTGTGTGTGTGTGTGTGTGTGTGTGTGTGTGTGTGTGTGTGTGTAGGGGGGTGTTCTTTGGTTAATAGAACACGTGACAGTTTATACCAGTGTCTTAATTACAAATGTTATGTCCATGTTTATATTCAACAACTATTTTCACCGGAATTATTAATTAATTAAAATGAATAAAATTGCTTAACCTGCAACACATACATTTAGATAAAAGGAACTTAGTAAGTGTAGGATGATATTAAAACTAACACAATGATCACAAATATGCTGTAAAGGCAAACTTCTTTAAATCGTAAAAGAAAATATCATCCCAAAAACTACAATTAATCCTTTTCTGATATTAAAATCTTCAAAATCGTTGGATTGCTTCACGAGGAGTTTTAATAATTATAATCACGAGATAACTCATTTGAACTACTTGAAATCGTCAAATAGGTCCTAAAAAGACGACTATTGAACGATCAATCCGCCTTTTGCGACCGGTTATCGATCAGTAGGAGCAACAGACAAGAGCAAATACATCAGTTACTTGTAAAAGGTCTTTGGTTCTGCTTCGATTCATTTTGGGACCAACAAATATTTTACATGGCTCCTGTTTTACCATCATATATTTAAAGACTTAAAAACTTAAATCTACAAAACGCAGACAGATGATCGTGATTTTAACTGACTCCAGTAAAACTGCATATTGTTTCGTTCATATTGATACTATTTTAGAGAAACCAGTCAAGACTTAGATAAGTTGTTAAGTATTAATGTAAAGCGTTTGTAAAGCAGAAGTCATCGATCAGTTGGCACATGAAATTGAGTTTTATGTTCAAGCATCGGATCAGTCGTTACTTTTATTGATACATAACCATATCTTAGTGACAATATCTGATACTGTGTAGATATATTTCAGAAAATATTTACATAAAACAAATTATGTGACGATAGTTTTGAAACTAAAGATAAAACGTCCTTTTTGAAATACATTAGCGAAAAAAACGCGTAAATATAATTAAATATGCCTTTATTATATGTGTCGGCATTTTTTATTAATATTATCATTGTCCTCGATTTCCTATACACTGATTTTGACCAAGAAACTATAGTGAAGTGGATCAGTCGTCCAGGTCTTGCACTAAGAATCCAGGAGTCCCAGGTCTTCAACAAAAGTCGAATCCCATTATTGACCCTGAAATTGTCTATCACTATCTTTTATTTAGGAAAAGTATCAACTTAACGACCTGCATACCGATACATTTTAATGTCCTATGGGCATTATGTAAATATATCTAAAAAAATAAGTGAAAATTTTTATCAAAATAAATATTCACTGGATACTAGTTTATGAAGAGATTTTATATAAACTACAACTAAAATATTTTAAGGCTGTTGACGAATTTATTTTATTATTGGGGTTTAACATCTGTTTTAACATATTTAAAGTAAATACGGCGTATCCAGTTTTACTTGTGTAAGAAGAAATCAGAATCTGAGTAGAACAACCATGCTTTCCATGGGTATCTTTATTTATATTTATAATTATAATTTACCTTAGCTAATTACGCTTAAGTTGCCATTTCACTAAAAATAAAACAAAATGTATACATTCTCGGTGAAATTAATAAACAACTTCTATTTACTGTTTTATTTATTTTAAATTTCATAAAGTAAAACAATATTTAAAGTGAAAAAAATACCGGAAACTGTCGATATGTTACGAAAGTCTCGGCAAGTATCACTCGTTATATTCCGGATATTTCCGATAGCGATTACCTGTAGCGGATGAAATATAATTTTTTTAAGCAGACGATCTGCGCAGAAGTATGCGTATTCGCCATTCACAGCTTATCAACGGTTTCCGTATACGTCTCTATCTCGTCTTTTATAATTTGTTTTTGTTCAATCACGCGTAAACTCTTGGTGCCCAGAAGAAATTTGACTTAAAAGATCATAAATATATAGTTTTAGTCTTGGTAGTAGTAACATAGACATGAACAGAGATATAAGTGACTGCAGGTGATTATTTAAATTTCGAATGTGACATTTGGCGTTTTTCTTAATATTAGAAACAACTCTTCCTTAACTAATTATGTTTTTTTACTATTTTAGTGGGAAACATTTCATTTTAGTCCATTTCTGATGTAAAGAATAGTATTTGTAGCAGTAATCATAGTAGTAGTATAGTAGTAGTAGTCGTAGTAGTATTTGCAGTAGTAGTAGCAGTAGTAATAATAGTAGTATAGTAGTAGAAGTATTAGTTATAGTAGTAGTAGTAGTAGTAGTAGTAATAGTAGTTGTAGCGGTAGTAGTAGTAGTAGTTGTAGTAGTAGTAGTAGTAGTAGTAGTAGTAGTAGTAGTAGTAGTAGTAGCGGCAGTAGTAGTAGTAGTAGTAGCAGTAGTTCTGAGTAACATAGCTCTGACTGTACTACTTCACTCCTCAGTATTGCCAGGAAAATGACAATGCGCCGTGATGATGTATATAAATCATCACAGAGACTGTTGCTGGATAGGCGGGAATTCAAACTTACGACTCCTGGACACAGAGTCAGGTGGGATTCCGACTGAGCTTACCGGGCCTGACCCAGCAGCAATAGAATAATTTGAAGTTACATCAATGTAGTAATCATAGTTTATGTGATTTTTTATTTTCAAATGGAGGATCAGGGATCGAATGAGATTAGCTCAGTCGGCAGTGCGTCTGACTATCAATCCAGGTGTCGAGCATTAAAATCCAAACCTAATCAAGTCTCCATGATTGATATACGACATTGCATTCCATAATCATTCGTCTCTTGACGCTGATTCTAGTGGGAAAGTTATCAGTTTCAGAAATGTGGTGTAGTGGAGTGGTTAGGTTAATCGATTGTTTGTTAGACCTCTAAGGCATACAGAATGATACTTAGTACTGAATCAATTAATGAATGACAAGACAATGCTAATAAAAAATGTATTTTTGCTAAACTTTGAACTAGTGTTTTTCATGTGGGTAGGGAGGTAACTAAATTCTTTTTGCATTTTTATGCCCCCTAATTTTCTTTTGTGTGGCATATAGTAATCGCAGCGTCTGTCCGTCCTTCCGTCAGGTATTTTGTGTCCGGACTGTAGCTTTGTCATGCATAGATGGATTTTGTTGATATTTGCTACAAATGATCAACATAACGACGACGTGCCGCGAGTAAGACCACACACGTACCTCAAAGGTCAAAGTCACAATTTGAGTTTGTTTGACAAAACTTTGAGTCTATGTGAAATTTCGTATCCGGCCTGTAACTTTGTCATGCATAGATAAATTTGAATAATACTTGCTACAAATGATCAACATAACACGACGACGTGTCACGAGTAAGACACACACCCGTACCGCAAAGGTTAAGGTCATAATTTGAGTTTGTTTGACAACACTTTGTGTCTATGTGAGATTTCGTATCCGGCCAGTAACTTTGTCGTACATTAATGGATTTTAATGATACTTGCTACAAATGATCAACATGACGACGTGTCGCGAATAAGACCCTCACCTGCACCTCAAAGGTTAAGGTCACAATTTGAGTTTGTTTAACAACACTTTGAGCCTGTGTAAGATTTCGTGTCTGACCTGTAACTTTATCATGCATAGATGGATTTTATAAATAATTGCTACAAATGATCAACATAACACGACGAAATGTCCCGAGTAAGACCCATACTCTTACCTCAAAGGTCAAGGTCACACTTTGAATTTGTTTAACAACACTTTCAGTCTGTTTGAGATTTCGTGTTTGGCCTGTAATTTTGTCATGCATAAATGGATTTTGTTAATACCAGCTACAAATTATCAACATAACATGATGATGTGTCGCGCGTTATACCCAGAATCCCACTTCAACGGTCAAGTTCACAATTTAACTTTGTTTGATACTATTTTCAGTCTGATTAAGATTTCGTGTACTGTCTGTCACTTATCGATAACTTGACTCAATTATATGCGACACTACATTTTCTTTCAATACACAATATCTTTACTTAACTATAGACTTTCCTTACTGGGCACTAGATTTTCTAATCTATCTATACACAACATCCTTACACAATATTCAAATACTTTATTTGACACTTTATTTTCATATGCGACACCAGATTTTCTAATTTTATAAATAAAATCTTTATTTGACTATATTTTTTTTTATTTGGTACTAGAATTTCTAATCTTTATATACTCAACATCTTTACACATCATTTAAATTCCTTATTTAACATTATATTTTCATACGCGACACCAATTTTCTCATTCGATACACAACTCGACTATATATTTTGACTACAGACCAATATATTTTATAATCTGTATAAACTCAACATCCTTACACAACATTAAAATTCCTTACTTAACACTTTATTTTCATACGCAAATCTAGATTTTCTGACTTTATACACAAAATCCATACGTGACTATAGATTTTCTTACTAGGAACTATATTTTCTAATCTATCTATACTCAACATACTTACACGACATTAAAATTCCTTATTTGACACTATATTTTCATATGTGACACTAAACTATTTTAGTTGATACAAAAAATCCATACGTGACTATAGATTTCCTTACTAGGAACTAGATTTTCTAATCTATTTATACTCAAAATCCTTACATAATATTCAAATTCTTTATTTGACCCTTTATTTTCATATGTTACACTAAATTTTCTCACTTAGTACACAAAATCCTTAGTTGACTATAGATATTTCTTACTGAGCACTAGAATTTCTAATCTATATATACTCAACATCCTTACACAACATTTAAATTCCTTATTTGACACTTTACTTTTAGAAGCTACACTACATTTTCTCACTCGATACACAACATCCTTACTTGATTATAGATTTTGCTTACAGGGTACTGGATTTTATAATCTATATATACTCAACATCCTTACACAATATTCAAATTCTTTATTTGACACTTTATTTTCATATGGTACACTACATTTCTCACTTGATAAACAAAATCCTTACTGATTAAATTTTTCTTACTGGGTACTTGAATTTCTAAGCTATATATACTCAACATCCTTTCACAACATTTCAATTCCTTATTTGAGACTATATTTTCATAGGCGACACTAAATTTTCTCATTCGATACACAACATTCTTTCTCGACTTTATAATTTTACTACTAACCACTAAATTTTCTAATCTTTATATACTCAGCATCCTTACACAATATTTAAATTTCTTCTTTGAAACTTTATTTTCATACGTGACACCAACTTTTCTCATTCGATACACAACATGCTTACTCAACTATATATTTTTCTTACTGACCACTAAATTTTATAATCTATCTATGCTCAACATCCTTACACAACATTCAAATTCCTTTTTTGACAATATATTTTCTTACACGACACTAGATTTTCTCACTCAATACACAAAATCCTTACTTGACTATAATTTTTTTACTGGGTACTAGATTTTCTATTCTATATACACTCAACATCCTTACAAAACATCTAAATTTCATATGTTTAACACTATATTTTCATATGTGACACTAGATTTTCTCACTTGATACAAAAAATCCATACATGACTATAGATTTCTTACTGGGAAATATATTTTCTTATCCATATATACTCAACATCCTTACACAATATTCAAAGTCTTTATTTGACCCTTTATTTTCATATGCTACACTAGATTTTCTCACTTAGTACATAAAATCCTTATTTGACTATAGATATTTCTGACTGGGCACTAGAATTTCTAATCTTTATATACTCAACATCCTTACACAACATTTAAATCCCTTATTTGACACTATATTTTTAGATGCGACATTACATTTTCTCACTCAATACACAACATCCTTACTTGACTATTGATTTTTCTTACAGGGTACTAAAATTTCTAATCTATTATACTCAACATTCTTACAAAACATTTAAATTCCTTATTTGACACTTTATTTTCATACGCGACACCAAATTTTCTCATTCGATACACAATATTCTTACTTGACAATATATTTTTACGAATGACCACTAAATTTTCTAATCTATATATACTCAGCATCCTTCCACAATATTCAAAGTCTTTATTTGACCCTTTATTTTCATATGTTACACTAGATTTTCTCACTTAGTACACAAAGTCCTTATTTGACTATAGATATTTCTTACTGGGCACTAGAATTTCTAATCTATATATACTCATCATCCTTACACAACATTTAAATTCCTTATTTGACACTATATTTTTAGAAGCGACACTACATTTTCTCACTCGATACACAACATCCTTACTTGACTATAATTTTTTCTTACAGGGCACTGGATTTTCTAATCTATATATACTCAACATCCTTACACAATATTCAAATTCTTTATTTGACACTTTATTTTCATATGGTACACTACATTTCTCACTTGATAAACAAAATCCTTACTTGACTTAGATTTTTCTTACTTGGAACTTGAATTTCTAAGGTATATATACTCAACATCCTTACACAACATTTCAATTCCTTATTTGACACTATATTTTCATAGGCGACACCAAATTTTCTCATTCGATACACAACACTCTTACTCGACTTTATAAATTTACTACGGACAACTAAATTTTCTAATCTATATATACTCAGCATCCTTACACAATATTAAATTTTCTTATTTGACACTTTATCTTCATACGTGACACCAAATTTTCTCATTCGATACACAAAATGTTTACTCGATTATATATTTTTCTTACTGATCACTAAATTTTCTAATCTATCTATGCTCAACATCTTTACACAACATTAAAATTCCTTTATTGACAAATATTTTCTTACTCGACACTAGATTTTCTCACTCAATACACGACATATTTACTTGACTATATTTTTTTTAATGGGTACTAGATTTTCTATTCTATATACACTCAACATCCTTACAAAACATTTAAAATTCTTGTTTAATACTATGTTTCCATATGTGACACTAGATATTCTCACTTGATACAAAAAATCAATACGTGACTATAGATTTCTTACTAGGAACTAGATTTTCTAATCTATCTATACTCAACATCCTTACACAATATTCAAAGTCTTTATTTGATCCTTTTTTTTTCATATGCTACAATGAATTTTCTCACTTAGTACATAAAATCCTTGTTTGACTATAGATATTTCTTACTGGGCACTAGAATTTCTAATCTGTATATACTCAACATCCTTACACAACATTTAAATCCCTTATTTGACACTATATTTTCAGAAGCGACACCAAATTTTGTTGTTCGATACACAACATCCTTACATAACTATATATTTTACTTACTACCCACTAAATTTTCTAATCTATATATACTCAACTTCCTTACACAGCATTTAAATTCCTTAGTTGACACTATATTTTCAATGCGACACTAGATTTACTGTACACAACATCCTTACTCGACTTTAGATTTTACTTACTGGGTACTGAATTTTTTAATAAATATAATTATATTCAACATCCTTACACAAGATTCAAATTCCTTATTTGACACTATAATTATGTTCATACGTGACACTAGATTTTCTTGCTCAATACACAACATCTTTACTTGACTAAAGATTTTTCTTACTGGGCACTAGATTTTCTAATCTGTATTTACAATCTTATATGGCATTCAAATTTCATAGTTTACACTACATTTTATCATGTGATACACAACATCCTTACTTGACTATATAGTTTTCTTACTGTGCACTAGATTTTCTAATGTATATTTACTCAACATTCTTACACAACATTCAAATTTCTTATTTGACAATATTTTTCATACGCGACACTTCATTTTTTCACTTGATACGCAACATCATTACTTGACTATAGAGTTTTCTTACTTGGCACAAGATTTTTCTTATCTATATTTATTCAACATCATTACACTAAGTTCAAATTTCTTATTGAACACTTTATTTTTATACGCAACACTAGATTTTCTCACTCTATAAACAACATACTTACTTGACTATAGATATTTCTTACTGGGCACTAGAATTTTTAATCTATATTTACTCAACATCATTACACGACATTCAAATTCTAATTTCCTTGTTTGAAACTATAATTCCATACGCAACACTAGATTTTCTCACTCAATCCGCAAAATCCTTATTCGACTATAGATATTTCTTACTGGGCACTAGATTTTCTAATCTATGTATGTATTCATTGGCCTGTGCTGTGTATTAGCTGAAGGAATCAGTAGACAGAACATGATTGATACTACAACTTTTGATAGGTTGACAGATTCTATTTTTGAATTGATACTGACCTAAATCGTGAAAGAAATATTCTTTTATGTGCCGATTTTAATGCCCGAACAGTCACTGAACCAGATTTTGTGATTGAGTAATACACTTTAAATGATCACATCGACGAATTTCCAGATGATTATATTCCCGATACGCCAATTCCTCGTTTTTTCACAAAATAAAACAAGGCCAAATAATAATGGGTATCAATAACTAGACTTTTTAAACAGAATAGTCTTCATAGAATCATGAACGGTAGATTAGGCGAAGATAAGGGTATTGAAAAATTTACATACGTATGCAATCGTGGTAAAAGCGTTATAGATTAGTTTCTTTTATCTGAACATTTGATCGACTACGTGTCTAACTTAAGGGTCGGTGACCCAAACATTATCTCAGATCACTGTTATTACTGGGTCGTTTCGTTTCAATATCAAACAACATCAAACTGAAAATCACACAAAAGATAAAACACTTGTTCCTTTTAAATATGTATGGAAGTCAGACTGTATGAACGATAATATACACGAATTAGAAAACAATGAAACTGTTTCTGATCTTGTTAACTTGCAAACTAGATTGGATCAAAGTAGCAACACTAATGATTAGATAGTTGTGTCGTGTATTTATCTAGTATTATGAACAGTATCTGTTCACCATTTTTTCGAAAAGATTAGAATAATTATAAAGAAGATAGAAAACATGACATGTATGAAAATAATAGCTGGTACAATGACAACTGTGCTGACCTCAAATATAACTTTTATCACAAACTGAATGCTTATCGAAATAGCAAAACAGATGCAAATAGGCAAACTATGGTACATGCCAGATCGAAATACAAAAGTGCTATTAATAAAGCCAAATTTGAAAATAGACAAATTGAAACAAATAACTTCATTAATCCACGTTTTAAAAATGCTAGGTCTCATTTGAATATGTTGAAAGGTATGTGTGGTTTAAAAACAGGAAATATTACGTTATGTGTTTTTGAGCAATACTTTAAAGCTGTTAACAAGCCTGAAGACAGATTTTGTCGTGCCAGATGAAGATGTTAACATGTTTAACGATAGATTTGAAAATCACGAGTTTGGGACTATGTTTTTTGAGCTTGATAATTAAATATCTGACACTGAAATTACATACGCTGCTAAACAACTTAAATATAACAAAAGCAGTGGCCTGGATTTATATATTAATGAATTTTTTAAATATGGATTCCAGCAGTTACACTGAAATGTTTATTTAATAAAATTTTAAATAGCGGATACTTTTCAAAAGCATGGTCAGTAGGATATATTATTCCATTACATAAAAATAGAAATATTAATGATGTAGAAAATTATAGAGGCATAACTTTGTTAAGTATAATTGGTAAATTGTTTACATGAATTTTAAATAATAAGTTAAGTAATTGGGCAGAAAAATACAACGTATATATAGAAGCTCAATAAGGATTTGTAAGCATATGTCTTCTGTTGACAATGTTTTTATTTTGAATTGTTTCAAGGATTCTGGCTAGCAATTATATTGTGCATTTGTGGATTTTAAAAAAGCGCTCGATTATGTTGTCAGAGATAATCTCTTGTATAAATTTATTAAAGAATGTGTTCAAGGTAAAATAATGACTTTTTTATAGTCTATCTATAATGAAGTTAAAACACATGTTAAATTAAATAATACACTTAGCAATGACTTCACATATGTTTTAGGCGTACGTCAAGGCGAGTGTCTGTCACTTTTTTATTCTCAATTTTTCTAAACGACATTGAGATGGTATTTAGTCAACAGGGTACAGAAGGAGTTGATATCTCCCATATGAAATTGGTTTTGCTACTGTATGCGGACGATATTGCTATTTTTCTAAAGATGCTGCCGATTTACAAAACGTCCTTTATTTATTATTAGAATACGGTCAAAGATGGAAATTAGTAGTAAATACGTCAAAGACAAAAGTTATGGTCTTTAGAAAAGGTGGCTTATTAGCAAGAAGTATAGAATTTAGCTATAATGGTATAATATTAGAAATAGATAAGAAATTTACTTTCCTAGGCATAGTATTCACGACAGATGGTTCATTTTCTTGGACACAAATTAAATTGTCTGGTAAAGCGTTAAAAGCTATTTTTAGAATAGAAAAATATTTAAATAAATTCGTTGAGCTTTCGCCTAGATATGTTTTAGAACTTTTTGATAAGCTAGTTTATCCTATTTTATCATACGGTTTTGGGGGTTTTCTCCAGCTACTTTTATTGAACGCGTCCATACTCAGTTTTGCAAAAAACTGCTAGGTGTTAAATATCTATACAAAATGATTTTATATATGGTGAGTTAGGTAGATGTACTTGCAAAACTAGACGATTGTTATGTATCATGAGATATTGGTTTAAAATTGTTCAAACGAATGAACTAAAATATATTAAATTAGTATACAATGACATGTTGAGTGATATTACTTGGCCAGTAAAGTTCGAGAATTATTGAGTAACTATGGGTTTTATAATGTTTGATTGAATCAAGGTGTAGGTAATATAAATCATTTTTTAGAAGTTTTAAAGAAACAGCTAAACGATATACTTGTACAAGAATTGGCCACTAGATTAAACAATTCATCTGGAGCTTTATTCTATAGAAACATAGCTAGCTTTGACATGCAGCTTTATCTTAATAACATAAAAAATAAAACAGTCAGGCAATCACTGTTGATGGGCAAGAAAGCTTTTACATTAAGAAATGAATACTGTATAATAATTAACATGGTTTCCTTCTCCCAAATCACGAAAAGTAGAAACCATATGTTTCTTAAAAACAACAATACTGCGGCAAATTAAATGGGGATAATTAACAAAATTTTTTTGTAATGCATGCATTATTCAATATCAAATTGTCAAATAACTATGTTGTTATATATGTCATACTTAACAAAAACACAAGTCCCTGTTGGACTGGAAATAAATATATGTTGTACCAAATTGTATTGTAAAATTTGTTTTGTATAATGCTGAATGTCATATTGTTATGTAAATATGGTGACTCATGGATAAGTCTGATCCTTTGTCATTCAATAAATAAAAGTTCAAAAAGTTCAAAATGTATCCTCAATATCCTTACGCAATATTTGATTTCCTTATTTGACACTATATTTTCATAAGAACATTACATTTTCTTACTCGACTATATATTGTTTTTAATGCGCACTAGATTTTCATATCTGTATATACTCAACATCCTTACAGAACATGTAATTTTCTTGTTTTACACTTTATTTTCATACGCGACACTTGATTTTCTCACTCGATACACATCTTTACTCAATGCTAGATTTTTATTAATGGGCACTAGATTTTTTTATCTATAAATACTCAATTTTTTAGTTGACACATGATTTTCATACACCGCATTTCAAAATTTGAAATTAAAAAAGTTCCCCATTGTTCATTTTTTATAGAAAATTAATATAACTATTAAAAACATAAGGATTTGTATGTTTTCAAATTAACGACTAGATTTTTCGAAAGCGAGGCAAATATTGTGAAACAAATACCTCGTTTTAATCTATTATATTTCCCTCAAACCACAATAAAAAATATATCTTGATATGTTTGTTGTTGAATGATATATTCAACTTGCATTCTTAAAGGTAATAAAATAAAAAAAAATAACTAACATTGTTTATTTAGGGTCCAGATCTTTCTGAACGGTACACGTGTAGAAACAATGGGAAATGTTGATTTTCAGAAATGTATACATTTTGGAGGAACATTAAAATTTTATCAAATTAAGCTGAGAGATTACTTTAAAAGTAGCGGTGATTGAAACTATAGTTTACCAAATGGTTATTGTGAAAAAAATCATATTGGTTTATTAGATATCTTTCGTGAATTAAGGTTTTGAAAAGAACCATTTGATGCCGAAAAATATACATTGCTCGGAAATGAGAAAATTGTTGATGATTTCTTTTCTAATAAAACTTAATTTAACTTTGACAATATGACTGATTAAAAAAGTATAATATCAAATGAGTTTTATCAGGTTTTTCTTGTTTCTTTCTTGAGTATCTTTCGAGAATTAAGGTTTCAAAAAAGAACACATTGAGTAAAAAAAAACGCACATTTTGTCAGTATTGTTCGAATTTGAATATGATTTTAAACATTTTATTGGACGAACTATTTCTTTTAACCTTTAACAATTTAAAGTTTAGATACTATGAAGCAAATCATTTAAATACCAATACATAACTTAAAGTAACACCAGATAAAAGAGCATTATTGTACACCCATAAAGCGTGGACTTTCCGTAGTGAGTGTGAATATGATGTGACATCGGCACTTTTCAATTAAATAACACCGATATCAATATTGGAACCATCCAAGAGGAAAACCTCGGTTCCCAATGGCCAATTCTAAAAATAGATTTCCGATTCCAATTTGGAAATTTGAAATTCCAATTGGAAATTAGAAATTCCAACTTGGACGAAACGGCTTTCCAGTGGGAAAACATGCATTTTGGGAGTCTTTAGGTTATAATTATAACATAAATCGGCAATCTATAACGCATTTGGTTACCTTTTTGTGATCGAACAGTCGTACTCTTCAAACTGCTGCGATATTTTGTCAATAATGATAACGAAATATAGAGTTTTTCCAGAAATTCATTGTGTTGTGTTCTTACAAAATCAAAAGCAAATTAATTTGCAATGTTTCATTTCCACCTTTTCAGTAATTGTGATGTATGAAAATAATGTTAATTTGTTTGTGCAATGTGTAACACAAAATATCAAGTTAAGCGTGTTTACGTTTATTTCATAAATATAATAATGTAAGCATATACATATTATGTATGTATTGCTTATGATAAATTACCCTCATACTGCTATAATTTGTTTTTTAAAAAAGTAGGACCGGAAGAAACGATGCTAAATGGGGCCGGATTCTCCAGGGGCACGACATTCATGGAGCCGGATTCTACATGGCCGTTATGGAATGGGGCCGGATTTTCCAGGTTCCAACATTTCGTCGCCAATTATTCTACGCTTGTACCGTTAAGAAAAATCTGGAACCTAAATAAACTGATAAAGTATTAGCCGGCAACACAAGGTGTCACATGTTTGACCTAAAGCTCGGCCGGATGGCCTTACACAAACAACACTCTCAGATTACTGATTATACTAAGGAATATGACGCGGAAGCGATGCATATAAGTTCTCAACTGGCTTCGCTATAGAACTAAAATATAACAGCACAAACAAATCCTATACCATACAATTTTATGATTTAGGTTACTTAGTCAGTATTTGAATTAATGAATTGAATCGATTATTTTGGCAAAATGTTTATTTAAGGTTTATAGTAAAGAGTTAGTTGAACATGTATGTTAATATGTATGGAAGGGCAACCAGGTCAAAATTCTATTCCGCTATTGTACATATCTTTATTTCAAATGTTATTACTTTCAAGCGATTGATGCTGATGTTAATTTCGTGACTGTCTTTTAAACTGTGGTACTTTATATATGTCTTCCTGATTGTTGTCTTTTTAGATAAATCATTTCTTTTAATTTATCGTGTTGACTTTACTATCCGACACTCGCAATCCGGTAGATCTACATTGCATTCCGTTTAATGCAATCCACGTTACGCTTGTTGCTAGTTACCAATTCGATTGTGAAACTAAAAAGCTAGCTCTGTTTGTAAACGGTGTGACGGTACTTTTTCCACAAAACTAAACGCTATAGGAAATTGTTGAATTGGCCCAAACGCTCGGATCGCGTACGTCATAGATTGTTGCGTTCTGCTCAATCAGACTATCGTAACGGCCTTGGGAGCTCCTTATCCCAAGAGGTTCTTTAGGGGGAAATCGGAGATAGGAAACATGATCTACAATTTAGTTATACAATTGTGTTTTATGGATGAATAATCAAGCGTATGGAATGCCTATATTTGTGTTAATACAATATTATTTGTTTAAGAAATAGGTGACGTATCAACAATTCAGGGACGTAGCTAGCCCAAAACAAATATGTGTATGCCAACAATAGTAGGGTACAGGGGCATGCTCCCTCGCGTATTTTTTTGTGTCTGTATAATGGCTCTGGTGTATTTTAACGTATATTTAATATTGCACCAGAAAATGGATCTAACACTGCAGATAGTACTGTATCTTCTTCTCAAAACCAGGTGGGTCCAGTGGCGGATTGCACAAGTAAATTGATCTAACAATGCAGAAAGAAAACATCAGCCAGTGCACATTAGCATTATAAAGAGTATTACCTGCTTTAGACAACAATTTACTGGTGAAATCCGCAATTGGACCTCATCTGATATAGAAATACACAATACTTTCTGCATTGTGAGATCCATTAACTGGTGCAATATGCCACTGGACATCACCTGATATAAAAATATACAGTATTTTTCGCACAGTCAGATCAATTTACTGGTGCAAAACACCATTGGACCCCATCTCATATAGACATATTCAGCACTTTCTGCACTGTTAAATCAATTTACAGTGCAATCCGCCATTGGACCTCACCTGATATAGAAATATGCAGTACTTTCTGCACTGTTAGATCCCCTAAATTGTGCAATCCGCCACTGGACCTCACTTGATATAGAAATATACAATACTTTCTGCACTGTTAGATCCATTAACTTGTGCAATCCGCCATTGGACCACAACTGATATAGAAATATACAGAACTTTCTGCAATGTTAGATCAATTAACTGGTGCAATCTGCCATTTGACCCCATCTGATATAGAAATATACAGTACTTTCTGCACTGTTAGATCCATTTACTGGTGCAATCCGCCATTGGACCTCACCCGATATAGAAAGAAATAGTACTTTCTGCACTGTTAGATCCATTGACTGGTGCAATCCGCCATTGGACCACATCTGATATAGAAATATAAAGTACGTTCTGCACTGTTAGATCAATTAACTGGTGCAATCTGCCATTTGACATCGCCTGATATAGAAATATACAGTACTTTCTGCATTGTAAGATCCATTTACTGGTGCAATCCGCCAATGGACCCTATCTGATATAGAAATATACAGTACTTTCTGCACTGTTAGATCCATTTACTGGTGCAATCCGCTATTGGACCCTCACCTGATACAGAAATATACAGTACTTTCTGCACTGTGAGATCCATTAACTGGTGCAATCCGCCTCTAGAACTCACCAGATATAGAAATATACAGTACTTTCTGCATTGTGAGACCCATTAACTGGTGCAATCCGCCACAGGACATCACCTGATATAGAAATATACGGTATTTTTTGCATTGTGAGATTCATTCACTGGTGCAATCCGCCATTGGACCTCACCTGATATAGAAATATACAGTACTTTCTGCATTGTTAGATCCATTTACTGGTGCAATCCGCCATTGGACCTCAGCTGATATAGGAAGATAGAGTACGTTCTGCATTGTAAGATCCATTTACTGGTGTAATCCGCCATTGGACCCATCTGATATAGAAATATTATGTCCTTTTTACATTGTGAGATCCATTTACTGGTGCAATCCGTCATTGCACCACACCTGATATAGAAATATACAGTACTTTCTACATTGTAAGATCCATTGACTGGTGCAATCCAGCATTGGAACCCATCTGATATAGAATATTCAGTACTTTCTTCACTGTTAGATCAATTAACTGGAGCAAAACGCCACTGGACCTCACCTGATATAGAAATATACAGTATTTTCTGCATTATAAGATCCATTGACTGGTGCAATCCGCCATTGGACCTCAGATGATATAGAAATATTATGTCCTTTTTACATTGTGAGATCCATTTACTGGTGCAATCCGTCATTGCACCACACCTGATTTAGAAATATACCCAACTTTCTGCCATAATGAGATCCAATTACAGGTACAATCCGCCATTGGATCTCGGCTGATATAGGAAGATAGTGTACGTTCTGTATTGTGAGATCCATTTACTGGTGCAATCAGCCATTGGACCCATCTGATATAGAAATATACAGTACTTTCTACATTGTGAGATCGATTTACTGATACAATTCACCATTTGACCCCATCTGATATAGAAACATTCAGTACTTTCTTCACTGTTAGATCAATTAACTGTGCAATCCGCCATTGGACCTCAGCTGATATAGAAATATACAGTACTTTATGCACTGTTAGATCAATAAACTGGTGCAATCCGCCACTGAACATCACCTGATATAGAAATATACAGTACTTCTGCATTGTGAGATCCGTTAACTGGTGCAATACGCCACTGGACCTCACCTGATATAGAAATATACAATATTTTCTGCATTCTGAGATCCATTTACTGATGCAATCCGCCATTGGACCTCACCTGATATAGACATATCGATACTTTCTACATTGTTAGAACCATTTACTGGTGCAATCTGCCATTGGACCTCAGATAATACAGGAAAATACAGTACGTTCTGCATTGTGTGATCCATTTATTGGTGTAATCCGCCATTGGACCGCATCTGATATAGAAATATACAGTACTTTCTACATTGTGAGATCCATTTACTGGAGCAATCCGCAATTGGACCACATCTGATATAGAAATATACAGTATTTTCTGCATTGTAAGATCCAATTACCGGTGCAATCCACCATTGGACCCCATCTGTTATAGAAATATTCAGTTCTTTCTGCGCTGTTAGATCAATTGACTGTGCATTCCCCTATTGTACATCAGCTTATAGAGAAATATACAGTACTTTATGCACTGTTTAGATCCATTTACTGGTGCAATCCGCCACTGGACCTCACCTGATATAGAAATATACAGTACTTTCTGCATTTTGAGATTCATTAACTGGTGCAATCCGGCACTGGACCTCACCTGATATAGAAATATATAGTACTTTCTGCATCGTGAGATCCATTTACTGGTACAATCCGCCATTGGACCCATTTTATAAAGAAATATACAGTACTTTCTACATTGTGAGACCCATAAACTGGTGCAATCCGCCATTGGACCACACCTGATATAGAAATATACAGTACTTTCTGCATTGTAAGATCCATTTACTGGTGCAATCCACAATTGGTTCCCATCTGATATGGAAATATTTAGTACTTTCTGCACTGTTAGATTGATTAACTGTGCAATCCGCCATTGGACCTCAGCTGATATAGAAATATACAATACTTTCTGCACTGTTAGATCCATCAACTGGTGCAATCCGCCAATGGACCTCTCCTGATATAGAAATATACAGTACTTTCTGCATTGTGAGAGCCATTGACTGGTGCAATCCACCATTGGACTACTGCTGATATAGGAAGATACAATACGTTCTGCATTGTGAGATCCATTTACTGGTGCAATCAGCCATTGGACCAATAAGATATAGAAATATACAGTACTTTCTACGTTGTGAGATTTATTAACTGGTGCAATCCGCCATTGGACCACACCTGATATAGAAATATACAGTACTTTCTGCATAGTAATATCCATTTACTGGTGCAATCCACCATTGGACCCCATCTGATATAGAAACATTCAGTACTTTCTTCACTGTTAGATCAATTAACTGGAGCAATACGCCACTGGACCTCACCTGATATAGAAATATACAGTATTTTCTGCATTATAAGATCCATTGACTGGTGCAATCCGCCATTGGACCTCAGATGATATAGAAATATACAGTACGTTCTGCATTGTGAGATCCATTTACAAATGTAATCCGCCATTGGACAGCATCTGATATAGAAATATACAGTCCTTTCTACATTGTGAGATCCATTTACTGGTGCAATCTGCATTTGGACCATATCTGATATAGAAATATCCAGCACTATCTGCACTGTTAGATCAATTTACTGTGCAATCCGCCATTGGACCCCATCTGATATAGAAATATACAGCTCTTTTTGCACTGTTTAGATCCATTAACTGGTGCTATCCGCCACTAGACATCTCCTGATATAGAAATATTCAGTACTTTCTGAACTGTTAGATCAATTAAATGGTGCAATCCGCTATTGGAGCACACATGAAATAGAAATATACAGTACTTTCTGCTCTGTTAAATCCATCAACTGGTTCAATCCGCCATTCGACCACACCTGATATAGAAATATACAGTACTTTCTGCACTGTTAGATCCATTTACTTGTGCAATCCGCCATTGAACCTCACATGATATAGAAAGATACAGTACTTTCTGAACTGTTAGATCCATTGACTGGTGCAATCCGCCATTGGACCCCATCTGATATAGAAATATAAAGTACGTTCTGCGCTGTTATATTCATTTACTGGTGCAATCCGCCATTGGAACTCAACTGATATAGAAATATACAGAACTTTCTGCACTGTGAGATCCATTAAGTGGTGCAATCCGCAACTGGAATTCACATGATATAGAAATACACAGTACTTTCTGCATTGTGAGATCCGTTAACTGGTGCAATCCACCACTGGACCTCACCTGATATAGAAATATAAGGTAATTTTCGCATTGTGAGATCCATTCACTTGAGCAATCAGCCATTGGACCACACCTGATATTGAAATATACAGTACATTCTGCATTGTGAGATCCATTTAATGGTGCAATCCGCCACTGGACCTCACCTGATATAGAAATATAAGGTAATTTTCGCATTGTGAGATCCATTCACTGGTGCAATCCGCCATTGGACCTCACCTGATATAGAAATATAAAGTACTTTCTGCATTGTTAGACCCATTTACTGGTGCAATCCGCCATTGGACCTCAGCCGATATAGAAATATACAGTACTTTCTACATTGTGAGATCCATGAACTGGTGCAATACGTCACTGGACCACAACTGATATAGAAATATACAGTATTTTCTGCATTGTGAAATCCATTCACTGGTGCAATCCGCCATTGGACCTCACCTGATATAGAAATATACAGTACTTTCTGCTTTGCTAGATTCATTAACTGGTGCAATCCGCCATTGGACCCCAGCTGATATAGGAAGATAGAGTACGTTCTGCATTGTGTGATCCATTGACTGATATAATCCGCCATTGGACCCCATCTGGTATAGAAATATACAGTACTTTCTACATTGTGAAATCCATTTACTGGTGCAATCCGCCATTGCACCACACCTGATAAAGAAATATACAGTACTTTCTGCATTGTAAGATCCATTGACAAGTGCAATCCATCATTGGACCTCAGCTGATATAGAAATATACAGTACTTTCTGCACTGTTAGATCAATTTACTATGTAATCCGCCACTGGACCTCACCTGATATAGAAATATACAGTACTTTCTGCATTGTGAGATTCATAACTGGTGCAATCCGCAACTTGACCTCACCTGATATAAAAATATAGAGTACTTTAGGCATTATAAGATCAATTTACTGGTGCAATCACCATTGGACCCCATCTGATATAGAAATATATACAGTACTTTCTGCATTGTGAGATCCATTTACTGCTGCAATCCGCCATTGGACAACACCTGATATAGAAATATACAGTACTTTCTGCACTGTTAGATCCATTAACTGGTGCTATCCGCCATTGGACCACAACTGATATAGAAATATACAGTACTTTCTGCACTATTAGATAAATTTACTTGTGTAATCCGCTATTGAACCTCACCTGATATAAAAATATACAGTACTTTCTGCAATATTAGATCAATTAACTGGTGCAATCTGCCATTGGACATCACCTGCTATAGAAATATACAGTACTTTCTGCATTGTAAGATCCATTTAATGGTGCAATCAGCCATTGGACCCCATCTAATATAGAAATATACAGAACTTCTGCACTGTTGGATTATTTAATTGGTGCAATCCGCTATTGGGCCTTATCTGATATTGAAAGATATAGTACTTTCTGCACTTTTAGGTCAATTTACTGGAGCAATCCGCCATTGGACCCCATATGATATAGAAATATACAGTACTTTCTGCACTGTTTAATCCATTAACTGGTGCAATCCGCTACTGGACATCACCTGATATAGAAATATACAATACTTTCTAAAATGTTAGATCCATTGACTCGTGCAATCCGCCATTGGACTGCATCTGATATAGAAATATACAGTAATTTCTTCATTGTGAGATCCACTTACTTGTGCAATCCGCCATTGGACCACATTTGATAAGGAAATATACAGTACTTTCTGCATTGTAAGATCCATTTAATGGTGCAATACACCATTGGACCACATCTGATATAGTAATACTCAGTTCCTTCTGCACTTTTAGATAAATTTGCTGTGTAATCCGACATTTGACCTCAACTAATATAAAAATATACAGTATTTCTGCACTATTAGATCTTTTACCTTGAGCAATCCGCCATTGGACCACAACTGATATAAAATATACAGTACTTTCTGCTTTGTAAGATCCATTTATTGGTACAATACACCATTGGACCACATCTGATATAGAAATGTACAGTATTTTCTGCACTGTTATATCAATTGACTGATGCAATGCGCCATTGGACATCGCCTGATATAGAAATATACAATACTTTCTGCTTTGTAAGATCCATTTACTGCTGCAATCCGCCATTGGACCCCATTTGATATAAAAATATACAGTACTTTCTGCATTGTTAGATCAATTAACTGATGCAATCCGCCATTGGACCACACCTGATATAGAAATATACAGTACATTCTGCACTGTTAGATCGACTGACTGGTGCAATCCGCCATTCGACACCTTCTGATATAGAAATATACAGTACTTTCTGCACTGTTAGATCAATTAGCTGGTGCAATCCGCCATTGGACCACACCTGATATAGAAATATACAGTATTTTTTGCACTGTTGGGTCATTTTACTGGTGCAATCCGCCATTGAACAACACCTGATATAGAAATATACAGTACTTTCTGCACTGTTAGATCAATTAACTGGTACAATCTGCCATTGGTCATCACCTAATATAGAATTATACAGTACTTTCTGCACTGTAAAATCAATTTACTGGTGCAATCCGCAATTGGACCTCATCTGATATAGAAAGATACAGTACTTTCTGCACTGTTAGGTCAATGTACTGCTGCAATCCGCCATTCGATCTAATCTGATATAGAAATATACAGTACTATTTGCACTGTTAGATCAATTAACTGGTGCAATCCGCCATAGGACCATACCTGCTATAAAAATGTGCAGTACATTCTGCACTGTTAGATCAATTTACAGGTGCAATCCGCCATTGGACTCCATCAGTTATAGAAATATACAGTACT
Organism: Panopea generosa; assembly: GCA_029582155.1. NCBI lineage: Eukaryota > Metazoa > Mollusca > Bivalvia > Adapedonta > Hiatellidae > Panopea > Panopea generosa. The sequence continues at coordinate 6,239,685 of CM055894.1, forward strand.
TTCTGCACTGTTAGCTCCATTAACTTGTGCAATCCGCCATTGGACCACACCTTATATAGAAATATACAGAACTTTCTGCACTGTTAGATCAATTTACTGGTGCAATCCGCTATTTGACCTCACCTGATATAGAAATAAACGGTACTTTCTGCACTGTTAGGTCTATTTACTGGTGCGATACGCCATTGGACCACAACTGATATAGAAATATAGAGTAATTTCTGCCTTGTAAGATCCATTGACTGGTTCAATCCGCCAATTTGACCCCATCTGATATAAAAATAAACAGGACTTTCTGCACTGTTCGATTAATTTTCTGGTGCAATTCGCCATTGGACCACATCTGATATAGAAATATACAGTACTTTCTGCACTGTTAGATCAATTTACTGGTGCAATTAGCCATTGGACCACACCTGATAAAGACATATACAGTACTTTCTGCATTGTAACATCCATTTAATGGTGCAATCCACCATTGGACCCCATCTGATATAGAAATATTCAGTACTTTCTACACTGTTAGATCAATTTACTATGCAATCCGCCATTGGACCTCAGCTGATATAGAAATATACAGTACTTTCTGCACTGTTAGATAAATTTACTTGTGCAATCCGCCATTGAACATCTCCTGATATAGAAATATACAGTATTTTCTGCACTGTAAGATCAAATACCTTGTGCAATCTGCCATTGGACATCACCTGATATAGAAATATACAGTACTTTCTAAAATGTTAGATCAATTGACTCGTGCAATCCGCCATTGGACCACATCTGATATAGAAATAAACAGTACTTTCTTTATTGTGAGATCAATTTACTGGTGCAATCCGCCATTGGACCACATTTGATGAGGAAATATAAATTACTTTATGCATTGTAAGATCAATTTAATGGTGCAATCCACCATTGGACCCCATCTGATATAGAAATATTCAGTTCTTTCTGCACTGTTAGAACCAATTTACTGTGTAATCCGCCATTTGACCTCAACTGATATAAAAATATACAGTACTTTCTGCACTGTTAGATCCATTAACTGGTGCAATCCGCCGCTGGACCTTACCTGATATAGAAATATACAGTACATTCTGCATTGTGAGATTTATTAACTGGTGCAATCCGCCACTGGACCTCACTTGATAAAGAAATATACAGTACTTTTGCATTGTGAAATCAATTTACTGGTGCAATCCGACATTGGACTCCATCTGATATAGAAATATATAGAGTATTTTCTGCATTGTGAGATCAATGTACTGGTGCAATCCGCCATTGGACCACACCTGATATAGAAATATACAGTAATTTCTGCATTGTAAGATCCATTTACTGGTGCAATACACTATTGGACCCCATCTGATATAGAAATGTACAATATTTTCTGCACTGTTATATCAATTTACTAGTCCAATGCGCCATTGGACATCGCCTGATATAGAAATATACAATACTTTCTGCTTTGTAAGATCCATTTACTGCTGCAATCCGCCATTGGACCCCATCTGATCTAAAAAAAAACCAGTACTTTCTGCACTGTTAGATCAATTAAATGGTGCAATCCGCCATTGAACCACACCTGCTATAGAAATATACAGTACATTCTGCACTGTTAGATCAACTGACTGGTGCAATCCGCCATTCGACACCATCTAATATAGAAATATACAGTGCTTTCTGCACTGTTAGATCAATTAACTGGTGCAATCCGCCATTGGACCACACCTGATATAGAAATATAAAGTACTTTTTGCACTGTTAGATCAATTTACTGGTGCAATCCGCCATTGGACCACACATGATATAGAAATATACAGTACTTTCTGCACTGTTAGATCCATTTACTTGTGCAATCCGCCATTGAACCTCACAAGATATAGAAATATGCTGTACTTTCTGCAATGTAAGATCAAATACTGGTGCAATCTGCCATTGGACATCACCTGATATAGAAATATACAGTACTTTCTGCATTGTTAGATCCATTTAATGGTGCAATCAGCCATTGGACCCCATCTGATATTGAAATATACAGTACTTCTGCACTGTTAGATCAATTGATTGGTGCAATCCGTCATTTGGCCTTATCTGATATTGAAAGATATAGTACTTTCTGCACTTTTAGGTCAATTTACTGGTGCAATCCGCCATTTGTCCCCATATGATATAGAAATATACAGTACTTTTTGCACTGTTTAATCAATTGACTGGTGCAATCCGCTACTGGAAATCACCTGATATAGAAAATATGCAATACTTTCTTCAATGTTAGATCCATTGACTCGTGCAATCCACCATATGTCCACATCTGATATAGAAATATACAGTACTTTCTTCATTGTGAGATCCATTTACTGGTGCTATCCGCCATTGAATCCCATCTGATATAGAAATATACAGTACGTTCTGCACTGTTAGATAAATTTACTGGTGCAATCCGCCATTGGACCACAACTGATATAGAAATATACAGTACTTTCTGCCTTGTAAGATGCATTTACTGGTGCAATCCGCCATTTGGACCCCATCTGATATAGAAATATACAGTTCTTTCTGCACTGTTAGATCAATTAACTGGTGCAATCCCCCATTGGACCACATCTGATATAGATATATAATGTACTTTCTTCACTGTTAGATCGACTAACTGGTGTAATCTTCCATTGGACCCCATCTGATATAGAAATATACAGTACTTTCTGCACTGTTAGATCAATTGACTGGTGTTATTAGCCATTGGACCTCATCTGATATAAAAATATCCAGTACTCTATGTACTGTTATATCAATTTACTTGTGCAATCCGCCATTGCACCTCTACTGATTTAGAGTTATACAGTACTTTCTGCACTGTTAGATCAATTAACTGGTGCAATCTGCCATTGGACATCTCCTGATATAGAAATATACAGTACTTTCTGCATTGTAAGATTTATTGACTGGTGCAATCCACCATTGTACCCCATCTGATATAGAAATATACAGTACTTTCTGCAATGTAAAATCAATTTACTGGTGCATTCTGCCATTGGACCTCATCTGATATAGAAATATATCATACTTTCTGCACTGTTAGGTCAATTTACTGCTGCAATCCGCCATTGGACCGCATCTGATATAGAAATATACAGTTCTTTCTGCACTGTTAGATCAATTAACTGGTGCAATCCGCCATTGGACCACACCTGCTATAGAAATACACAGTTAATTCTGCACTATTAGATCATTTAACAGGTGCAATCCGCCATTGGACCCCATCTGATAATTAAAATTAACAGTACTTTCTGCACTGTTAGATCAATTAACTGGTGCAATCCGCCATTGGACCACACCTGCTATAGAAATATACAGTACATTCTGCACTGTTAGATCAACTGACTGGTGCAATCCGCCATACGACACCATCTAATATAGAAATATACAGTACTTTCTGCACTGTTAGATCAATTAACTGGTGCAATCCGCCATTGGACCACACCTGATATAGAAGTATACAGTACTTTTTGCACTGTTAGATCAATTTACTGGTCCAATGAGCCATTGAACAACGCCTGATATAGAAATATACAATACTTTCTGCTTTGTAAGATCCATTTACTGCTGCAATCCGCCATTGGACCCCATCTGATATAAAAATAAACAGTACTTTCTGCACTGTTAGATCAATTAACTGGTGCAATCCGCCATTGGACCACACCTGCTATAGAAATATACAGTACATTCTGTACTGTTAGATCAACTGACTGGTGCAATCCGCCATTCGACACCATCTGATATAGAAATATACAGTACTTTCTGCATTGTGAGATCAACTAACTGGTGCAATCCGCCATTGGACCACACCTGATATAGAAATATACAATACTTTTTGCACTGTTAGATCAATTTACTGGTGCAATCCGCCATTGGACCACACCTGATATAGAAATATACAGTACTTTCTGCACTGTTAGATCCATTTACTTGTGCAATCCGCCATTGAACCTCACCTGATATATAAATATACATTACTTTCTGCACTGTTAGATCAATTAACTGGTGCAATCTGCCATTGAACCTCACCTGATATATAAATATACATTACTTTCTGCACTGTGAGATCAACTAACTGGTGCAATCCGCCATTGGACCACACCTGATATAAAAATATACAGTACTTTTTGCACTGTTAGATCAATTTACTGGTGCAATCCGTTATTGCACCACACCTGATATAGAAATATACAGTACTTTCTGCACTGTTAGATCAATTAACTGATGCAATCTGCCATTGGACATCACCTGATATATAAATATACAGTACTTTCTGCATTGTAAGATCCATTGACTGGTGCAATCCGCCATTGTACCCCATCTGATATAGAAATATACAGTACGTTCTGCACTTAAAATTAATTTAATGGTGCAATCCGCCATTGGACCTCATATGATATCGAAAGATACAGTACTTTCTGCACTGTTAGGACAATTTACTGCTGCAATCCGCCATTGGACCCAATCTGATATAGAAATATACAGTACTTTTTGCACTGTTAGATCAATAAACTGGTGCAATCCGCCATAGGATCACACCTGCCATAGAAATATACAGTACATTCTGCACTGTTAGATAAATTTACTGGTGCAAACCGCCATTGGACCATACCTGCTATAGAAATATATAGCTAATTCTGCACTATTAGATCATTTAACAGGTGCAATTCGCCATTGGACCCCATCTGATATAGCAATATACAGTACTTTCAGCACGGTTAGATCCATTAATTTGTGCAATCCGCCATTGGACCACACCTAATATAGAAATATTCACAACTTTCTGCACTGTTAGATCAATTGACTGGTGCAAACCCGCTATTGGACCTCATCTGATATAGAAATAAACAGTACTTTCTGCTTAGCAAGATCCATTTATTGGTGCAATCCGCCATTTGGACCCCATCTGATATAGAAATATACAGTACTTTCTCCACTGTTAAATCAATTAAATGGTGCAATTCGCCATTGGACCTCATCTGATATAGAAATATACAGTACTTTCTGCACTGTTAGATCCACTTACTGGTGCAATCCTCCATTGGACCCCATCTGATATAAAAATATACAGTACTTTCTGCACTGTTAGATCAATTTACTGGTGCAATTCGCCATTGGACCTCATCTGATATAGAATTATACAGTACTTTCTGCACTGTTATATCAATTTACTTGTGCAATCCGCCATTGTACCTCTACTGATTTAGAAATATACAGTATTTTTTGCACTGTTAGATCAATTAACTGGTGCAATCTGCCATTAGACATCATTTGATATAGAAATATACAGTACTTTCTTCATTTTAAGATCCATTGACTGGTGCAATCTGTCATTGGATCCATCTGATATAGAAATATACAATTCTTTCTGCACTGATAAATCAATTTACTTGTGCAATCCGCCATTGGACCTCATCTGATATAGAAAGATATCGTTTTTTTTGCACTGTAAGGTCAATTTACTGTTGCAATCCGCCATTGGACCCAATCTGATATAGTAATATACAGTACTTTCTGCACTGTTAGATCAATTAACTGGTGCAATCCGCCATTGGACCTCACCTGCTGTAGAAATTATCAGTAATTTCTGCACTGTTAGATCAACTGACTGGTGCAATCTGCCATTGAACCCCATCTGATATAGAAATATACAGTACTTTCAGCACTGTTAGATCCATTAACTTGTGAAATCCGCCATTGGACCACACCTGATATAGAAATATACAGAATTTTCTGCACTGTTAGATCAATTTACTGGTGCAAACCCGCTATTGGACCTCATCTGATATAGAAATAAACAGTACTTTCTGCTTAGCAAGATCCATTTATTGGTGCAATCCGCCATTTGGACCCCATCTGATATAGAAATATACAGTACTTTCTCCACTGTTAAATCAATTAAATGGTGCAATTCGCCATTGGACCTCATCTGATATAGAAATATACAGTACTTTCTGCACTGTTAGATCCACTTACTGGTGCAATCCTCCATTGGACCCCATCTGATATAAAAATATACAGTACTTTCTGCACTGTTAGATCAATTTACTGGTGCAATTCGCCATTGGACCTCATCTGATATAGAATTATACAGTACTTTCTGCACTGTTATATCAATTTACTTGTGCAATCCGCCATTGTACCTCTACTGATTTAGAAATATACAGTATTTTTTGCACTGTTAGATCAATTAACTGGTGCAATCTGCCATTAGACATCATTTGATATAGAAATATACAGTACTTTCTTCATTGTAAGATCCATTGACTGGTGCAATCTGTCATTGGATCCATCTGATATAGAAATATACAATTCTTTCTGCACTGATAAATCAATTTACTTGTGCAATCCGCCATTGGACCTCATCTGATATAGAAAGATATCGTTTTTTTTTGCACTGTAAGGTCAATTTACTGTTGCAATCCGCCATTGGACCCAATCTGATATAGTAATATACAGTACTTTCTGCACTGTTAGATCAATTAACTGGTGCAATCCGCCATTGGACCTCACCTGCTGTAGAAATTATCAGTAATTTCTGCACTGTTAGATCAATTGACTGGTGCAATCTGCCATTGAACCCCATCTGATATAGAAATATACAGTACTTTCAACACTGTTAGATCCATTAACTTGTGAAATCCGCCATTGGACCACACCTGATATAGAAATATACAGAATTTTCTGCACTGTTAGATCAATTTACTGGTGCAATCCGCTTTTGGACCTCACCTGATATAGAAATATACAGTACTTTCTTCCTTGTAAGATCAATTTACTGGTGAAATCCGCCATTTGGACCCCATCTGATATAGAAATATACAGTACTTTCAGCACTGTTAGATCCATTAACTTGTGCAATTCGCCATTGGACCTCATCTGATATTGAACTATACAGTACTTTCTGCACTGTTAGATCCATTAACTTGTGAAATCCGCCATTAGACCTCATCTGATATAGAAACATACAGTACTTTTTGCACTGTTAGGTCTATTTACTGGTGCAATCCGCCATTGGACCCCGTCTGATATAGAAATATACAGTACTTTCTGCACTGTTAGATCCATTAACTGGTGAAATCCGCCATTGGACCACACTTGATATAGAAATATACAGTACTTTCTGCACTGTTAGATCAATTTACTGCTGCAATCCGCCATTGGACCACACCTGATATAGAAATATACAGTACTTTCTGCACTTTTTGATCAATTAACTGGTGTAATCCACCATTGGACCACACCTGGTATAGTAATATACAGTGCTTTCTACACTGTTAGATCCATTTACTGATGCAATCCCCCATTTGACCTTACTTGATATATAAAGATACAGTACTTTCTGCACTGTTAGCTCCATTTCCTGTTGCAATCCGCCATTTGACCCCATCTGATATAGAAATTAGTGATCCATTAACTGGTGCAAACCGCCACTGGACCTCACCTGATATAGAAATATACAGTACTTTCTGCATTGTAAGATCCATTTACTGGTGCAATCAGCCATTGGGCCACACCTGATATAGGAAGATACAGTACGTTCTGCATATTGAGATCCATTTACTGGTGCAATCCGCCATTGGACCACACCTAATAGAAAAATATACGGTACTTCTGCATTGTAAGATCCATTTACTTGTGCAATCAACCATTGGACCCCATCTGATATAGAAATATACGGTTATTTTTCTGCATCGTGAGATCCATTTATTGGTGCAATCCGCCATTGGACCCTACCTGATATAGAAAAATACAGTACTTTCTTCTTTGTTAGATCTATTTACTGGTGCAATCCACCGTTGGACCTCACCTGATATAGGAAGATACAGTACGTTCTGCATTGTGAGATCCATTAACTGGTCTACTCCGACATTGGTCCTCAACTGATATAGAAAGTTACAGTACTTTTTGCATTGTGAGATCTATTTACTTGTACAATCCCCATTGGACCTCAACTGACTGGTTCAATCAGCCATTGGACCTCACCTGATTTAGAAATATTGGTTAGGTTAACTGATCGTCTGTAAGCCATCGATTGCATAAAAATGACGCTTAATATTCGATCAATCATTCTATTTCAGAAAACTTTGCATTCCGTCATGTCAGCCCATATTATATAGTGTTACGACGGTTTCCAACGAGTACCAACATGGAAGTCTGACTGAACGAGGTTTTACAAGACATTTCTAAATAAATGTATGTCCTATATTCACGAGGGGTAGACATACATAATAAAAATATGTCCTCATATTAAGGAGAATTAACACAGTCCCATTAAGTATATATATATATCTATGTTTATATGTTGATCGTTGTTATACATGAATGGTAGAAATATTCAATCGCACATACGACATGTACAAAAACAATAAAAAAGGGTATCAGTGCTCACATTTTAGGGCCTACTCACTTTAGGAGAAATATATAGACAGAAAAAATAAACAAATTTCTACCATTTGAACCGAGTGTGTTTTTTTTTGTGGCTTTGACCACTGGAAACTTTGTTGTTGTTTTTACTTTAAATTCTCTCAGTGCATCGTATGCTTCTCGGACGGTACGGAGTTGTAGGAAGGTCACCGTGCACCATGATTAGCGCATTTTGAAGTTATAGATCCCTTGAAATTAAATTTCCCCCAAACTTCCCTCAAACAATTATCTTCGTAAATCAAATGCTTCGAAAATTGGTGCAAGCGCCTGGATAAAAACGGCTTTCCCAACTAAATTTTTAACGCGACACCGTTAAAAGGCAGAGCTAGCAAAACTTGGAGGAACAGGTACTTGTAGTTTCGCAGTCGGATAATCTTTGTCGGAATACGGTTAAGCGTTAAGCGGAAAGCGATATAGCAAACAGAAACCGCATATTACCATGTAACAGTAAGCACTTCGCAACTGTTTTATCGAGTTTGACGAACAAAGTAATGGCAGAGTTAAAATTACTAAACATAACACAGGTCTTACACCATTGTATGGTTTGATTAACTAAAACACAGAAGGCAAATTAAGTAACAAGCGGAATAGAATTTTGACCTGGGTGCCCTTCCATAAATATGTTGTAAATAAATGAATCATATGTTACACACACTTATAAAAAAAAGATAATGGCTATGCACACGAAGAGCGGTCATACACTTAATTCAGCGACTGTTGCTGCGTAAAACAAATATATTTACGTTGTTGTTGTAGTGGTATATTATGTTGTTGTTACATAAGGCTTGTCTATAGCACCATTTTCAACACATTCATATGATATATGGCATATCCAGTTTTCCAACGATTAGCAGCAAGTGGTTTTATAGGACGGGGCTTCAGACCACTTGACAAAAGAGGACCCAAAGTATGGTAGAGCTTGAATAACTTCTTTATGTATATGTGCTGTATAACACAATCGTTAAAACAACATGCATTATTATTCACCTGTAATAAGATAAAATATTGCCATTATCATTTTGTCTACTGACCTTCCAAAATAACTATATATATCCCAAACAAAATAATCATCTTGCAACTTTATAAAACACCGTTACACTGGATAATGTACCGAGTGTATCTTGTATATATTTACTTCCTTTTCAATTGTTTTGGTTCATAGTCAACAATATGTCGTGATCGAAATTACATGGACAGGTAGGGTATATAACAGATAATTGCGTGCAAAAGCAAAATGTAACAGAGAGTCGCGTGTTAAAGCATGTATAAGAAAGGAAGGTGTGTTTTAATATAACGCAGAGAAGTGTCACGAAGTATTATACACTACAGAGTTGTGTAATCAAGTATTAAATACAATAGAGATGTGTAATGAAGTATAATACAACACATAGATGTGTAATTAATTATTATATAAAATAGAGATGTGCGGTAAAGTGTTATATAACATAGAGATGTGCGGTAAAGTATCATATAATATAGAGATGTGCGGTTAAGTATTGTATAACACAGAGATGTGCGGTAAAGTATTGCATAACACAGAGATGTGTGGTAAAGTATTATATAACACAGAGATGTGCAGTTATTATTGTATAGCACAGCGATGTGCGGTAAAGTATTCTACAACATAGATATTTGAAATCAAGTATTATATAACATAAAGATGTGCGGTAAGTATTATATAACACAGAGCTGTGCGGTAAAGTATTATATAATATAGAGATGTGCGGTAAAGTATTGTTTAACACCGTGATGTACGGTAAAGTATTATATAATATAGATGTGCCGTAAAGAATTAAAGAGATGTGCGGTAAATTATTATATAATACAAAGATGTGTAATCAAGTAGTATATAACACAGAAATGTGCGGTAAAGTATTATATAACAAACATATATGTAACCAATCAAGTATTATATAACACATAGATGTGTGATAAAGTATTATATAACACATTGCTGTGCGGTAAAGTATTATATAACACAGATATATATAATCAAGTATTATGTAACACACTGATGTGCGGTAAAGTATTATATAACACAGATATATATAATTAAGTATTATGTAACACACTGATGTGCGGTAAAGTATTATATAACAAAGATATGAGCGATAAAATATTATATAACAATGATATGTGTGGTAATGTATTCATAGTCATTGACTGTAATGGATCATATCGTATTGTTCTAGTGAACGTTTATGCCAAGTTATTAAAAATTCCAATTACAGCTAAAGAATATAAAGTTTTTGATTTGTTTAAAAGTGTTCGACGAAGCGCGGAGTTGGGATTCCTACACTGTTGCACCTTCACGCATCACCATTGCATATTCGCACAACGTAATCGCATGTTTGTACTATGCTATCGTACAACCTCGTGCATCGCTATTTTATCTTGACGCATTGTCGTTACATATTCAGGCAAGCGCATCACTTCTACACCTATGTGCATCGCCACTGGACATTCGTGCAAAGGTCCAGGCAATGCAAGAAAACACTCTAACGGAGCACAAGGAACACGTTTCATATTTTAAGTTATTTCGCAATTCGCTGTCGATTACATGAGATAAAACTAAAACGTACACCGTACATCTATGTAAAAATCAAACTAATACCTTTTAACCGGACTATTCTACGAAAAATGTTTGACATGTATCTATTCCATATATACATAATTAATATTGCATCGAGACCTATTTTCACATATGTCAACTACTTACTAACCCAAGTCGTAACTTTTGATTGGTCAATTTCTTACTTTTTTCCCCGTTGTTACATTGTCGAAAGAAACTGTACAAATAAGCTCCGTGTAGTCCATCCGTCTAATGACATCAAACCAAAGGGTCAACATGATCTTGTTTATAATAACAATTCCAAGCTTTGATTTCGAAAGTCGTTTCGCTCATGATAATCTATTCATACAGATAACAATTACAACAGATTTTCAGGAAAGGTATCAATTGACACATAACAGACACAAGAAATAACTTAAAGGTGATTTTATTAACTCAATTATTTTTTTATAAATCAACAATTGCAATTGCTTCTAACTAAACATCAGATGTAATTTACAAACAGCCATGTTATCTTATTCAACGGTTTTACTAAACTGACGACATGTATCTATTCCATATACACATAATTAATATTGCATCGAGACCTTTTTTCACATTTGTCAACTACTCACTATCTCGATTCGTAGCTTCTGATTGGTCAATTTCTTTCTTATTTTACCCGTTGTTACATTATCGAAAGAAACTGTAAAAATAACTGTAACTACAGAGGCTCCTCTTGCAAAATGTCACAATTCTTATACATATAGTATTTACTGCATCCAGCCATTTAACAGTTTTGGAGAAACTTGCCATCCATTAAGTCTCCAGTCCCTCCGGTTGTCGCACAATCAAATGTGACCTTACTTTTGAAAGGCCGAGATGTCAGTTACACAATCAAACTTAAAGATTAAACTTCCTGTAAATAAACATGCATATCATAAACACATGATAATGGTTTATGATTCTTTTATCATGAAAAACTGGAGATACAATGAAACACCATACGCACACACGCACGCACGAATGCATGCATGCACGCACGCATGCACGCACACACACACAATTACGTAAAAAATAAAATGATTTGTTAAACAAATTTAAAATGAAAGAATTGTGTTTAAATTGTTAATTGGAGCGTTGTAATTGTTGTGCATGTATTTATGGTGCATTGCATCTCATAGGTAATTGTCAATTATATCGAATTATGTTGCATTTAGCTTATATGTATGCACTAAATTGCTATGCATTATATAACAGATGTTTCCATCAGCTGTATACGAGTATTCTATATAAAGTGTTTTAACTTCACAACTGGTTTCTTTGCTATTTACCAGTAGCATAATTATATATATTATATAGGTAGCACAGACTGTCGATGTAAGATTCAACTGTTTATATCTGGGAATTTAACAAAGATCGGTTTTATAACACAAGCCGGAAATCCAGATATGTACTTATTTCGCCAAAAGCTAGGCATGTTTGTCTATTCGGGGTAAATTGTGTAGAACTGATAAATCGGTTTTACTCATATAAGTTATCAATATATGTTTTATTTGGATATCCCTAACCTGAGAGATGTGCTGCTTTTTTTAATCATAGTAAATATAAGTATTAGCTCAAGCCATTTCTTTCGATGAGGACGCAACTTAAGTCTTGTAAACTAAGTGTGAATTACAGTATGTTGCTTGTCACGGTTTTTTTAATCTATGACTGGTTAAATGTTTTATTTTATCGCCATATATAACGTACATATTTATCATAATTATGTATGATAGATTACTGTGTATATGTTGTGTTTTTAAATAAATTTGAGCGTGTTAATCATTTTTTAATGATTTAACCGGACTATTTAAATTGGTCATACTTATAACCGATATAGTGATATTTTCTATTTCAGATGGTTGTGTATAATTGAACTCTATTTACAGTCCTGAGCACCTCAATGTCACATTCCAGTTTACCGTGAGCCTAGACAGTGACGTGGATATATACTCCAATACACGTTTGGGAATGACCAAGCTAAAGATGTATTGTATTTATTTATATGTATTATTGGTTCTGACATACCTACACAGTGTGTCTCATTAAACAAACACGGTTATCGATATTGTCTTGTTTGGATTGAACTTGGTATGACAACTTGAGATATGTGATAGATAAAACACTTCATGCAATACCTACGAGTTTCGTTCAATATTAAACACGACTAGGTAGTGTTTTTCTTACTTTAATCATTATATATGTACCGTAATTATCATAATTACCATTACATTAAGTGTGTCCATGCTACTTTGGTAGCCGTGCACTTTGAGTGCTACTTCTCCTTTTCGATATAAAATTGTCTTGATTTAAACTTGTTCAACAAGTCGCCTATAGCAATGTATCTGTACACTCGTTTTGAGTAAACATGAACCAGTTTTATTACTATACTAACGGCGTAATGTACTAGTTTTATTACTATACTAACGGCATCATTAACCAGTTTTATTGAATCAATTTATTACTATACTTACGGCATAATAACGGCAAAAATGAACCGGTTTTAGGTCTATATTAACGGCATAATGAACCAGTTTTATAACTATACTTACTGCAAATGTTATAAAAAAAACATGATGTTTTCTTATACTGTTATCGTAATAGAGAATAAAAATGTCGTAAACGTAAATACATGTGTAAATTGTTGTGAGTAGATATTTACTCGTTCTTCGTGAGTCGTTTACTTATGGTCATTTTGAAACAGTGAATTATATTCTATATAGGACATCTTTGGCAAACAAACAAACATGATAGTCACTGAATTTCAAAATAAAAATAATTTTACGGAGGAATTTTATTGAGGAATTATACTGTGGAATTTTATTGATGTTGGACCACAACAGTCTTATTGGTTTAAATCGAAATGAATTTCTGTAAAATCTACTCGATGTACCAAGCAGCTGTATTGTGATATAATGAAAATAAATAAACTACTTCATATACACCTTGCAAATTATGTTCTTGGCTTTTATATACCATTAAAATAGACTATATCATACCATACACAGGTAATATGAATATCAGTGAAGTTTTAATAGAAACTTAATGCTAGAACTGTTATTTTGCGCACTTCCTTTTCGTACATGTTCCAATATCAACTCACAAAATAACAGAACTAGCAGTTGTGTTAATATCAAGTCATCATGTAAAGTCCCATGTAACTTATGTGTACTGTAAATGTTTTCGTCCTAGAAACTGACCCAGGTCAGTCTGTATCGTAATAGATCATGATATAGATCGTTACTAAACTATAAACTCGATATGATGCTGAAGGAACACCTTGATTTATACACTTCGTGTGCACCTCCTGAAAGCTTATAGGTTTTGCCCATGCAATTAACATGGGAGTTGCCATTTAGAACAAAGTCATCACTAAGGGAGACAATCGGATTTGACCAGTGAAGGGCGTACGTGATCTTCTTTCCGGGAGATTGAAACCTTGTCACTATTAAATAATGTTGTTTTTAGTGTAGGCGCTTTTATAAACTGTACACTTTAGCCATTGAGATTAGATTCGGACAGAGACTCGGGAAGGGAGTCTCTTACAGGTAGTTTCTTACGGAGTAGACACTCTGGTCTGTCACTTGGCACGTTGCTAACTGTTGCTAAGAATTAAAGTACTGTTTGTTAAACTACGTGTTTGTCTTAAGTAATTGCCATAGAAGTACACAATTCCCCTTTAATATATATTTATTCTACAATATTACAGCTTTCATTTAAACTGTAGTTGTCACAACTTAAACAGGATATATGCTTGAAAATATTGTTCAGACAAGATTCTCATTTTGTCTCTTAGCCCTCACCCCCGACCTCTCATATCCAACTCTCAACCTCACTGCATCCCTCAAAGATTTCACTGTCTGACTTTCAGATCTGAACTATCTACCCTAGACCTATTTTTCATCGACCATCCAAACTCCCTGCTTCTCGTATAGCTGTTAAATGCACTCTTATTATCATAGAAAGTGACCGTTTATTTATATAAAAGTCATCTTTTTTATGAACATGGACAGATTTGCGGTATGTTCACGGTACCTTCGTGAATATAAAGTTTTTGATTTGTTTAAAAGTGTTCGACGAAGCGCGGAGTTGGGATTGCTACACTGTTGCACCTTCACGCATCAACATTGCATATTCGCACAACGTAATCGCATGTTTGTATTATGCTATCGTACAACCTCGTGCATCGCTATTTTATCTTGACGCATTGTCGTTACATATTCAGGCAAGCGCATCACTTCTACACCTATGTGCATCGCCACTGGACATTCGTGCAAAGGTCCAGGCAATGCAAGAAAACACTCTAACGGAGCACAAGGAACACGCTTCATATTTCAAGTTATTTCGCAATTCGCTGTCGATTACATGAGATAGAACTAAAACGTACACCGTACATCTATGTAAAAGTCAAACTAATACCTTTTAACCGGACTATTCTACGAAAAATGTTTGACATGTATCTACTCCATATATACATAATTAATATTGCATCGAGACCTATTTTCACATATGTCAACTACTTACTAACCCGAGTCGTAACTTCTGATTGGTCAATTTCTTACTTTTTTCCCCGTTGTTACATTGTCGAAAGAAACTGTACAAATCAGCTCCGTGTAATCCATCCGTCTAACGACATCAAACCAAAGTGTCAACATGATCTTGTTTATAATAACAATTCCAAGCTTTGATTTCGAAAGTCGTTTCGCTCATGATAATCTATTCATACAGATAACAATTACAACAGATTTTCAGGAAAGGTATCAATTGACACATAACAGACACAAGAAATAACTTAAAGGTGATTTTATTAACTCAATTATTTTTTTATAAATCAACAATTGCAATTGCTTCTAACTAAACATCAGATGTAATTTACAAACAGCCATGTTATCTTATTCAACGGTTTTACTAAACTGACGACATGTATCTATTCCATATACACATAATTAATATTGCATCGAGACCTTTTTTCACATTTGTCAACTACTCACTATCTCGATTCGTAGCTTCTGATTGGTCAATTTCTTTCTTATTTTCCCCGTTGTTACATTATCGAAAGAAACTGTAAAAATAACTGTAACTACAGAGGCTCCTCTTGCAAAATGTCACAATTCTTATACATATAGTATTTACTGCATCCAGCCACTTAACAGTTTTGGAGAAACTTGTCATCCATTAAGTCTCCAGTCCCTCCGGTTGTCGCACAATCAAATGTGACCTTACTTTTGAAAGGCTGAGATGTCAGTTGCACAATCAAACTTAAAGATTAAACTTCCTGTAAATAAACATGCATATCATAAACACATGATAATGGTTTATGATTCTTTTATCATGAAAAACTGGAGATACAATGAAACACCATACGCACACACGCACGCACGAATGCATGCACGCACGCACGCATGCACGCACACACACACAATTACGTAAAAAATAAAATGATTTGTTTAACAAATTTTAAATGAAAGAATTGTGTTTAAATTGTTACTTGGAGCGTTGTAATTGTTGTGCATGTATTTGTGGTGCATTGCATCTCATAGGTAATTGTCAATTATATCGAATTATGTTGCATTTAGCTTATATGTATGCACTAAATTGCTATTCAATATATAACAGATGTTTCGATCAGCTGTATACGAGTATTCTATATAAAGTGTTTTAACTGCACAACTGGTTTCTTTGCTATTTACCAGTAGCATAATTATATATATTATATAGGTAGCACAGACTGTCGATGTAAGATTCAGCTGTTTATATCTGGGAATTTAACAAAGATCGGTTTTATAACACAAGCCGGAAATCCAGATATGTACTTATTTCGCCAAAAGCTGGGCATGTTTGTCTATTCGGGGTAAATTGTGTAGAACTGATAAATCGGTTTTACTCATATAAGTTATCAATATATGTTTTATTTGGATATCCCTTAACCTGAGAGATGTACTGCTTTTTTTAATCATAGTAAATATAAGTATTAGCTCAAGCCATTTCTTTCGATGAGTACCTTCGTGACAACCCATCATTCATCAGAAGTTTAAGTTGAGTACGGACCTCGCTGTAAACTAAAGATCATTTGCTGTTTGTCTGCTAAAATCCATAATAAGATTTATTTCTTGGCTTTAAAATATTATATTATTAAACTAATAAAATCAATAATTACTGTGAAAATGACAATAAAACAGAACAAATATATATATACATGTACATTCGTATATATGGCCTTAAAATGCAGAAATACCATTATTCTGATTTCACTGTATCTTCAACATCCAACAGGTTTCAAGTTCTGTCTTTTTTAAACCGCAGCATGCGGAATGTCTAGGGTTCGATCCCCAACCGGGTCATAACAAAGACTTTTAAAAAATGATACTAGAAGCTTCCTCGCATGACGCACAGCATTTAAGAGTGTTCTAGGTCTGGTTGGCCCGTTGTCAGTATAATGTGACTGTGTGGGGTATCATACCATGGATTTAAAACATTCATGATTTATGTGTTTGTATGGCTATCTTATATAGCTAATAAAAATAATTTCAATAACTTTTGACCGTATATCGCAACTGTTCAATAAAAATATTGACCAACATCAGTTAACCTGACCTCATTATACAATCATCCGTACACCATAATCAAATAATCAATAATACATTCATGTATAATGCTACAGGTAATGAAAACTGCATATATGTAAAGCATAATATTATCATAAATTAAATAGTAAATAACAAGGTGATATTTGACGATTCAAATCCTCCTGTAGTAACGCTGCACCAAAAGCAATATAACATCAACGCGCCAACAATCGAATTTCACTAGTTTAATTGGACAAAGTTTGTGACAGTAAAAAGAGTTTGCCGAAAGTATGGCCGTCAATTGGATAAATAACTTTTTGAACCTTTTACTCCAAAAATCTATATGCACTTTTTATCAATAAGTCAGCAGTAATTAGTTTTACAATAACAATGTAACAAAATGTTCTATATCAACGAGCCATACCAAGAAATATCATGAATTCTTGTTTTCAAACTGGATAACGGTGCAGCATTTTCAGCATTGTGTTATATTGTTGGAATATTACTAATTGGTGTATACATGTACGTACGCAAAGTGCAAAACGTTGTCAAACCGCTTAGTTCTAGTTATTTAATATCAGCACGTTTCAGTAAAGTACAACATTTATGGCTCGAACCCAACGGGACTGGATAAATAGTTGTATATGTATATACATTGAAATAGGAATTTCGGCCGGGACCAGATAAGTGATTTTAACTATATGTGGTGTTCCAGTCATCCATGTTAGAGTTAAAGTTCTACTGTGTATATAGTTATCTGTTAAAACATTATTAAATTATTCAAGAATAGTTTTGTAATTGTGTCTGGTGTTGAAATCTGAACACATTTTTGAATTGTCGCGATTAGTTGTTTACTTGAAACTGATTCACAGTCACTCATATTTTGAAGAAGAATTCGCCAAAATTAAAAAAATATAATCAACCGGAAACACAGCATTTAAAGAACATATATATCAGTGCACCACAAACATTATCAATATACAGAAGAATCATACTATATACAACACATGCATACAAAGAAGTGACAACAGCAATTGTCGCCTTAGACAGGTCAGTAGCAACATGTGTCAGACATTGTCTATGAAGGTATCCCCGTGTGCCTATTGGTTTACATATAAGACAACATCAACATGTGTAAGGTGTAAATGACATCCAAGTTTAACATAGTTTGTCTTATACAAAGTGTAGCTATTTTACTGAGAAGTTTCATCCTTGTGTATTGTGCATACTGTGCTGAAGAGCGATAAATTAACTGAACAATATGTTATTTGACAGAATATTTTTTTAATTAATAAAATATAATTCTGTCAATGTTGTAATTGAATTGTTAATTAGTATTGCTATTGTTAACACTGACTGGTCATCACGCCTGTTAGAATGTTATAAACACATGTATAGGTTATTTTATGTTTCTATACCTCAAGTTATAAGTATGTATGTAATAAAACAAACAAACACACAGCATTTATTTAACAAATCAACATTGGGGAAACACTGAATAAATAAAAAATGTCTGAAAATGTCTCCATCTCAATATTATATTTTGTTTCCGTTCACTCGTAGATTAACATACACGTTCATTTGGGCATTTCTCTGTGGCTCACCATCTGAAACAGGCAAATATACATCTATATTCATTCATACACCTGCCGCACATCGGTACACAGTGAGACTTGTATTTATTTAAATGCATATTTACCGTTAAATACAATGTCAAATATAAGATGAAGTTTCTTAGTAACAAAACTGTTAATTGTAGATTTTTGTCGGACGAACATTAAAAGGAAATTAAAAATAAAAGAGTATGTATAACATCATAATGTTTATGAGAAAGTCTGCCATTTACTTGTGTAAGATGGTTCTGATCTATATATTCGTCTTATATACATTTTACATTCTACAATCTTTTTTATTTGTATGAATTATATACCAATAAAAAATTATTCAGACGAGCAAAAGGTGACTGTGCTTTTTGTGAGTTAACATACAATTTTACAATGGAATTCTAATATACGAGTACTCAGTTGACAATATATATATATATAAATTTGTACGAAGAAAAATCAATGATTATTAGTATGATTCAAATAAAGCTATATATTTCATTAACTGATATTGTTATAACACTATGAATGTTAATATCACGTGTTGAAATACCTGGTTTTTGATTGACATTTAAATAGACATTCTCCTTCGGATTGTCAAAGTTGAGTGCTTCATACTGATCGGTAGGTCTGCTAAATAAAAGACACGTGTTGTAGAACTATAATTGTTGTTTTGCCTTCTATCTCAATCATATAGTCACCATAGTATATTGTTATATTATTTAAACACAATTCGTACAGATGAATATGTAGATATGTTTTTAGTCTAGCTGAAACATAATTTTGTAATGCCTTTAATAAAAAAGAACATTGTTTTAAACATGTGTCATCTTGCAGGAGGGGGAAACTAGCAGCATTAAGACTAAATAATTCAGAGTTGTCCCTGTTATTTATGCATGAGTGTATTAAATAATAACGATTCTATTCATACTGTCTTTTTTAAATCATATATCAATAATATGTTTTATCATTTAAACACGTTGCTTGCACTATTCATATTGAATGTTTTCACTGTTCAAATGTAAATAAATATACGTACGCATGCACGCCTGTGTTTTCATATGTAGGTAGTTCTGGAAATAAACAAATGAATGTGCGTTATCGAATATAGACGTTTCTTTTTTTTTTTAAAAAGCGTTAAAAAATAAAAAGTGTTGATCAGGTGTTGATTTTGAGACTATAATTCCAAGATCAACACTACTCATATCATATATGTTTTGATAAATTACCTGTTCATGTATTATTTATGTTATCACAAGTTGATCATTGGAATGCCTTTGATCTGGCAAGTCGCAATATTTTAATATCAAAGCTGAAACGCACTCTGTTCCTCTCGAGTGTGACTTTTAGATATTTATAATATAAAAATAGAAATATAGAAGTTATTGAAAGAGCATTGTGTTGGTGTTGAGGTAAGCCATTTACATATTTATTTCACTACAAGTAGATAAATTAATTGGAAATGAAAGTGGTATGTTTTAAGTAAACTATATGTAATAAAGTTATTCATGTGTTACTTTAACTATAAACGTTGTAAAATATGAATGTGTAAAATTCAAAATAAGATACAAATAAGTTTATAAATGACATTTGTTATATCTAAACACATCAAATAACAGAAATGCTAAATTATATCCTAACTAAAGAATAAAACAATGTTTTTATTTCATGTTTTACAGATAAATACTCGTACATAAAATAACTAAAATATTTTACTTGAAATACTGTGATATGGATTGATACAAAATACAGCAATACATCTATATGTCATTTTTTGTATGATAACAACTTTATGGCTGTAAATCATATAGAGTTTAGAGAGACAATCATAGAAAACTCTATTGGTAGAACGTATATTGGTGCGGAATAATAATATGATTATATAAAACTTAATATAAAGATGTATATATGTATAGTATATATCTATCACGTGCTGAAATACCTGGTTCTTGATTGGCATCTAAATAGACATTCTCCTTCGGACCGTCAAAGTTGAGTGCTTCATACTGAGCAGTAGGTCTGCTAAATAAAAGACACATGTAGAACTATAAGTGTTGTTTTGCCTTCTAACCCAATTATATAGGCTCCATAGTACATTGCTATATTTATCTAAACACAATACGTACAGATGAGTATAAAGATAAGTTTTAATCTAGCTGAAACATAATTATGTAATGCCTTTGATAAAAAAGATTTTTTTAAACATGTGTCATCTTGCAGGAGGCGGAAACTAACAGCATTATGTCTAAATAAATCAGAGTTGTCCCTGTTATTTATGCAGGAATATATTAAATAATAACGATTCTATTTTATCGAGTATACTTTGTTTTAATTCAATTCGTATATAAATGATATGTTTTATTTAAACACGTTGCTTGCACTATGAATATATTGAATGTTTTCACTGTTCAAATGTAAATACATATACGTACGCATGCACGCCTGTGTTTTCATATGTAGGTAGTTCTGGAAATAAACAAATGCACGTGCCTTATCGAATAAAGACGTTTCTTTGTAAAAAACAACATTTAAAAATACAAATTGTTGATTAGGTGTTTATTTAAGACCATAATCCCAAGATTAAGTGCTCAATCCTAAAATTTACAGCATTCATCTCATATATATGTTATAGTCTTGTTTATGACTTTTATCAAGGAAACTGTCATACACACATTTTATTATTTTATAATACATGCATATTACTTCATTTAAATTACTGCTGTAAAATATGGGGTCATTCTTCTATAGTTAATACATGTACAATAACACTAAACAAATTTCAAAGAAGAGCATGTAATGTTATACACGAAAGTATCAATATGATAGTAAAAAAACGCGCGCAAGTCTTTCAATATGCTGTCCATTAAACAAGTTCTGTTTATCCAAACGGCAAAATTATGTACAAAATTATTCATGGGATGTCCCCGACATATTTAAACGAATTATTGCAAACGAATTTCTGAATTTGATAAAATGCGAAATTATACATTTTAAAGACAATGCCATGAAAATAACAACAAAAGTTTATTGCGTTTTAGGAGTGTCACGTATTGGAAAATTGATATGACAATATTATTGTCCTTTTTGGTTTTTTTTCAATTTTTTGTTTGTTGTGTTTCAGCTTGTTTTGTTGTAACATATGTTGTATAATCAGCATGAATACGTTTTTGGAATATGATGCACTCCATAGTATGATGCATTTGTTTTAAGGGGATCTCAAGGAAGATTGAATGTGTTAATTGAGTCGACCTCTATAAATTAATAATTTACTTACTTACTGGCTATACATTACCTGTGAGTGAATTGTTTATATGAATATTAGTTGCCCTTAAACATTTGATATATATTTTATTACATTTATAACCAACTACTTGCTCACTATATATGTATTTATATAAAGTAATTTGGTATTATTTCTGATGAATATTTATCAAATCGAATATTTATCAAATCAAGTTATTTGCTTAGCGTAGTACATGTGACGGTAAATACACACTTAATATCAAAATAACAATCTCCTGTCCACCTATTACATGTATGAAGCATCTTCCTAGACTGTTCAAATTAACGTTTACTGTTATATCGATATTTTATTTCTTGCGATAATTAATACTGACCTATAGTGTGAGCAACTTCAGAATTGTTTTCATAAACATCGTTATTGGGAAGATAAGCCTTGAGTTTCAAACAGAAACATGTACCTAAAATGAAATATTATATAATTATAGTTAAAAAAATTAACACAATAATTTAACTCCAGAGGCGAGCTTGCATATATATTTTCGGAAATATATAATTATGTCTTAATAGTTCATTATAAAGATTGACTAGTTTTGTTTTTTAATCAAACTGCTTTTATGCACGGATACAAACACGTGTTACCTTTATGTATATGAAGCATACAAGTAGTAGAAATCAATTAATACATTGACTATAAAAGTTCAAACTCGAACACAAATGTACATATTGAAAAACTCATAATAGAAATATTTAAAGGTAGTCTGTCATATTCCAGTGAAACTGTATGGAATAGAAATATTTAAAGGTAGTTTGTCATAATCCATTGAAATTATATGGAATAGAATTAATTGAAGGAAGTATGACATAGTCCAGTGAAATTATATGCAATAGGAATATTTAAAGGTAGTCTGTCATATTTCAGTGAAATTATATGGAATAGAAATGTTTAAGGAGGTTAACATATGCCAGTGAAATTATATGGACCATAAATATTTAAAGGTGGCCTGTCAGATTCCAGTGAAATTATATGGAATATAAATATGTTAGGGAAGTATGACATATTTTAATGAAATTATATGGACTAGAAATATTTAACGGTAGTATGATATATTCCAGTTAAAGTATATGAAATAGAAATATATAAATGAAATTTGTCATATTTCAGTGAAAATACATGGTATGTAAATATTTAAAGGTAGTTTTACATATTTCATTGAAAGTATATGGACTAGGGTTACGGTTGTGTGAACGCAATAAAGTTTGTATGCAAGATACAAAGTTTATTGTGATATAAGGCCTTCAGCCCATAACACGTCGTATGAGTTCTGATTATCTGTAATGTGTGATATAGAATTTGAATTCCTAATTGCAAACTTATATATTGGTTTTGCTTGTTTAAGCCTTTATGAAGACCTTAAGGAAGAATAAATTTTTTCAATAGCTATTCTCTAAATAAAGTTTATTTGCTTACTTACTTTCTTACTAGAATATTTTACCTTTATTGAGTATTTGTCTTCGCTTATACACCATAATAATAATAATAATCACGATGGCTGTTGGGACAAACCCTAAAGCAAAACCAGCAACTTCTGAAAATGGTCCCTCTATTTTAAGAATATTCATATCTGCAATTGAACAAACATACATATTAATACGGGATGGTTTAGAATAGGAGCACACTCTATTATTCCAATTTTGGTGAAATTATAACAATCAATGAGAAAACCAGATGCGAACATTCAGTCGTAAAACATATTGCTATATAAACAACATTTCTTCTTTAATATAAACAGATTGCGTATATGTATTCCAGAGAATTCCACAAACCATGCATTTTTTTCACTATAGATGATGAATAAAATTGTATATGAATTGTCTTATAAAACAAGTTCGGAGCTGTTTAAATACTTTATGCAAAACGAATGGACAGTACAATGTATATTCAACAAAAAAAAAACCCTTTAAAATAAAGTTTAATTTACGTTATAGAAAATAAACGCATATTTTGAAAATAACAGTTTGTGCCCTTGAATTTATATTTTTCAAAATTTTGATTTATCAATCAATATATTTCACCATGTTTAATCAACATCAAACTTAATTGTAAAAAGGTTTTGCACACCACCTATTTGAACTCTCCGATTTTCCAATATAGCCAAAATAAAACGTACACATTCTGTGTGAAAAAAACAACGGTTATGCTGTTTTAAAATCCTTACAACTAATATCAGATTATTTTAATATTTTACATAAGTATTGCCCATATAACTTATTAATTATTACAATACATGAAAAATAGATCTTGGTTAAAGACGCATTTTCAGCAAATTTTAAAATATCATTTAATTCAATAAATTTTGTTTAAGAATTTACTAAAGCTAAGTGAACTTAGTTGGTTTAGCATGGTTTAGGAACCCGTTTTCGATGACCACATTTAATATTGTTACAAGAACAGATTGAATGTTAGTTCAGTAGAAATTATATAAGGTAAAGCCCTTGAGTATTATATGTATATATGTTAGGAGGCAATAAAATATGTTTAAAGTAAGGTCCTAAAGAGATTTTTAGTTTTTTTAATATATGCTTTTAATAGAATATACTAAATGGAAACAAACACATCATGAATTTTATTCGAGTCATTATTCTTTAAAAAAAGCACCGTTACATCACGGAATAACTGGCCATATTTACTAATTTGTATCTTATGACTTTTTTTCCTTTTTATTTTTTGTATTGTATAAATTATTATAAAATGATTTTGAAAGACTAACCCGTCTCAGGTCAAAATATATGACGTGAGGAGGTCTATTTTCTATATAAGAAGCTAAGTTTAACATTGAAAACACTAATACCATTGACCATAAATATCAATTGTAGACAAGCAATTATTTTTTTTTTTTTTTTTTTTTTTTTTTTTTTTCAGCTACCTTACAGTAACTCATTTATTCTCCCCGTCAATGAGTGTGTTTTGGGTCGAGGAGGAACATCCCACCGCACACTTTACACTGTCAGCATATAAATATAGAAAAAACAATGACTTGCACGCAACACTCTCATTCTTAAAAAGAACTTATTACATATATAAATATATATTATATCAAATACACATGTGTATTTGTATTTTGTTTTTGTATGTTTCTCTATGGTTCTTAATATTCTAAAAATAAGACCTTCAGTGAACTTCATATCATACAATATATATTTTTATATGTATTTTGTCTTTGTTTCTACATTTCTATATTTCTTTAATATAATAAAATTAAGGCAAACGGAAATATAAATGAGTTTTCAGGTAAAACTTCTCTTTTTTTTTTTTTATAGCTTGACATATTTGTCGATGAGAGAAGATAAAAGA
This sequence comes from Panopea generosa, assembly GCA_029582155.1. Lineage (NCBI taxonomy): Eukaryota > Metazoa > Mollusca > Bivalvia > Adapedonta > Hiatellidae > Panopea > Panopea generosa. Next base: position 6,265,509 of record CM055894.1, read on the forward strand.
AAAAAAATATATATATACATGTGTCTGTGTGGGTTTTGAATATATTATATTTTTTTATTACTTTAAACTAAGTTATTTTATGGTATCATTTCTGACTAACTGGCCAAGTATCTGTACATCTTACAGAAAAATAATTAACTAACTGCTTGCATAATTGGTTGCCAATCTTTTTCAAAACATTGTAAGTTGTTGTTTTTTATTGCAAGGTGTTTATATGTTTTAAAAGCCCAAGCTACCTTATTTTTAAAAGCATTTATGGATAGAGGGATATCTAATCTTTTTGAGGAGAATATATAATACTTAATTTGGAGTGAAAAAAACAGGTCTGCCTCACAAAAATGCTTTCCAATATTAAAAATGAACTCTTCTTCATTGAATATATATGGTATATTTTTCGACAGTAGGGTTTCTTTTATTTCTTGAAGAAATATTTTAGTTTCGGGACAGGTCCACAGCATATGCGTAATTGTCTCTACCTGTTGACAGGAACTGCAAAGAGGACTTTCTTTAACTTTAATTTTATATAAAAAAGCTTTAGTTGGCAATAGTTTATGGTTAATTCTCACTTGGAACCACTGTAATTGAGAAGCTATTGAAAACTTAAATGGTGAGTAATATATCTCTTTCCATGTGTTGTCTTCAATATTATAGAGTTCTTCCCATTTATTTTTTGTTGTTGGGATTTCATTATTTTTATTAAGCAGTTCATAAAATTCATAACAGCCTTTAGAACTTTTGAAAAATAGCCAACAATAATTTGGTCTGAAAGTATATTTCATTTTTTTAAAGTCTAAAATATTTGGTACTAATGATTTAAATGAATTTATGGCTGCAATCAGCCCATTGTATGTTAGGAAATTTGTTTTAATTCCATATATGTCTTGAAGCTCTTGCATAGAGTACCATGACCCATTGTCTTTGTAAATGTCATTTACATATATTAACCCTTTTTCATACCACAGTTTATAGAAAATATGTGACCCTCCAATAAGGATATTATTATTATAATATAAAGGACTTGATAAAAATTCTTCTGCCCTTTGGGGAACACAAACTTTAAGCAGTTGTACATAAGATATTAAGACATCTTTCCAGAATTTGTTTGATAATGTATTTATAATAGATTCACCATACCCTTGTCCAAAATTAACTAGTTTATTTAAATTAATACAATTATCAAACAGTAATTTCCATGAACTGTTATTTGTAAATGCTCTTCTTATCCATGTTAATTTCAGACTTTGTATAAAGGCATTTATGTTAATCATTCTAAGCCCACCATCTATGTATTGTTTTACAATAATTGTTCTTTTGATTTTTGCTGGACCTTCCCATAGAAAGTTATAGAAAATATTGTTTAGGTTTGTTATAATGTTTTTATTGGGATTTGGTAGAGAGATAAAAGGTGATTTAATCTGGAAAGGAGTAGAGATTTAATAACTGTTATTTTTCCTAATGGAGTTAGGTATCGTCTTCCAAATTTTGATCAAATTTTCTATTTTATCTAGTTTTTCTTTATAATTTAAGTCAATCATTTTATCTAGGTTAACATGAAAAGTTAATCCCAACAACTTAAAGTTATTTTTTCCCCAAACTAATTTCCACTTTGTCTTTATAGTTTCTGTACTGTATTTTTTCCTCCCTATCCATACCACTTGTGTCTTATCAAAATTAATATTTAGACCAGAATATTTTGCAAATTTAGATAGTTCTGAAAGAGAAGCATTAAGTGAAGACTCAGATCCATCCAAGACTATTGATGTATCATCAGCATATTGAGACAGCTTAATTTCCTGATTATTAATTGAAATGCCTTTTATAGATGTATTATGTGCAAGGCAAAAAGTTCTTAAACAATACGACATCCTGTAACGTGCACTGAGTGGTAGTTACGCATTCTTTATACTTAAAACAGAACTAATATAATTAACATTTAGTACTTCAATCAGAACTAGAATAATGAACACAACACGTAATACTTCAACAGAACTAGCATAATGAACACTTAATACTTAAAACATAACAAGCATTATGAACACTTCACACTTAAAACAACTAGAATAATGAATGCGTAATACTTAAAACAGAACTAGAATACTGAACATTAAAAACTTACAACAGAACTAGCATAATGAACACTTAATACTAAAACAGAAATAGTATAATGAACACTTCACACTTAAAACAAAACTAGCAGTATGAACACATAAAACAGAACTAGCATAATGAACACTTCACACTTGAAACAGAACTAGTATAATGAACACGTAATACTTAAAACAGAATAAGTATAATGAATATTTAATGCTTAAAACAGAACTAGCATAATGAACACTAAATATTTAAAACTGAACTAGCATAATGAACACTAAATTCATAAAACAGAACTAGCATAATGAACACTAAATACTTAAAACAGAACTAGTGTGACCTATATTTCTAGCAGAATTATTCCCCTTGATTAGTTCGACGCCATTTACAAGAACGACTAAAAAATAATTCTAGTTAGTATTTGATCTTATTAAGTTGTATTTGTGTGTTTCAGTTTGTATTTGTGTTTTAATAAATGCTTATTAATTACGCAAGATTGTTACAATCAGAATTGGTTCTTAAGTACTGCAAACAGTTCATTTGAATATACTAGTATAACCATCGCGGGAGTGACTCGGTATTTTCCGCCATCAGTCGGAATCAGTCGGAATCCGTTGAGTTGCGTCACCATCGCAGTTAGTATAAAAGGCCGTAGCAGCCTTGAAAAAGGAGTCAGTCTGTGTTTTGCTGTCGACGGAGTAACAACGTCAAATGACATATCATATATATTTGGGATTGAACAACTGCGGAACTTTGGGCCGAAATACAGTAGATGAAAAGCAACGTAGATACTCAGCGTCTCGTTGACAATAGTGAGATACTTGTATTAATTGCATGGGTCGCATGTTTATTCCCAAGTATAGGTATGAACCAGGTTATAGAATATACATATTATCAGGCTCAACTGATGCTCGGCGTCAATGGGTTCTGGATTTGTTAAAGTTTCATGACAAATGGGTTTGTTTTATAAAGTAAAACTAAAATATACATACAATATAATTTATCGTGTTCGACTGAGGTGTTGTGATTAATTATATTTTTGAGTTGAAGCGGTTAATTGTACATTGATTATTTGTAACCAACAATCATTTTTCTAATCATTGGAACCAATCACCGGCAATGAAGCCCAAGGAAAATTATTGTATTTATTTTTTATTTGAACTAGTTCTACTCCATTATCAAGATTGTGCATTTACCGCTCAGAGCACGCTACACTAGCATAATTAACACTTAATAATTAAAACAGAAAAAGCATAATGAACACTTAATACTTTAAACAGAACTAGAATAATGAACACTCGACACTTAAAACAACTAGTATAATGAACACATAATATTTCAAACAGAACTAATATAAAGAATAGTTAATACTTAAAATAGTACTAGCATAATGAACACTTAATACTTAAAACTGAACTGGCATAATGAACACTAAATTCTTAAAACAGAACAAGCATAATGAACACTTAATATTTAAAACAGAACTAGCATAATGAAAACTTCACACCTAAAACAGCTAGTATAATGAAGACGTAAAACTTAAAACAGAACTAGTATAATTAACATTTAATACATAATGAACACTTAATATTTAAAACAGAACTAGCATAATGAAAACTTCACACCTAAAACAACTAGTATAATGAACACGTAAAACTTAAAACAGAACTAGTATAATCAACATTTAATACATAATGAACACTTAATATTTAAAACAGAACTAGCATAATGAAAACTCCACACCACCTAAAACAACTAGTATGATGAACACGTAACACTTAAAACAGAACTAGTATTAACTACTACAGTAACTATACTACTACTATTACTTCTACTACTACCACAACCACCGCCACCACCACTACTACTACTAGTAACACCAATACCTACACCACCACCAATTCTACTACTACTACTACTGCCACCACCACCACCACTACTTATAATACTACTACCACTACTACTACTTCTACTACAACCACCACCACCACTCACCACTACTACTTCTACTACACAAACAGCACACTCATATTACTGGTTCTACTAAGGAATAGGACGCGGAAGCGATACATGTAAGTTCTCAATATACTTCGCTATAGAGATTAAATAAAACAGCATAAACAAATCCTGTATCATACATTTTTATGGTTTAGGCTTCTAAGTCGGTATTTGAATTTATGAATTGTATTGATTATTTTTGGCAAAATGTTTTTATAAGGTTTATAATGAATATTTAGTTGAACATGTATGTTGATATGTTGTAATTAAACGAATCATGTGTTACACACACTTATCAAAAAAGATAATGGCTATGCACACGAAGAGTGGTCATACCATTAATTAAGCGACTTTTGCTGCGCAAAACACACATATTTGGATTGTTGATGTAGTAGTGTAAATGTTGTTGTTACATAGGGCTTGTCTTTAACACCATTTTCAACACATTCATATGATATATGGCATATCCAGTTATCCAACGATTAGCAGCAAGTGATTTTAAGCCGGTGCTTCAGATCACTTGACAACAGAGGAGTCAAAGTATTGCAGAACTGGAATAACTGCTTTATGTATATGTGGCTATAACACCATCGTTATTACAATATGTATTATTATTCACATGCAATTAGATAAAATATTATCATTATCATTTTGTCAAGAATATACTGACCTTTCTAAAGAACTGTACATATCCCAAACAAAATATACATCTTGCCACTTTATAAAACACCGTCACACTGAATCGTGTACAGATATTTGCTTCCTGTTCAATTGTTACATGAACAGGTAGGATATATAAAATATAACAGCATGCAAAAGCAAAACATAATAGAGAATCGCGTGTTAAAGCATGTATACCAAAGGAACGTGTGGTATGATATGACGCAGACACGTTCAATTAAATATTATATAAAACAGAAATGTGTAATATATAATATAACATAGAGATGTGCGGTAAAATATTATATATTATAGAGATATATAATCAAGTATTATATAACACAGAGATATGTTATCAAGTATCATATAACACAGAGAAGTGTTATCAACTATTATATTAACACAGAGATGTGTAATCAAGTATTATATGACACAGATGTATGTAGTCAAATATTATATAACATCAATGGTTGTAAACAAGTATTATATAACACAGAGATGTGTAATCAAGTATTATATAACATAGCCATGTATAATCATGTATTATATAACACAGACATGTGTAATCAAGTATTATATAACACAGATATTTGAAATCAAGTATTATATAACACAGAGATGTATAATCAAGTATTATATAACACAGAGATGTTAAATCATGTTTTATATCACACAGACATACGTAATCAAGTATTATATAACACAGAGATGTGCAATAAAGTATTATATAACATAGAGAATTGTAATCAAATATTCTATAAAACAGATGTATGTAATCAAGTATTATATAACACAGATATATGTAAACAAGTATAATATATTATAGAGATATATAATCAAGTTTTATTTACCACAGAGATATGTTATCAAGTATCATATAACACAAAGAAGTGTAATCAAGCATTATATAAAACAGAGATGTGTAATAAAGTATTGTATGACACAGATGTATGTAATCAAATATTATATAGCACAGATGGTTGTAAACAAGTATTATATAACACAGAGATGTGTATTTAAGTATTATATAGCACAGAGACGTGTAATCAAGTATTATACAACACAAACATGTGTAATCATGTATTATATAACACAGATATGTGTATTCAAGTATTTTATAACACAGAGATGTAACATCAAGTATTATATAACACAGAGATGTGCAATAAAGTATTATGTAACACAGAGAATTGTTATCAAGTATTCTATAAAACAGATGTATGTAATCAAGTATTATATAACACAGATGTATGTACACAAGTATCATACAACACAGAAATGTGTAATCAGGTGTTATATACCACAGAGATGCGATATTAAGTATTATATGACACAGATGTATGTAATCAAGTATTATATAACACAGATGGTTGTAAACAAGTATTATATAACGTAGAGATGTGTATTCAAGTAATATATAACACAGACATGTATAATCATGTATTATATAACACAGAGATTTGTAATCAAGTATTATATAACACAGAGATGACTAATCAAGTATTATCTAACACAGAGATGTTAAATCATGTTTTATATCACACAGACATGCGTAATCAAGTATTATATAATACAGAGATACATAATCAAGTATTATATAACACAGAGATGCGCAATAAAGTATAATACAACACAGATAATTGTAATCAAGTATTCTATAAAACAGATGTATGTCATCAAGTATTATATAACACAGATGTATATAAACAACTATTATATAACACAGAGATGTGTAATCAAGTATTATATAACAAAGATGTATGTAAACAAGTATTATATAACACAGAAATGTGTAATCAAGTATTATATAACATAGAAATGTGTATTCAAGTGTTATATATCACAGAGAAGTGTAATCGTGTGTTATATATCACAGAGATGCGTTATCAAGTATTATATAACACAGAGATGTATAATAAAGTATTATACGACACAGAAATGTATATTCAAATATTATATAATACAGAGATGTGTTATCAAGTGTTATATATCACAGAGATGTGTAATCAAATATTATATAACACACAGATGTATTATATAACACAGAGATATGTAATCAATTATTATATAACACAAATGTATGTTATCAAGCATTATATAAAAAAAGATGTGCAATCAAGTATTATATAACACAGATGTATGTAAACAAGTATTATATAACACAGAGATGTGCAATCAATTATTATATAACACAGAAATGTGTATTCAAGTGAATATCACAGAGAAGTGTAATCAAGTATTATATAACACAGAGATGTTTAATCAAGTATTATACAACACAGAGATGTGTAATCAAGTACTTTATAACACAGAGATGTATAACCTTGTAATTGTATAACACAGATATGTGTAATGAAGTATTATATAACACAGATATGTGTTATCAAGTATTATATAACACAGATATTTGTATTCATGTATTATATAACACAGAGATATGTAATCAATAAGTATGTTACTAAGAGATGTATAATCAAGTAATTTATAACACAGAGATGTTTAATCAAGTATTATACAACACAGAGATGTGTAATCAAGTACTATATAACACACAGATATATATCCATGTATTATATAACGCAGAGATGTGTAATGAAGTATTATATCACACAGATGTATGTAATCAAGTATTATATAACACAGATATGTATTATCAAGTATTATATAACACAGATATTTGTATTCATGTATTATATAACACAGATTATGTAATCAATTAGTATGTTACACAGAGATGTATAATCAAGTATTTTATAACACAGAGATGGGTTATCAAGTATTTTATAACACAGAGATGTGTAATGAAGTATTATATAACACAGATGTAAGTAATCAAGTATAACAGAGACATTTGTATTCATGTATTATATAACACAGATATATGTTATCAAGTATTATGTTACACAGAGATGTATAATCAAGCATAATATAACACAGAGATGTGTTATCAAGTATTATACATCACAGAGATGTGTAACCATGTATTATATATAACATAGATTTGTAATCATGTATTATATAACACATAGATGAGTTCTCATGTATTGTATAACGTAGAGATTTAAAATCAAGTATTATATAACACAGAGATACGTAATCAAGTATAATATAACACAGAGATACATATAATTATGTATTATATAACACATATATGTATAATCATGTATTATATAACACAGATATGTGTAGTCAAATATTATATAACGCAGATATATTTAATCAAGTATTATATAACACAGAGATGTATATTTAAGTATTATATTACACAGAGTTGTATAATCATGTATTATATAACACAGATATATATATAATCAAGTATTATATAACACAGAAATATGTAATCATGTATTATATATCATATAACACATAGATGTATAATCAAACATTATATAACAAAGAAAAGTTTAATCAAGTATATGTAATCAAGTATTATAAAACATAGAGAGATTTATAGTCATGTATTATTTAACACAGTGAAATGTAATCATGTATCATATAATACAGAGATATTTAATCAAGTATTATATAACACAGAGATGTTCAATCTAGTATTATATAACACAGAGATGTATAATCAAGTATTATAAAACACAGAGATGTTCAATCTAGTATTATATAACACATAGATGTATAATCAAGTATTGTATAAGACAGAGATGTATAATCAAGTATTATATAACACAGAGATATATAATCAAGTATTATATAACACACAGATGTGTAATCAGGTGTTATATACCACAGAGATGCGATATTAAGTATTATATGACACAGATGTATGTAATCAAGTATTATATAACACAGATGGTTGTAAACAAGTATTATATAACGTAGAGATGTGTATTCAAGTAATATATAACACAGACATGTATAATCATGTATTATATAACACAGAGATTTGTAATCAAGTATTATATAACACAAAAATGACTAATCAAGTATTTTCTAACACAGAGATGTTAAATCATGTTTTATATCACACAGACATGCGTAATCAAGTATTATATAATACAGAGATACATAATCAAGTATTATATAACACAGAGATGCGCAATAAAGTATAATACAACACAGATACTTGTAATCAAGTATTCTATAAAACAGATGTATGTCATCAAGTATTATATAACACAGATGTATATAAACAAGTATTATATAACACAGAGATGTGTAATCAAGTATTATATAACAAAGATGTATATAAACAAGTATTATATAACACAGAAATGTGTAATCAAGTATTATATAACATAGAAATGTGTATTCAAGTGTTATATATCACAGAGAAGTGTAATCGAGTGTTATATATCACAGAGATGTGTAATCAAATATTATATAACACAGAGATGTATTATATAACACAGAGATATGTAATCAATTATTATATAACACAAATGTATGTTATCAAGCATTATATAAAAAAGATGTGTAATCAAGTATTATATAACACAGATGTATGTAAACAAGTATTATATAACACAGAGATGTGCAATCAATTATTATATAACACAGAAATGTATATTCAAGTGAATATCACAGAAAAGTGTAATCAAGTATTATATAACACAGAGATGTTTAATCAAGTATTATACACCACAGAGATGTGTAATCAAGTACTTTATAACACAGAGATGTATAACCTTGTAATTATATAACACAGAGATGTGTAATGAAGTATTATATAACACAGATATGTGTTATCAAGTATTATATAACACAGATATCTTTATTCATGTATTCTATAACACAGAGATATGTAATCAATTAGTATGTTACACAGAGATGTATAATCAAGTATTTTATAACACAGAGATGTTTAATCAAGTATTATACAACACAGAGTTGTGTAATCAAGTACTATATAACACACAGATATATATCCATGTATTATATAACACAGAGATGTGTAATGAAGTATTATATCACACAGATGTATGTAATCAAGTATTATATAACACAGATATGTATTATCAAGTATTATATAACACAGATATTTGTATTCATGTATTATATAACACAGAGATATGTAATCAATTAGTATGTTACACAGAGATGTATAATCAAGTATTTTATAACACAGAGATGGGTTATCAAGTATTTTATAACATAGAGATGTGTAATGAAGTATTATATAACACAGATGTATGTAATTAAGTATAACACAGACATTTGTATTCATGTATTATATAACACAGATATATGTTATCAAATATTATGTTACACAGAGATGTATAATCAAGTATAATATAACACAGAGATGTGTAATCAAGTATTATACATCACAGAGATGTGTAACCACGTATTATATATAACATAGATGTGTAATCATGTATTATATAACACAGATATGAGTTCTCACGTATTGTATAACGTAGAGATTTAAAATCAAGTATTATATAACACAGAGATACGTAATCAAGTATAATATAACACAGAAATTCATAATCAAGTATTATATAACACAGAAATACATATAATTATGTATTATATAACACATATATGTATAATCATGTATTATATAACACAGATATGTGTAGTCAAATATTATATAACACAGATATATTTAATCAAGTATTATATAACACAGAGATGTATATTTAAGTATTATATTACACAGAGCTGTATAATCATGTATTATATAACACAGATATATATATAATCAACTATTATATAACACAGAAATATGTAATCATGTATTATATATCATATAACACATAGATGTATAATCAAGCATTATATAACAAAGAAAAGTTTAATCAAGTATATGTAATCAAGTATTATAAAACATAGAGAGATTTATAGTCATGTATTATTAAACACAGTGAAATGTAATCATGTATCATATAATACAGATATATTTAATCAAGTATTATATAACACAGAGATGTTCAATCTAGTATTATATAACACAGAGATGTATAATCAAGTATTATATAACACTGAGATGTTCAATCTAGTATTATATAACACATAGATGTATAATCAAGTATTGTATAAGACAGAGATGTGTAATCAAGTATTATATAACACAGAAATATATAATCAAGTATTATATAACACAGAGATGTGTAATCTAGTATTATATAACACAGAGATGTATAATCAAGTATTGTATAAGACAGAGATATATAATCAAGTATTATATAAGACAGAGATGTGTATTTAAGCATTATATAACACAGAGATGTTCAATCAAGTATTATATAACACAGAGATGTATAATTAAGTATTGTATAAGACAGAGATGTGTAATCAAGTATTATATAACACAGAGATATATAATCAAGTATTATATAACACAGAGATGTGTAATCTAGTATTATATAACACAGAGATGTTGAATCAAGTATTGTATAAGACAAAGATATATAATCAAGTATTATATAACACAGATATGTGTAATCTAGTATTATATAACACAGAGATATATAATCAAGTATTGTATAAGACAGAGATATATAATCAAGTATTATATAAGACAGAGATGTGTATTTAAGTATTATATAACACAGAGATGTTCAATCAAGTATTATATAACACAGAGATGTATAATCAAGTATTGTATAAGACAGAGATGTGTAATCAAGTATTATATAACACAGAGATATATAATCAAGTATGATATAAGACAGAGATGTGTATTTAAGTATTATATAACATAGAGATGTTCAATCTAGTATTATATAACACAGAGATGTATAATCAAGTATTGTATAAGACACAGATGTGTAATCAAGTATTATATAACACAGAGATATATAATCAAGTATTATATAACACAGAGATGTGTAATCTAGTATTTTATAACACAGAGATGTATAATCAAGTATTGTATAAGACAGAGATATATAATCTAGTTTTATATAACACAGAGATGTATAATCAGGTATTGTATAAGACAGAGATATATAACAAGTATTATATAACACAGAGATGTGTAATCAAGTATTATATAACACAGAGATATATAATCAAGTATTATATAACACAGAGATGTGTAATCTAGTATTATATAAAACAGAGATGTGTAATCAAGTATTGTATAACACAGAGATGTATAATCAAGTATTATATAACACAGAGATGTTCAATCTAATATTATATAACACAGAGATGTATAATCAAGTATTGTATAAGACAGAGATGTGTAATCAAGTATTATATAACACAGAGATATATAATCAAGTATTATCTAACACAGAGATGTGTAATCTAGTATTATATAACACAGAGATGTATAATCAAGTATTATATAACACAGAGATGTTCAATCTAGTATTATATAACACATAGATGTATAATCAAGTATTATAAAACACAGAGATGTTCAATCTAGTATTATATAACACATAGATGTATAATCAAGTATTGTATAAGACAGAGATGTATAATCAAGTATTATATAACACAGAGATATATAATCAAGTATTATATAACACACAGATGTGTAATCAGGTGTTATATACCACAGAGATGCGATATTAAGTATTATATGACACAGATGTATGTAATCAAGTATTATATAACACAGATGGTTGTAAACAAGTATTATATAACGTAGAGATGTGTATTCAAGTAATATATAACACAGACATGTATAATCATGTATTATATAACACAGAGATTTGTAATCAAGTATTATATAACACAGAGATGACTAATCAAGTATTTTCTAACACAGAGATGTTAAATCATGTTTTATATCACACAGACATGCGTAATCAAGTATTATATAATACAGAGATACATAATCAAGTATTATATAACACAGAGATGCGCAATAAAGTATAATACAACACAGATACTTGTAATCAAGTATTCTATAAAACAGATGTATGTCATCAAGTATTATATAACACAGATGTATATAAACAAGTATTATATAACACAGAGATGTGTAATCAAGTATTATATAACAAAGATGTATATAAACAAGTATTATATAACACAGAAATGTGTAATCAAGTATTATATAACATAGAAATGTGTATTCAAGTGTTATATATCACAGAGAAGTGTAATCGAGTGTTATATATCACAGAGATGTGTAATCAAATATTATATAACACAGAGATGTATTATATAACACAGAGATATGTAATCAATTATTATATAACACAAATGTATGTTATCAAGCATTATATAAAAAAGATGTGTAATCAAGTATTATATAACACAGATGTATGTAAACAAGTATTATATAACACAGAGATGTGCAATCAATTATTATATAACACAGAAATGTATATTCAAGTGAATATCACAGAAAAGTGTAATCAAGTATTATATAACACAGAGATGTTTAATCAAGTATTATACACCACAGAGATGTGTAATCAAGTACTTTATAACACAGAGATGTATAACCTTGTAATTATATAACACAGAGATGTGTAATGAAGTATTATATAACACAGATATGTGTTATCAAGTATTATATAACACAGATATCTTTATTCATGTATTCTATAACACAGAGATATGTAATCAATTAGTATGTTACACAGAGATGTATAATCAAGTATTTTATAACACAGAGATGTTTAATCAAGTATTATACAACACAGAGTTGTGTAATCAAGTACTATATAACACACAGATATATATCCATGTATTATATAACACAGAGATGTGTAATGAAGTATTATATCACACAGATGTATGTAATCAAGTATTATATAACACAGATATGTATTATCAAGTATTATATAACACAGATATTTGTATTCATGTATTATATAACACAGAGATATGTAATCAATTAGTATGTTACACAGAGATGTATAATCAAGTATTTTATAACACAGAGATGGGTTATCAAGTATTTTATAACATAGAGATGTGTAATGAAGTATTATATAACACAGATGTATGTAATTAAGTATAACACAGACATTTGTATTCATGTATTATATAACACAGATATATGTTATCAAATATTATGTTACACAGAGATGTATAATCAAGTATAATATAACACAGAGATGTGTAATCAAGTATTATACATCACAGAGATGTGTAACCACGTATTATATATAACATAGATGTGTAATCATGTATTATATAACACAGATATGAGTTCTCACGTATTGTATAACGTAGAGATTTAAAATCAAGTATTATATAACACAGAGATACGTAATCAAGTATAATATAACACAGAAATTCATAATCAAGTATTATATAACACAGAAATACATATAATTATGTATTATATAACACATATATGTATAATCATGTATTATATAACACAGATATGTGTAGTCAAATATTATATAACACAGATATATTTAATCAAGTATTATATAACACAGAGATGTATATTTAAGTATTATATTACACAGAGCTGTATAATCATGTATTATATAACACAGATATATATATAATCAACTATTATATAACACAGAAATATGTAATCATGTATTATATATCATATAACACATAGATGTATAATCAAGCATTATATAACAAAGAAAAGTTTAATCAAGTATATGTAATCAAGTATTATAAAACATAGAGAGATTTATAGTCATGTATTATTAAACACAGTGAAATGTAATCATGTATCATATAATACAGATATATTTAATCAAGTATTATATAACACAGAGATGTTCAATCTAGTATTATATAACACAGAGATGTATAATCAAGTATTATATAACACTGAGATGTTCAATCTAGTATTATATAACACATAGATGTATAATCAAGTATTGTATAAGACAGAGATGTGTAATCAAGTATTATATAACACAGAAATATATAATCAAGTATTATATAACACAGAGATGTGTAATCTAGTATTATATAACACAGAGATGTATAATCAAGTATTGTATAAGACAGAGATATATAATCAAGTATTATATAAGACAGAGATGTGTATTTAAGCATTATATAACACAGAGATGTTCAATCAAGTATTATATAACACAGAGATGTATAATCAAGTATTGTATAAGACAGAGATGTGTAATCAAGTATTATATAACACAGAGATATATAATCAAGTATTATATAACACAGAGATGTGTAATCTAGTATTATATAACACAGAGATGTTTAATCAAGTATTGTATAAGACAAAGATATATAATCAAGTATTATATAACACAGATATGTGTAATCTAGTATTATATAACACAGAGATATATAATCAAGTATTGTATAAGACAGTGGTATATAATCAAGTATTATATAAGACAGAGATGTGTATTTAAGTATTATATAACACAGAGATGTTCAATCAAGTATTATATAACACAGAGATGTATAATCAAGTATTGTATAAGACAGAGATGTGTAATCAAGTATTATATAACACAGAGATATATAATCAAGTATGATATAAGACAGAGATGTGTATTTAAGTATTATATAACATAGAGATGTTCAATCTAGTATAATATAACACAGAGATGTATAATCAAGTATTGTATAAGACACAGATGTGTAATCAAGTATTATATAACACAGAGATATATAATCAAGTATTATATAACACAGAGATGTGTAATCTAGTATTTTATAACACAGAGATGTATAATCAAGTATTGTATAAGACAGAGATATATAATCTAGTTTTATATAACACAGAGATGTATAATCAGGTATTGTATAAGACAGAGATATATAACAAGTATTATATAACACAGAGATGTGTAATCAAGTATTATATAACACAGAGATATATAATCAAGTATTATATAACACAGAGATGTGTAATCTAGTATTATATAAAACAGAGATGTGTAATCAAGTATTGTATAACACAGAGATGTATAATCAAGTATTATATAACACAGAGATGTTCAATCTAATATTATATAACACAGAGATGTATAATCAAGTATTGTATAAGACAGAGATGTGTAATCAAGTATTATATAACACAGAGATATATAATCAAGTATTATCTAACACAGAGATGTGTAATCTAGTATTATATAACACAGAGATGTATAATCAAGTATTATATAACACAGAGATGTTCAATCTAGTATTATATAACACATAGATGTATAATCAAGTATTGTATCAGACAGAGATGTGTAATCAAGTATTATATAACACAGAAATATATAATCAAGTATTATATAACACAGAGATGTGTAATCTAGTATTATATAACACAGAGATGTATAATCAAGTATTGTATAAGACAGAGTTATATAATCAAGTATTATATAAGACAGAGATGTGTATTTAAGTATTATATAACACAGAGATGTTCAATCTAGTATTATATAACACAGAGATGTATAATCAAGTATTGTATAAGACAGAGATGTGTAATCAAGTATTATATAACACAGAGATATATAATCAAGTATTATATAACACAGAGATGTGTAATCTAGTATTATATAACACAGAGATGTTTAATCAAGTATTGTATAAGACAGAGATATATAATCAAGTATTATATAAGACAGAGATGTGTATTTAAGTATTATATAACACAGAGATGTTCAATCTAGTATTATATAACACAGAGATGTATAATCAAGTATTGTATAAAACACAGATGTGTAATCAAGTATTATATAACACAGAGATATATAATCAAGTATTATATAACACAAAGATGTTCAATCTAGTATTATATAACACAGAGATGTATAATCAAGTATTGTATAAGACAGAGATATATAATCTAGTTTTATATAACACAGAGATGTATAATCAGGTATTGTATAAGACAGAGATATATAATCAAGTATTATATAACACAGAGATGTGTAATCAAGTATTATTTAACACAGAGATATATAATCAAGTATTATATAACACAGAGATGTGTAATCTAGTATTATATAAAACAGAGATGTGTAATCAAGTATTGTATAACACAGAGACGTATAATCAAGTATTATATAACACAGAGATGTTCAATCAAGTATTATATAACACAGAGATGTATAATCAAGTATTGTATAAGACAGAGATGTGTAATCAAGTATTATATAACACAGAGATATATAATCAAGTTTTATCTAACACAGAGATGTGTAATCTAGTATTATATAACACAGAGATGTATAATCAGGTATTGTATAAGTCAGAGATATATAATCAAGTATTATATAACACAGAGATGTGTAATCATGTATTATATTACACAGTGATATGTTATTTAAAACACTGTCCAGAGTTCCATTCTCTAGCTCACGCTAATCAATAATGATAGCAGATTCGAGCACTGCCCGTCCATAGTTTAATACACTCTGGTTGTCATATTTAACTGACAATATGTTGAAAAATTGCGTACTAGTAATAAAGATTATTATTTAGTCAAGCCGGTTGTAGGTAACTTGGAATTCTTTGCACACTAGTTTATTTCATATATGGGTTCGCCACTATTGCAAAACAGTGTGTTGTTTAAAAAGGCACCGTTGTGCCATTAACGAGAATATATATATCGGCCCATATTAGGCTATGCATGTTTGTATTAAATAAACTAAATATTCGTTTTAGAATTTTATAATATGATTTCAAATACAATACATCTAATATAATAATGAACTGGTTGATATACAAACAAGATGCGTGATTAATGTATTTCTGTGTATAAACTATTAGTTAATGTATATTTGAATGTATTCCGAAATAGTTGCCATTATTATCTAATGTTATATATATCTAGACATCGACACTCTTTACTAATTTTAATTTTCCAATCCAGAATCAGAGAATCAGAGCTCACGGATAGGCGGACAACATTATTTTCCTTCCCTGTGTTTAAACCAATATTTTGTTGTGGCTATTATTGATTTAATATTTCAGTCATTGTATTGAGTATTTGCTACTTGCAAGGATTTTTTTTAATTTAAGCCAGTTCTATTCTTCCAGATGATAGAATACATGTCAGTTTGATCACTGAGAAACTTTGCAAACGAGAAAATACATATAAAGCGTATTATTAGTAAATAATAAGGATTTGGATTTATTCCGAAAACGTTGCCATAATTACCTTATGTTATATATATCTAAACATCGACACGCTTTACTAATTTTAATAGTTTTTTTCCAAAATAGAATCAGATAATAAGAGGCCACGGATGTAAACGAAAAGTAAATCTAATATTTATAAATAAGAACATAAGAAAATACAGAATTTTTAAAAAATATATATTCAAGGGCTCATGCTACTATTTTCAAAATATGTGTTAATTTTCGATAACTTTAGTTAAAATATGTTTTAAGTGGTTAATATTTTTATTAATTTATTGCCATTTCGATTTGACTCATGTATCAGAGCAGTTGTTAATTTGTTTTTAAAAACTATTCATCGACCATTGTAATGTAACATCTATGGGATATAAATCACTTGGTCATTTGTTTTTACGTACTGATAGTTTGAGTATGATTTTCTCATTGAATCTTATTCACGTTCCGTGGACAAAACGTAATTTTGTATAACGTTATATTCTAACAAAAGATTGCTGTAAATTTAACACATCTTGTATTATAATGTTCATTTGCAGATATAAATATTCTTAAAACAGCGGGACGTATTCTAGTAGTTGCTGGTGCAGCCTGTGGGGTTGTCCTAGCAGTCGTTGTGACAATTATTATTATGGTATGTAAGCGAAGACAAAGAATCAACGAAGGTAAACCAAACAATATCTCTGTAAAAAATATGTAATATTGATTTATATAAAGATAATAACATGTTACAAAAGCCATACTTCTTTATGGTCCTCATATAAACATAAAAAAAACTGGAATATGACAGAGTACTTTTAAATATTTTTATTATTGATAATTTAATGACATATTGCATACTTTCCTGAAATATTTCTATTCCATATAATTGCACAAAAATGTGTCATTATTCCTTGAATTATTTCTATTCCATATAATAGCACTGGAATATGACAGGCTGCTTTTTTCTACTCCGAGTTTTGAACTATACACATTTTTGTTTAAGCTTAAACTTATATAGTAAATGTATTCACTATCTTTTCCTACTTTCGGTTCATATACATAACGCTAATTTGGTTATTTTAAACACATGTTTGTTAATATACAAAAAGCAGTATGATTTAAAGACAAAACTATTCAGTCTTTATAATGAATTGTTGAGACTTTCATTTTCATTCCCTAAAGTATATTTTCAAGCCCGCCTTTGAAATTAAAGTATGTATATAATTTATATAGTTAACCTATATATGGTTACATAGTATAACTCTATATTTCAGGTACATGCTTCTGTTTGAAACGCAAGACAAATCACCCCAATAATGATGTGTGTGACAGCAATTTGGAAGTTGATCACACTAAAGGTTAGTATTATTAATAAAACATTAAATATTGATTTAACAGTTAACGTAAATACGTTTTACTACGACAGGTACGACACAATAGGTAGACAAGAGATGCATTAACCGTCATATGTACTTTGCTAGAAAATAACGTTGATAAATATTTATCAGAATAGAACCAAAGTACACTAGGTAAATATAGTGAGCATGTATTGCTCCTCCGAATGGTAATCATTGATTATGAATGTAATCAAATATATAATATCAAAAGTTAAAGGGCAACTATTATTGACATAAATAATGCACGAACACAGTAAATAAATTGTTTATTACAAGTGAAATGCCATTCTATGATATTGCTTCAGAATATATCATTTCGTTATCAGGATATTGTATTGATGCAAATAACGAGCACTATGTATCAATACACTTGAGGTCAACGACAAACAGCAACTATATAATACAGTATCCTGATAACGAAATGTTATATATAAATATTGAATAGTTTTGTCTTTTAATCAAACTGCTTTTAGTATAGAATCAAACATGTGTTTAAAATATCCAAATTAGCGTTATGTATTTGAACCGGAAGTAGGAGAAGATAGTGAATACATTTACTTTATAAGTTTAAGCTTAAACAAATATGTGTATAGTTCAAAACTCGGAGTAGAAAAAAGCAGTCCGTCAAATTCCAGTGCTATTATATGGAATAGAAATATTTCAAGGAATTACGACATATTATTGTGCAATTGTATGGAATAAAACTATTTCAGGGACGTATGCCATATTTCATTACATTTTCTATAATAAGACTATTTAAAGATACTTTGTCATATTCCAGTTTTTTTATGTTTATATGAGGACCATAAAATAGTAAGGCTTTTGTAATGGGTTATTATCTTTTTATAAATCAATCTTACATATTTTTTACAGAGATATTGTTTGATTACCTTCGTTGATTCTTTGTCTTCACTTACATACCACAATAACAATTTTCACGACGACTGCTAGGACAAACTCATAGGCTGCACCAGCAACTACTAAAATACGTCCCGCTGTTTTAAGAATATTTATATCTTCAATTGAACATTATAATACAAGATGTGTTAAATTTACAGCAATCTTTTGTTAGATTATAACGTTATACAAAATTACGTTTTGTCCACTGAACGCAAATTAGATTCAATGAGAAAACTAGACTCAAACTATCAGTACGTAAAAACAAATGACCAAGTGATTTATATCCCATAGATGTTACATTACAATGGTCGATAAATAGCTTTTAAAACAAGTTAACAGCTGCTCTGATACTTTAGTCAAAACAAAATGGCAATAAATTAATAAAAGTATTAACCACTCAAAACATTTTTTAACTAAAGTTATCGAAAATTAACACATATTTTAAAAAAATGGTCTGTGCCTTTGAATATATATTTTTTCAGAATTTTGTATTTTCTTATGTTCTTATTTATAAATATTAGATTTACTATTCTATCAACATCAAACTTAATTGTAAAAATTGTTATACAACACCTAGATAAACTCGCCGTTTTTCAAATATCTCCAAATTAAAACTTTTACATTTTGGTGAGAAGAAATGGGTCTGCTTTAGTAATTAAATCTTTTACGAGTATATGAAATAACTTTACTAAAAACGTGATTTTTTAGGGACAGCATGAATACACTAAGTAATACATTTACAGGGGATATGGTCATAAGTTGCAGAATGAGGATTTATAAGAGAGAAACGGACAAAATATTTCGTAAGAAGTTTTTTTTAATCATTCCCGAAACTCCCAATGAAGACACACGGCATATATAAGAAAGTCATAGATCTTGTCTAGCATGTTAAAAACAGTTTAACAGACGTTAAAACAATTACATCACTCAATGAAAATGTCTACCACACGAACCCAATCGAGTGAGTATATAATAAAATATTCACTTAGTCTTATATGTTTGTGTTCATTTTGTATAGTTTGAATGCGCTACATACAGGGAAATTCACTTTCCTTTCGCTGTGAACTGTTACACACAGTATTATGTTGTACGTGTGATATGAACTATTTTAACATATAAGTAATTATTGTGTATACTGAGGTCATGTTTAGCAATATGGGTAACTTTTATATTCCGTACAGTCGGGAGTAGGCCAATGTTCTAGCATTTTATTTTGGAAAAAAATAAGGTATTTATACAAACTGAATATCATTAGTTAGTCATCTTCAATCTATACTGTATACGATTAGTTTAGATTCTTTTAGAACAATCCAATTTTATATAAAAAACATATTTGTTTATCATAGTTTGACTAAAATGTTCTCTGGCGAATGTTATTGTATTTTTCTATGAAACCATGTAAAATTTGGATTATCATCTTTCAGTGAAACTTAAATTCATTATTTGCATTTAATTAAATGTTAATTATATGTAATAAAACTATTTAACGTTTGTTGGTTTCATGTTTTCTATTTCGTCATTGTTTTATTGTACAAGCAGCAGAAATAGACACTATGTCAGAATATTGTACACACGAGATCAAGAAATTGCCACCAACAAACTTAAGTGCATACACGAAGATGCTGATTGTGTTCGTTTAGAATAGAAGTAAATACTAGTGATTGATGGAGAAAAAAAACATACCATATCGTTTAGATCCAGTAAAACCAGCTACACACCCAAATGTGCATGTCCCATTTCTACTAAAGCATGTTCTGTTTACACAGTTTTCGGGACATTCAGTGTTACACTTCTCACCATACCAGCCCGTCTCACAACCATCGATGCATGTTCCGTCCAACTGAAAACACATACCATTCGTGCAGTTCACATAACATTCCTTGGTACAGTGCGGATCGAATCTCTTCTGCATAAAACACCCATATGTGCACTCTCCTTTGTACTGATCACATATGCTGCTATTACAATTTCTGGAACATATCTCCGAACATAGAGGTCCCCACAGGGTATTATTTAAACATCCAAACTTGCATTTACCGTCTATTGGATCACATTTCGTGTCATTACCCGGGGCGTCCGTACAGTTATCACTGCAGCTACTGGCACATGTTTCACCCCAGAAATAGGGTTTACATGGGCATGTGCCATTCTGATGGCACAATCCGCCTTTACAACCACTATTACACTTGACAGCACAATTTGGTCCTGTAAACTCCATTGAAAAACAACCCTTGGTGCAAGTGCCTGCAAAATAAACATTTAAATAACTATCAAAAGAATGTAAAATATTTAATCATTTTAACAGTACAACACTCGTGGGTGTATGTTTTATACGTCGTACATTCGTATATGTTTTGTTACGTTTACAATATATATGATCTATCTGGCAACTACTATACCTTTCAGTCAGACGTGGTTTGCTGAAGATACGTGAGTACGAAATGAGGCGTTTGAACATTATATCATCAAGAATACATCAGTATTTCTCTTTGAGACAGTAACCCAATATTAACGGATAATCAGACTCAGAACATATATTTTAACTCTAGAAACATGTCTCAGACATAGAAAGTAAATAAATACCTCCTAGTTCTAGGATTACATGATCAATGCATTGACTACGTATAAATGTCACTTATATACATAATTTAAATATCTACAAATAAAGCAAGCATCATATCCAAACCAGATCAAAGATAAACAAACCCTTTATATTGTAGTACCGGTAAGAGCAGCCACTTTTATTTTCCTTCCATAAATCATTTCAAAATTTGAGTTTTAAAACACATGATTCAGATATTCAGACATGTCAATGCTTTCAATATATTAAAAATATAGCATATAATTTATGTCATTCAACTAAAAACGATGAGCATTAAGATAAGGAAAATGCATTTTTAAAGAAGAAACATGGATTTTTATAACCGCCATTAAGCCACTATCCCACGGAAGCATTTCATATTTTCAATGGTGCCGCTGTGCCTACATAAAAATCTTTATTGGCTTCTAATTTACCCTAAAAGGTATGTAAGTTTTAATAAATATTCAGCAAATACTTGCCATCATATCCTCCACATAGATTGTCTTTGCATGTGGCACTGCAAGGTCTGTTACATGTGATTCCATAGTACGTGTCTCGACACCCGAACTCGCATTTTCCATCTGCTTCCTTACATATTGGCAAAGTTGAAGAAGCATTCCGCAAACAACTGCTTCCACATCTTTCGCAGTTGATGTCTTTTCTGTAATACCCCTTTTGACATCTACCGCAGCGTGTATCGTTTGGCTCCTGAGTAGATCTAGATACAAACAATACAGTTATAATTGAGATTTTCTGTTCTGTTCTATTGTTTGTAGGATGTTAAACTACGACTAACTAGAATATAAAATATTCACTTTTTCGCGCAGACTTATAAAAAGATTTATAAATAACACAGTTTATTCCCTCCTCAATCGTTAGTTATGAGATGGTGTCTAGTATTATCTCGTTGTTAGATACAAATGTTCATTGCGCATAATTCTATCACATCGTTACACTGTTCTTTAAATATTGAATGTTATCATAATGAGTTAATTCGTGTTAATTCGCCATGATATTAATTAGTGAACTTGACCCATGAGTGTAATTCTAAAATTCCAGTTTGGACTAATAATTTGTTAAATATATATTAAAATACATTTATACAATTCACATTATATATATATATTAATTGTGTGAATGGCTCATGAGTGTGGTTATATTATACAGATCGATCTTCAGTAACCGTGGTTGTGGGAAATAGCATATAACTACTGAATCAGGTGGCTGATCTTCACTAAACCATAGTCCAGGGATATAACTAGGGATCCTACTCCTGAGGCAGGTGGCAGGGATATAACTAGGAATGCCTTCTTTTGATATATGTGGCTGATCTTCACTTAATCATAGTCAAAGGACACAACTATGGATGCTACTCCTGAACCAGGTGGGTGATCTTCACTAAATCATAATCAAGGGATATAACTAGGGATGCCTACTCCTGATGCAGGTGACTGATCTTCACTAAACCATTGTCCAGAGATATAACTAGGGATGCTACTCCTGATGCAGGTGGCCGATCTTCACATAATCATAGTCCAGGGATATAACAAGGGATGCTACTCCTGATACAGGTGGCTGATCTTCGCATAATCATAGTCCAGGGATATAACGAGGGATACTACTCCTGATGCTGGCGGCTGATCTTCACATAATCATAGTCCAGGGATATAACTAGGGATCCTACTCCTGATGCTGGCGGCTGATCTTCACATAATCATAGTCCAGGGATATAACTAGGGATCAAACTCCTGATACAGGTGACTGATCCTCAATAAATCATAGTCCAGGGATATAACTAGGGATCCTACTCCTGGTGCAGGTGGCTGATCTTCGCTAAATCATAGTCCAGGGATATAA
The DNA here is from genome assembly GCA_029582155.1 of Panopea generosa. Classification (NCBI taxonomy): domain Eukaryota; kingdom Metazoa; phylum Mollusca; class Bivalvia; order Adapedonta; family Hiatellidae; genus Panopea; species Panopea generosa. The sequence continues at coordinate 6,289,926 of CM055894.1, forward strand.
CGAAGGATGCTTCTCCTGATACAGGCGTCTGATCTTCGAATAATCATAGTCGAGGGATATAACGACGGATGCTACTCCTGATGCAGGTGGCTGATCTTCACATAATCATAGTCCAGGGATATAACTAGGGATCCTACTCCTGATGCAAGTGCCTGATTTTCATCAAACCGTAGTCCTGGGATATAAGTAGGGATCCTACTCCTGATGCAGTTGGCTGATCTTCGCTGAATCATAGTCCAGGGATATAACAAGGGATGCTACTCCTGATGCAGGTGGTGGATATTCACATACTCATAGTCCAAGGATATAACTAGGGATGCTACTTATGAGGCACGTGATCTTCACTAAATCATAGCCCAGGGATATAACATGGGATGCAACTCCTGATGCAGGTGGCTGATCTTCACTATATCATAGTGCAGGGATATAACTAGGGATGCTACTCCTGATGCAGGTGGCTGGTCTTCACATAATCATAATCAAGGGATATAACGAGGGATGCTACTCCTGATACAGGTGGCTGATCTTCGCATAATCATAGTCCAGGGATATAACGAGGGATACTACACCTGATGCAGTTGGCTGATCTTCACATAATCATAGTCCAGGGATATAACTAGGGATCAAACTCCTGATACAAGTGGCTGATCTTCAATAAATCATAGTCCAGGGATATAACTAGGGATCCTACTCCTAGTACAGGTGGCTGATCTTCGCTAAATCATAGTCGAGGGATATAACGAGGGATGCTACTCATGATACAGGTGGCTGATCTTCACATAATCATAGTCCAGGGATATAACTAGGGATCCTACTCCTGATGCAGGTGCCTGATTTTCATTAAACCATAGTCCAGGGATATAACTAGGGATCCTACTCCTGATGCAGGTGGCTGATCTTCGCTAAATCATAGTCCAGGGATATAACGAGGGATGTTACTCCTGATGCAGGTGGCTGATATTCACATAATCATAGTTCAAGGATATAACTAGGGATGCTATTCCTGATGAAGGTGGCTGATCTTCACATAATCATAGTCCAGGGATATAACTAGGGATCATACTCCTGATGTATGAGCTGATCTTCACTAAACCATAGTCCAGGGATATAACTAGGGATGCTACTCCTGATACAGGTGGCTGATCTTCACATAATCATAGTCCAGAGATATAACGAGGGATGCTTATCCTGGTGCAGGTGACTGATCTTCACTAAATCATAGTCCAGGGATATAACTAGGGATCCTACTCCTGATGCAGGTGACTGATCTTCACTAAATCGTAGTCCAGGGATATAACGACGGATGCTACTTCTGATGCAGGTGGCTGATCTTCACATAATCATACTCCAGGGATATAACTAGGGATCCTACTCCTTATGCAGGTGGCTGATCTTCGCTAAAGCATTGTCCAGGGATATAACGAGGGACGCTACTCCTGATGCAGGTGGCTGATCTTCACATAATCATAGTCCAGGGATATAACGAGGGATGCTACTCCTGATACAGGTGACTGATCTTCGCATAATCATAATCCAGGGATATAACGAGGGATGCTACTCTTGATGCAGGTGGCTGATCTTCACATAATCATTGTCCAGGGAAATAACTAGGGATTCTACTCCTGATGCATGAGCTGATCTTCATTAAACCATAGTCCAGGGTTATAACTAGGGATCCTACTCCTGATGCAAGTGACTGATCGTCACTAAATCATAGTCCAGGAATATTACGAGGGATGCTGCTCAGTATGCAGGTGGATGATCTTCCCTTAACCATAGTCCAGGGATATAAGTAGGGTTGCTACTCCTTATGAAAATGGCAGGAATATAATGATGGATGCTACTCCTGATTGTGGTGGCTGATCTTCACTAAATCATAGCCCAGGGATATAACTAGGGATGCTACTTCTGATGCAGGTGGCTGATCTTCACTAAATCATAGTCCAGTGATATAACTAGTGATGATACTCCTGATGCAATTGGCTGATCTTCACTAAGTCATAGTCCAGGGATATAACTATGGATGCTTCTCCTGATGCAGGTGGCTAATCTTCATTAAATCATAGTCCAGAGATATAATTATGGATGCTTCTCCTGATGCAGGTGGCTGATCTTCACTAAATCATAATCCAGGGATATAACTATGGATGCTACTCCTGATGCAGGAGGCTGATCTTCACTAAATTATAGTCCAGGGATATAACTAAGGATGGTACTCCAGATGCAGGAGGCTGATCTTCACTAAATCATAGTCCAGGGATATAACTAAGGATAGTACTCCTGATGCAGGAGGCTGATCTTCACTAAATCATAGTCCAGGGATATAACTAAGGATGGTACTCCTGATGCAGGTAGCTGATCTTCACTAAATCATAGTCCATGGATATAACTATGGATGCTACTCCTGATGCAGGTGGCTAATCTTCATTATATCATAGTCCAGGGATATAACTATGGATGCTACTCCTGATGCAGGTGGCTGATTATCACTAAATCATAGTCCAGGGATATAACTAAGGATGGTACTCCTGATGCAGGAGGCTGATCTTCACTAAATCATAGTCCAGGGATATAACTTGGGATAGTACTCCTGATGCACGTGGCTGTGTATATAGCAGCGGTAAGATACACTATATAAATTTTGATGAATAAACAATTCACTACTTTAAGCCTTATGAAACTCCCAAAAGGCCATGCTTTGATAATAACAAACATGGACTGTATACAACTAAATGCATTTTGTCAAATTTTAAAAACTTGACCCCTAAATGGCTTCTTTTTTTAAAAAAAAATGGCAAAATATTAAATTTCCATCGATAGATGTACTTTTTAACATAGCGTTTCGCTCAATTTAGCCTATTTGTTTAGGTTCTGCATTCGGTAATCACTCCGGTTGTTTTAGGATAATTATTCAAAATGTTTGTTCATAAGCCGACCATGCAACACACGTAAATATTGTCATTGCACCGGTACCACTGCTTTCGACCATGTGCCTAATTACACCTAAACGCAATAATTTTAAAACAGACGATGCTATATATTTACAGAATAGACAAAGAAAAGGAAATAAACAGAGGAAATTATGAGTTTATTACGTATGGGCCGCGTGACTCTTCGTGACTCTTCGTGACTCCTCTTGACTCCTCGTTTTCTGTACGTCTCACTTCACAGTTACGCCCCTTTTTTCCCATGGTAGCAACATTCTTACTCTTAAAAAATAGGCCTATGTATTTTGGTTATGAAATATTTTCAAAATGGTTCATAGTGGCTGTGATTTCTTGCTGCAGATGAGTAGAGCAAAAGTTGGCTTAGAATATACTGCAATAAGACATCACTGGTGTTATAAACGTGACTTTTATAGGATTTCAACATATGCATGTATTTATTAGCATTTGAGGACTTCTTTTTTCAAAAAAACCTAAGGGTGTCAATGCACCCTCTTTAAAAAAAGACGTAGACAACCTACCAGTTATTGTGCATTTATTTGTGTGTGTACATTACTGCTATGAAAAAAAATACTTTAAAAAATATTCTATGTGGAATTCTTTTTTTACCATTGAAATCCTAGACCTTATTTTATATAGAACAAAGAACAAAATTCAACTGTGTAGTGAGACCTGTAAATGAATCATTTGGAAAGAGACACAGTCACTTATTTGTAAGCAAACGCCTGTTCAAAGTTATTGAAAATAATGCATGATATATTTATATTTTCGTTTGGTTAATTCTTAGTGATCAAATAAACATTCAATTCATGAACTCGAAGTGTAAAACAGGCTTTAATTTAGGATAACCGCCATTTCGGAAGTTTAATGAATCTATGGTGATTATGATGAGGTTCTGAAGGATATGTTATGGTATACTTACGTATCGAGTGTACAGCTTACGCAATTCCGTATGCACGTTACATTACAAAACGGACCAGTAAATCCTTCACTGCATCCATACAAACATTCGTCTGACGTTTCATTGCACTTTTCATTCAACATTTTCAATAGGCAATTATCAATGCACACTTCCTTCTTGTTTGTAAATGATGTACACTTATCACTGCAAGCTACCGTCTCATTTGTTGATTCCATTGTACAATTATCACTGCATGATACGTTTTCATTGGTCGATAATGCTAGACAAATATCCCTACATAGTAAAGTGTTGTCAGCTGTTGAAGTTAGACAATTGTCACCACTTCTGATGCTGAAAGAAAATTTTCATCGCATGTTGAGAAGAAAATTATTGAACATTCTCTATCAATTTTTGCTCGGGGTCAACAAATAGTAAACATACATAATGCTAATCTAGTTTTCATGTACGCGTAATGAATGATGACAACGTTGTGTAAACAAATCAACACAATTTATAAACTTGTTCTGTAAATATATTATAGTGTAGATAAAAATAAAACATGATTTAGATAGCTATCATCCAGTTGCAAATCAGAAAATTTAGGAAACGCAGTCCTATTTTTAGAGCGCTATTTTGAGTAAACAATCAGACAAAAATATTTAAGATAAATCAAGAACTTTATAATCTCTATAACCTGTCCGGCTAAAATATCATAACCTTGTAGACGGAATTGATGTTTGAAAATATATCAACTATACAAAATGTAGCTATGTGTTTACGTTTCTAAATTGTACTACGGTTTTTATCATTTCCTTTGTTCGTCTAACAAGAGAGAATACATTGTCAATTTGGCTTTTAAAAGTCATCTATGTTAGTGGTTTAACTGTCAATCAACACGTTTGCTTTTATATTTTTAAGTTATAACTATTGTAATAAAACGTGTGGACATTGTAATGGATAATGAATGAACGAATGGTGTTTTACGGCACATCGACACATAAATAGTTCATTTTGTGCGCGTGATGGATAAAGTATTAACCACTCACACAAAGCTCACATGTTTGATCTGGGACTCGGCCGAACGACCTTACACAAACAACACAGATTATTGGTTCTACAAGGGAATATGACGCGAAAGCTATACATATGACAACAATCAAGCTTAAATATAACAGCATAAGCAAATCCTGTACCATGCACATCTATTGTTTAGGCTTATAAACCGAATCAGCTATTTTGAAACTACGTCATTCTATCTTAAGATGGAACTACCGTAGTACGGTTGTTTGTAGTATGATAGCAGATTTATCTATTACATAAACTATAAAATAAACTAGATATCAATATTTAGTGCGTTGTACTACTGTCTATTCCGATAGCCTAGTGGTAACGGTTTGAACTGTCAACCAAAATGTCGCAAGTTCGAGCCGTATCTATGTTGATTATTTTTTCAATTTAATTTGCCATAATAGTATCAGAGTGTACTGTTTTAATTTGTTTTTTAATTTTGTAAGTGTTGGTAGAAACCTATTCACTATATACATTGCCTGTTCATCACGCCCAAGTCAAAGTCATCTAAAACAATTCTGATTGATCGTGGCTTCCAAGGAGCCTCCGATGCCGGTGCCGACTTGCTGAAGGAAAACAGCTGACGTAATATGTACGTGCAAATGAATAAAACATTGTAAGTAAAATTCCTCCCTAAAACTTGATTTTAACAAAACATCGTTGTATTTTATTAATTATGTAGTTGTTTAAACGGACAATAGTATTACACAGTTGATATTATATATCAAGACACTCTGACACTAGTGTGGCAAATTAAATTGAAAAATAAATCAACATAAAAACGATTCGAACTCGCGATATTTGGGTTGACAGTTCAAACCGTTACCACTACGCTATCAGAACAAACAGTAGTACAACACACTTAATATCGATATCTGGTTTATGTAACAGATACATCTGCTATCATACTCCAAACACCCCTAATACGGTAGGTTCCATCTAAAAATAGAATGACGTAGTTTCAAAATAGCTGATTCGGTTTATATTAAGTCAATAATTTAATAAACAAATTGAATCGATTATATTGGCATAAGGTTTACATAAGGTTTAAGATAAAGGTTTACCTGAACATATATATTGATATGTTATATTAAATGATTGATTCATGTGTGACACACACTAAGTAAGAAAATATAATGACTATGCACACGAAGAACGGTTACCCTATTAATTAAACGACTGTTTCTGCATAAAACACACATATTCGGGTTGTTGTTGTAGTAGTATAAAGGTTGTAGTTACATACAGATTGTCTTTAACACCATTTTCAACACATCCATATGATTTATGGCATATCCAGTTTTCCAACGATTAGCAGCAAGTAAGTTTAAGCCGGGGCTTCAGACTACTTGACAACAGAGAAGCTAAAGTATTGCAGAACTTGAATAACTGCTTTATGTATATATGCTGTATAACACCATCGTTAATACAATATGTATTATTATTATTCACATGTAATTAGGTAAACTATGATCATTATCATTTTGTCAAGAACTTACTTACCTTTTAAAAGAACTGTACATATCCCAAACAGAATAATCATCTTGACACTTTATAAAACACCGTCACACTGGATCTTGTACAGAGTGTACCTCGTATATATCTACTTCCTTTTCAATTGTTTTGTTTCAAAGTTAACATATGTCGTGATAGAAATTACATAAATAGGTAAGGTATATAAAAGAAAATTGCGTGCAAAAGCAAAATATAGAAAATTGTGTGTTAAAGCACGTACAACAAAGGAACATGTGGTATAATATGACACAGAGATGTGTAATAAAGTATCATATAACACAAACATATGTAACCAAGTATTATATAACAAAGAGATGTGCGGTAAAGAATTATAACACAGAGATGTGCGGCAAAGTATTATATAACACAGACATGTGCGGTAAAGTATTATGTAACAAAGAGTTGTGTAATCAAGTATTTTATAACATAGAGATGTGCGGTAAAGTATTATATAACACAGAGATGTGCGTTAAAGTGTTATACAACACAGAGATGTGTAATCAAGTATTTTATAACACAGAGATATGTAATCAAGTATTATATAATTTTGAGATGTGTGGGAAAGTATTATATAACACAGAGATGTGTAATCAAGTATTTTATAACATAATATGTGCGGTAAAGTATTGTATAACACAGAGATGTGCGGTAAAGTATTATATAACACAGAGATGTGTTATCAAGTATTATATAACATAAAGATGTGCGGTAAAGTAATGTATAAAACAGAGATGTGCGGTAAAGTATTATATAACACAGAGATATGTAATCAAGTATTATATAACAAAGAGATGTGCGGTAAAGTATTATATAACACAGAGATATGTAATCAAGTATTATATTGCACAGAAATGTGTAATCAAGTATTATATAACACAGAGATATATTATAAAGTATATGACTGTAAAGTTAGTAGGTAGTTCGAAGTTGGTAGTTTGGGATTCGAATAACCAACTACCGATTAGCTGCCAATTGGGTATTTGGATTCGTTATTATAATGACTATTTCATTTACATATTTTGCTCATGTTAATATGTTTAAAAATATAATCAGTAATAAAAGTATTTTAATTAATATAAAATCTGAATCCCTAACTGGCAGCTGGTTGGTAGTTGGCGATTCGCGGCGAGTCCCCAACTGGAAATTTTGAATCGCCGTCTAGTGAGTATACTCATGATATTGAAGAACCAACCCGGCAAAAGTGTGTTATTTATTGTTATGAACTGTTTTTCTATGGAATTGATTTGTTTTCGAAAACAAATATCGATTTGAAAAAAAAAACGAATCCCAAATTTGCCATTTTGAATCACCTTCTTGTAAGTATATTCGTTTTATTGAAGAACCAAACCACCATTGGTGTTGTTATTATCCTAAACCTGTTTTCTTTATTGTATTGATATGTTAAAATACTAAAACAGCGATTTAAAAAAAATCCGAATCCCTAACTGGCAGCTGGTTGGTAGTTGGCGATTCGCTGCGAATCCCAAACTGGACATTTTGAATTACCGTCTGGTGAGCCTACTTGTTATATTGAAGAACCAACCCGGCAAAATAATGTTTTTTTATTATAATCAACTTCTTTTTATTGAATTGATTTGTTAACAAAATAAAACAAAGATTTTAGAAAAATCTGAATCCCCAACTGGCAACTGGTTGGTAGTTGGCGATTCGCGGCGATTCGCGGTGATTCCCCAACTGGAAATTTTGAATCGCCTTCTGGTGATTATACTCATGGTATTGAAGGAACAGCGCAGGAACGGTATTTATTTATTGTTAATAACTAATTTTCTACGAAATTGATTAGTTTTCAAATACAAATATCGATTTGAAAAAAAAAACGAATCCCAAAGTTACCATTTTGAATCAACGTCTTGTAAGTATAACCGTTTTATTGAAGAACTAAACCACCATTGGTGTTATTATTATCCTAAACCTGTTTTCTTTATTGAAATGATATGTTAAAATAATAAAACAGCGATTAAAAAAAAATCAAAATCCCCAACTGGCAACTGATTGGTAGTTGGCGATTCACCGCGAATCCCCAACTGGAAATTTTGAATCGCCTCCTGGTGAATATACTCATGGTATTGAAGGTACAGCGCGGGAACAGTGTTTATTTATTGTTATGAACAGTTTTTCTATGGAATTGATTTGTTTTCAAAAATAAATATCGATTTGAAGAAAAAAACGAATCCCAAATTTTCCATTTTGAATCACCGTATGGTGAGTATATTCGTTTTATTGAAGAACCAAACCACCATTGGTGTTATTATTATCATAAACCTGTTTTCTTTATTGAATTGATATTTAAAATAATAAAACAGTGATTTAAAAAAAAAAATCCGAATCCCCAACTGGCAGCTGGTTGGTAGTTGGCTATTCGCGGCAAATCCCCAACTGGACATTTTGAATCACCGTCTGGTGAGTATACTCGTTATATTGAAGAACCAACCCGGCAAAAGTGTGTTTTTTATTATTATAAACTTATTATTTTATCGATTTGATTTGTTAAAAAAATAAAACAACGATTTACAAAGAATCCGAATCCCCAACTGGCAGCTGGTTGGTAGTTAGCGATTCGCCGCGAATCCCCAACTGGAAATTTTGAATTGCCTCCTGGAGAATATACTCATGGTATTGAAGGAACAGCGCGGGAACGGTGTTTATTTATTGTTATGAACTGTTTTTCTACGAAATTGATTAGTTTTCAAAAACAAATATCGATTTGAAAAAAAAAAAGAATCCCAAATTTGCCATTTTTAATCACCTTCTTGTGAGTATATTCGTTTTATTGAAAAACCAAACCACCATTGGTGTTATTATTATCCTAAACGTGTTTTCTTTATTGTATTGATATGTTAAAATAATAAAACAGCGATTTAAAAAAAATCCGAATCCCAAACTGGCAGCTGGTTGGTAGTTGGCGATTTGCTGCGAATCCCAAACTGGACATTTTGAATTACCGTCTGGTGAGCTTACTTGTTATATTGAAGAACCAACCCGGCAAAAGTATGTTTTTTTATTACAATCAACTAATTTTTATCGAATTCATTTGTTCACAAAATAAAACAAAGATTTTAGAAAAATCCGAATCTCCAACTGGCAACTGGTTGGTAGTTGGCGATTCGCGGCGAATCCCCAACTGGAAATTTTGAATCGCCTCCTGGTGATAATATTCATGGTATTGAAGGAACAGCGCAGGAACGGTGTTTATTTATTGTTAATAACTATTTTTCTACGAAATTGATTAGTTTTCAAAAACAAATATCGATTTGAAAAAAAAACGAATCCCAAATTTACCATTTTGAATCAACGTCTTGTGAGTATAACCGTTTTATTGAAGAACTAAACCACCATTGGTGTTATTATTATCCTAAACCTGTTTTTTTTTATTGAAATGATATATTAAAATAATAAAACAGCGATTAAAAAAATCCAAATCCCCAACTGGCAACTGATTGGTAGTTGGCGATTCACCACGAATTCCCAACTGGGAATTTTGAATCGCCTCCTGGTGAATATACTCATGGTATTGAAGGTACAGCGCGGGAACAGTGTTTATTTATTGTTATGAACAGTTTTTCTATGGAATTGATTTGTTTTCAAAAATAAATATCGATCTGAAAAAAAAAACTAATCCCAAATTTTCCATTTTGAATCACCGTATTGTGAGTAAATTCGTTGTATTGAAGAACCAAACCACCATTGGTGTTATTATTATCCTAAACCTGTTTTATTTATTGAATTGATATGTTAAAATAATAAAACAGTGATTTAAAAAAAAATCCGAATCACCAACTGACAGCTGGTTGGTAGTTGGCGATTCGCAGCGAATCCCCACCTGGATATTTTGAATCACCGTCTGGTGAGTATACTCGTTATATTGAAGAACCAACCCGGCAAAAGTGTGTTTTTTTATTATAAACTTATTATTTTATCGATTTGATTTGTTAAAAAAATAAAACAACGATTTACAAAAAATCCGAATCACCAACTGGCAGCTGGTTGGTAGTTAGTGATTCGCCGCGAATCCCCAACTGGAAATTTTGAATCGCCTCCTGGTGAATATACTATTGGTATTGAAGGAACAGCGCGGGAACGGTGTTTATTTATTGTTATGAACTGTTTATCTACGAAATTGATTAGTTTTCAAAAACAAATATCGATTTGAAAAAAAAAAACGAATCCCAAATTTGCCATTTTGAATCACCTTTTTGTGAGTATATTCGTTTTATTGAAGAACTAAACCACCATTGGTGTTATTATTATCCTAAACTTGTTTTCTTTATTGTATTGATATGTTAAAATAATAAAACAGCGATTTAAAAAAAATCCAAATCCCCAACTGGCAGCTGGTTGGTAGTTGGCGATTCGCCGCGAATCCCCAACTGGACATTTTGAATCGACTCCTGGTGAATATACTCATGGTATTGAAGGAACAGCACGGAAACGGTGTTTATTTATTGTTATGAACGGTTTTTCTATACAATTGATTTGTTTTCGAAAACAAATATCGATTTGACAAAAAAAAAACGATTCCCAAATTTGACATTTTGAATCAACGTCTTGTGAGTATAACCGTTTTATTGAAGAACCAAACCACCATTGGTGTTATTATTATCCTAAACCTGTTTTCTTTATGGAATTAATATGGTAAAATAATAAAACAAAATCCGAATCCCCAACTGGCAGCTGGTTGGTAGTTGGCTATTCGCCGCAAATCCCCAACTGGACATTTTTAATCGCCGTCTGTTGAGTATACTCATTATATTGAAGAACCAACACGGCAAAAGTGTGTTATTTATTATTATAAACTTATTTTTAATTGAATTGATTGATTAAAAAAATAAAACAATGATTTAAAAAAATCTGAATCTCCAACTGGCAACTGGTTGGTAGTTGGGGATTCGCGGCGAATCCCCAACTGGAAATTTTGAATCGCCTTCTGGTGAATATATTCATGGTATTGAACGAACAACGCGTAAATGGTCTTGTTTTTTACTGAATCGATTGATTAAAATAATAAAAGAGAGATTTCTTAAAAAAATCTGAATCTCCAACTGGAAGCTAGTTTGTAGTTGGCGATTCGCGGCGAATCACCAACTGGAAATTTTTAATCGCATACTGGTGAATATACTCATGGTATTGAAGGAACAGCGTGGGAACGGTGTTTCTTTATTGTAATGAACTGTTTTTCTATACAAATGATTTGTTTTCGAAAAGAAATATCGATTTGAAAAAAATCCGAATCCCAAATTGGCCATTTTGAATCACCGTATTGTGAGTATATTCATTTTATTGAAGAACCAAACCACCATTGGTGTTATTATTATCCTAAACCTGTTTTCTTTATTGAATTAATATGTTCAAATAATAAAACAGCGATTTTAAAAAAAAATCCGAATCCCCAACTGGCAGCTGGTTGGTAGTTGGCGATTCGCGGCGAATCCCCAACTGGACATTTTGAATTGCCGTCTGATGAGAATACTAATTATATTGAAGATCCAACCCGGCAAAAGTGTGTTATTTATTTTTATAAACTTATTTTTAATTGAACTGATTGATTAAAGAAATTAAAAACAACGATTTTAAAAAAATCCGAATCCCCAACTGGATACTGGTTGGCAGTTGTTGATTCGCCGCGAATCCCCAACTGGAAATTTTGAATCGCCTTCTGGTGAATATACTCATGGTATTGAAGGAACAGCGCAGAACGGTGTTGATTTATTGTTATGAACTGTTTTTCTATGGAATTGATTTGATTTCGAAAACAAAGTTTCGATTTGAAAAAAAAAAAAAAATCCTAATTTTGCCATTTTGAATCACCGTCTTGTGAGTATATTCGTTTTATTGAAGAACCAAACCACCATTGTTGTTATTATTATCCTAAACCTGTTTTCTTTATTGAATTGATATGTTAAAATAATAAAACAGCGATTTAAAAAAAAAAATCCGAATCCCCTACTGGCAGCTGGTTGGTAGTTGGCGATTCGCGGCGAATCCCCAACTGGACATTTTGAATCACCGTCTGGTGAATATACTCATGGTATTGAAGGACCAGCGATTGTTTTATTTTTTTTAACAAATCAATTCAATAAAAAAAAAGATTACAATAATAAATAACACACTTTTGCAGGGTTGGTTCTTCAATATAACGAGTAAATACAGTTCATGGTCAACTATAGAAAAGCAGTTCATAACAATAAATAAACACCGTTCCTGCGCTGTTCCAGGAGGCGATTCAAAATTTCCAGTTGGGGATTCGCGGCGAATCGCCAACTACCAACCAGTTGCCAGTTGGGGATTCAGATTTTTTGATAAATCGTTGTTTTATTTTTTTTAATCAATCAATTCAATTAAAAATAAGTTTATTATAATAAATAACACACTTTTGCCGGGTTGGTTCTTCTATATAATGAGTATAATCACCAGACGGCAATTCAAAATGTCCAGTTGGGGATTCGCGGCGATTCGCCAACTACCAACCAGCTGCCAGTTGGGGATTCGGATTTTTTTTCAATCGCTGTTTTATTTTATTAACATATCAATTCAATAAAGAAAACAGGTTTAGGATAATTATAACACCAATGGTGGTTTCGTTCTTCAATAAAACGAATATACTCACAATACGGTGATTCAAAATGGTAAATTTGGAATTCTTTTTTTTTTTTTCAAATCGATATTTGCTTTCGAAAACAAATCAGTTCCATAAAAAATCAGTTCATAACAATAAATAAACACCGTTCCCGAGCAGTTCCTTCAATACCATGAGTATATTCACCAGGAGGCGATTCAAAATTTCCAGTTGGGGATTCGCGGCGAATCGCCAACTACCAACCAGTTGCCAGTTGGGGATTCTGATTGTTTGATAAATCGTTGTTTTATTTTTTTAATAAATCAATTCAATTAAAAATAAGTTTATAATAATAAATAACACACTTTTGCCGGGTTGGTTCTTTAATATAATGAGTATACTCACCAGACGGCTATTCAAAATGTCCAATTGGGGATTTGCCGCGAATCGCCAATTATCAACCAGCTGTCAGTTGGGGATTCGGATTTTTCTTTTATTGCTGTTTTATTATTTTAACATATCAATTCAATAAAGAAAACAGGTTTAGGATAATAATAACACCAATGGTGGTTTGGTTATTCAATAAAACAAATATACGCACAAGACGGTGATTCAAAATGGCCAATTTGGGATTCCGATTGTTTTCAAATCGATATTTGTTTTCGAAAACAAATCGATTCTATAGAAAAGCAGTTCATAACAATAAATAAACACCGTTCCTGCGCTGTTCCTTAAATACCATGAGTATATTCACCAGACGGTGATTCTAAATGTCCAGGTGGGGATTCGCCGCGAATCTCCAACTACCAGCCAGCTGCCAGTTGGGGATTCGGATTTTTTTTTAAAATCGCTGTTTTATTATTTGAACATTTCAATTCAATAAAGAAAACAGGTATAGGATAATAATAACACTAATGGTGGTTTAGTACTTCAATAAAACGAATATACTCACTAGAAGGTGATTGAAAATGGCCAATTTAGCATTCGGATTTTTTTCAAATCGATATTTGTTTTCGAAAACAAATCAATTGTATAGAAAAACAGTTCATAACAATAAATAAACACCGTTCACGCGCTGTTCCTTCAATACCATGAGTATCTTCACCAGGAGGCGATTCAAAATTTCCAGTTGGGGATTCGCGGCGAATCGCCAACTACCAACCAGTTGCCAGTTGTGGATTCGGATTTTTTGATCAATTGTTTTATTTTTTTAATCAATCAATTCAATTAAAAATAAGTTTATAATAATAAATAACACTTTTGCCGTGTTGGTTCTTCAATATAATGAGTATAATCACCAGACGGCGATTCAAAATGTCCAGTTGGGGATTCGCCGCGGATCGCCAACTACCAACCAGCTGCCAGTTGGGGATTCGGATTTTTTTTTTAAATTACTGTTTTATTATTTTAGCATATCAATTCAATAAAGAAAACAGGTTTAGGATAATAATAACACCAATGGTGGTTTGATTCTTCATTAAAACGAATATACTCACAATACGGTGATTCAAAATGGCAAATTTGGGATTCGTTTTTTTTTTCAAATCGATATTAATTTTTGAAAACAAATCAATTCCATAGAAAAACTGTTCATAACAATAAATAAACACCGTTCCCGCGCTGTTCATTCAATACTATGAGTATCTTCACCAGGAGGCGATTCAAATTTTCCAGTTGGGGATTCGCGGCGAATCGCCAACTACCAACCAGTTGCCAGTTGGGGAATCGGATTTTTTTTAAATCTTTGTTTTATTTTTTTAATAAATCAATTCAATTAAAAATAAGTTTATAATAATAAAAAACACACTTTTGCCGGGTTGGTTCTTTAATATAGCGAATATACTCACCAGACGTTGATTCGAAATGTCCAGTTGGGGATTTGCCGCGAATCGCCAACTACCAACCAGCTGCCAGTTGGGACTTCGGATTTTTTTTAAAATCGCTGTTTTATTATTTTAACATATTAATTCACTAAAGAAAACAGGTTTAGGATAATAATGACACCAATGGTGGTTTGGTTCTTCAGTAAAACGAATATACTCACAAGACGGTGATTCAAAATGGCAAGTTTGGGATTCGTTTATTTTTCAAATCGTTCTTTGTTTTCGAAAACAAATCAATTGCATAGAAAAACAGTTCATAACAATAAATAAATACCGTTCACGCGCTGTTCCTTCAATACCATGAGTATATTCGCGGCGAATTACCAACTACCAACCAGCTGCCAGTTGGGGATTCGGAATTTTTTTAAATCGTTGTTTTATTTTATTAACAAATCAATTCGATAAAAAAAAAGGTCATGATAATAAATAAGACACTTTTGCAGGGTTGGTTCTTCAGTATAACGAGTATACTCACCAGACGGCGATTCAAAATGTCCAGTTGGGGATTCGCTGCGAATCGCCAACTACCAACCAGCTGCCAGTTAGTGATTCGGATTTTTTTTTAAATTGCTGTTTTATTATTTTAATATATCAATTCATTAAAGAAAACAGATTTTGGATAATAATAACACCAATGGTGGTTTCGTTCTTCAAAACGAATATACTCACAATACGGTGATTCAAAATGGTAAATTTGGGATTCTTTTTTATTTAAAATCGATATTTGCTTTCGAAAACAAATCAATTCCATACAAAATCAGTTCATAACAATAAATAAACACCGTTCCTGCGCTTTTCCTTCAATACCATGAGTATATTCACCAGGAGGCGATTCAAAATTTCCAGTTGGTGATTCGCGGCGAATCGCCAACTACCAACCAGTTGCCAGTTGGGGATTCGGATTTTATTTCAATCGTTGTTTTATTTTTTTAACAAATTAATTTGATAAAAAATAAGTTTATGATAATAAATAACACACTTTTGCCGGGTTGGTTCTTCAGTATAACGAGTATACTCACCAGACTGTGATTCAAAATGTCCAGTTGGCGATTCGCCGCGAATCGCCAACTACCAACCAGCTGCCAGTTGGGGATTCAGATTTTATATTAATTTACATACATTTGTTATTGATTATATTTTTAAACATATTAACACGAGTAAAATATGTAAATGAAATAGTAATTATAATAACGAATCCGAATCCCCAACTGGCAGCTAATCGGTAGTTGGTTATTCGAATCCCCAACTTCCATCTGCGAACTACCTACTAACATTACAGTCATATAAAGTATTATATAACACAGTGATGTGCGGTAAAGTAGTATATAGCAAAGACATGTGCGGTTAAATATTATACAACAATGACATGTGTGGTAAAGTATTCATAGACAAGGGCTGTAAAAGATCATATCGTCTTGTCCTAGTGAATGTTTTTGCCGAGTTATTAAAAATTCCAATCACAACTAAAGAAGATAAGGTTTTTGATTTGTTTAAAACTGTTAGACGAAGCACGAAGTTGTCATTGCTACGCCGTTGCACCTTCACGCATCATCATTGCATATTCGCACAACGCAATCGCATGTTTGTATTTTGCTCTCGTACCACCTCATGCATCGCTATTTTATCTTGGCGCATTGTCGTTACATATACAGGCAAGCGCATTACTTCTGCACCTTTGTGCGATTCGTTGTCGATTACGTAAGATAGAACTAAAACGTACACCGTACATCTATATTAAAGTCAAACTATTACCTTTTAACCCGACTAATCTATGAAGAGTGTTATAGCTCACCTGAGCCGAAGCCTCACAGGTGAGGTTTTGAGAACTCTCCGTGTAGTCCGTCCGTCAAACGACATCAAACAAACTGTCAACCGGATCAACTGTAAACTGATAGATGTTTCGCTCATGATCATCTATTCATACAGATAACGATATCAACAAACTTGCACATAACAGACACAATAACTGAGATGATTTTATTTTTAAAGTTTAACAATTGCAATTGCCTCTTACTCTACATCAGATCTAATTTACAAACAGACATTTTATCTTGTTCACTGGTTTACCAAACTGACGGCTTGTATCTATTCCATATATACATATTTAATATTGCTTTGAGACCTATTTTCACATTTGTCAACTATTTACCATCTCGAGCCGTATCTAATGTTTGGTCAATTTTCTTACTTATTTTTCCCGTTGTTACATTGTCGAAAGAAACTGTACAAATAAGGTAACTACAGAGGCTCCTCTTGCAAATGCAACAGTACCAGAATGTGTATAATGTAAAATATCACAATGCTTATACATATAGTATTTACTGCATCCAGCCACTTAACAGTTTTGGAGAACCTAGTCATCCATTAAATCTTCAGTTCCTCCGGTCGTCGCACAATCAAATGGGGGCTTATTGTAAAAAGGCCGAAATGTCAGTTGCATAATCAAACTTAAAAATTAAATTTAATGTAAATGAACATGCATATCTCCAACACATGATAATGGTTTGCGATTCTTTTATCATGAAAACTGGAGATACAATGAAACACGCATACGTGCACGCGCGCGCACACACACACACACACACACATTTACGTAAAAAGTAAAATGATTTGTTTAAAATAGCTCCAATAAAAGAATTGTGTTTAAATTGTTACTTGGAGCATTGTAATTGTTGTGCAAGTATTTGTGATGCATTGCATTTCCAATATAATTGCCAATTATATCAAATTATGTTGCATTTAGATTCTTCTTGCACTTAATTTTTATTCAATATATAGATGTTTTCATCAGCTATATACGAGTATACCATATAAATTGTTTCAACTGCACAACTTGTTTTGGTTTCCTTGCTTTTTACCAGTAGTATAATTATATATATTATAAACGTAACACAGACTGTCGATGAAAGATTCAGCTGTTAAAATCAGGTAACCGAACTAAGACCGGTTGTAAAACACAAGCCGGAAATCCAGGCCCTGGTTTCACGACAAAACTTAAGTTATTACTCATTTGAAAACTCAGTAACTGACTTAAGTCCACTAACTGACTCAGCTGAGTAAGCAACTTAAGACCGTTTCACGAAGCAACTTAAGTAATTACTTTGTTGAGTAAGATAACGAACTCAACTCAATTATTTTTTTAACGACGCAAACGACTCTAGTTCCGGTAACTCTCGATTAAAGCAGAAAGTACGGGAAATACTGTCACTTTTTTGTTGTCGTTTGGTCGGATAATCTGACAATAGATCTTAACATTTAAAAGAAACGTTCATGCAACTGGACAGAGTCCGAATGGGTGTCGGCTGTAGAATTAATTTTGCAGTATAGCGACACTCTGTTTGTAAAGTTCCGAAGTGCATCATCGGGGGCAAAAGAGAAGGAGAAATGTTGGCAGGAAATCGGCATTTCTTTGAAGTCGTAAGTAAACTCTACTTCCAATGTCATATCATAAACATTACAGCTTTTAATGAAAAACTGTCTCAATTTAGTGACGACAGTTACACGTTTATAGTTGAGATTCTCTCATTAATCGACATTGTATATTTATATATTTACACTGTCAGTACCCAGCAGGATGTTAAAGCGACAGTGGTCACCCATCCAAGTACTAACCCGTATAGAAATAATATTACTTCCTTTGATTCAATAGCCTCCCAAATTGGAATGAAATGGGAATGTGCGTTTCTGTATTCAAACTATAACCCGTATTACGTTGCTTAAATGCCGATACAGTTAGTGCACGTAACTATGCTAGCCCCACTGACCATTTATTTCATGTGAATAGGTAGGTAGCCACTGTTTAAGAGTAATATTTTAGTTGGATTTAGGTTTAAAACTTTTTTTGCTCAAATTAGTGAACGGCTTAAAATTGCATGTCAGCCTAGTCTCATTTAATAGCCGTTATAGGGAGACAC
Organism: Panopea generosa; assembly: GCA_029582155.1. NCBI lineage: Eukaryota > Metazoa > Mollusca > Bivalvia > Adapedonta > Hiatellidae > Panopea > Panopea generosa. The sequence continues at coordinate 6,308,726 of CM055894.1, forward strand.
TAGCCCCTTTACATCGTAGCAGATGATCAACTAAAAATAAAAAAATCGTTCGACAACATGCCTTGATATGCACTTTATGTCAGTTCACATCTCGCGCCTGTTTATCACCATGCAGAAAATTGTACTCTGACAAAGTTTCAGTATTTAATGCCTGAAACAAGAGGTCATTATTTATATATGTAAACAATTTAAGGGTTCCTTTAAGGCATAATACTACCATTGGAAACAAGAAATGATTTTATGGGTAAAACAATCTCTTGAATGACATATAACCCCTACTTATCTCGTCATATTTGGGTAGTGCAGAGGTTGACAAACAGTAACATGCAAATTTCGCCTCTTTCATTTGGGTCACTCTATAGAATAAATAAAAACAATCGATCGGCTTTTACAACTACGTAGTCATTATAAACAAAATAAACAGAAATCATGAAAAAAATCAAAGGCTTTGAAGTCATAAAAAAAGTATTAGTAACTACAATTTTGAGCAAGTAGGTACTAAGGAGCACGGCAAACAGTTTTTTTAAGAAAGCACTTATTATCTTTTTGAAATGTTATGTGTGTTTTTTTAATTTAACTTAATTTAAATCTAAAATCATATCCTACATTCTTCACACATTTTTAATCTGGTGTCCAAATAAAAAGTTGATTTGTAAATGTATATGATGATACATTAAACAAAATTACTGTATATCGATTCTGTGTATTTATCTTATATATGTATTTACTTTAAGATCTGGAAAGACATCTACCAGATGAAGCACTGAGGAATTGAAAAACGATGTTTTCAAATCAGAAGGCTAGAGGTAAGAATTAAAAGCACAACTTAGTTTGTTCTTTTTTTAATTTAATAGCAAATTCAAAAATAAAGGAAATTACATATGATTATTTCAATTGAATTGTGATTTTATCATGTAAAGATAGCTTCATCAGTCATCACAAAATTGCTAATCGACAACAATGTTAAATGGAAACATTAAGACATTTCTTTTTGTTTATTGTGCATGAATAATGGATTAAAACAAACAATTTTGTCTTGTTTGTTCATTTTATATATACCGATATATATATTTGTTTATTAGAGTCACATCATAGTATATACAATAATGAACATAATATTTAAAATACAATTAACACAGATATTACATACTATGTCATTCTCTACAGAATTGTTAGAGACACCTCGGTAATATTTTAATATCACAGTTATTATATAATAAGAAAACAACACATACAATCACACAATAATACACTTACTTAAAAGGTGTACAGCCATTGTAAAAACATGAATCTTCATTTTATTCATTTGTCTAAAACAGTTTTAAAATAAGTTCTATTAATCTACTACTTTTATAAACATTAGCAAAAGGGCAGAATTAAAAATATTTGAAAAAATCATTTATCGCCTCAAATCAGATTTAGGACGACCTGATTAACAATGACTGTGCATTCACTACTAAAATTTCCAATAACAAATAAAACAATATCAATCATATACATTATAAGATCATTGATGTCTATTTTGCTTAAAAAGAGAGACCTTCTTTCAAGAATTAAAAAGCAGGTTTTGGCAACTATGCGTATAAGATCGTGGTTGGTGAACAACAAAGTAAGCTTGTTTTCATCTGATAAATTTCTGTAATGTGGTTAACAATTTAACCATTTGCTTTGACCCCCATTATGAATTTAATTTTAGCGAAAGGGAAGCACGACCAAATGAAGAAAACTGGAGGTGAGCCAAACCCGTCTATGACTGTTGCTGAAGATCTTATATTAGACCATCTTCAGAAAACAAGCAGTGTTCAGCTAAATGGATTGGATGGAGGTCTAGACTCCCTTGATTGTAAGTGTCATAATTAATTAATTTGAAAATAGTGGAATTATTAAATAAATAAAGTAGTAATCTATTTGCTGTTATTAAAAAGTGTTTCCACATATACATTTAACAGATCATCATATTTATTCTGACATAAAAATAATGATAATCACCTCCAAGCCATGAGAGAAATATCCTGCTATTTTTTTTTTAGTTGCTTAAATTGGTTTTTCATCATTTTTATCTTGATTATTCGTATAATAGGGCGGGGTATTGGCGTCGGCATTGGTTTTTCAGGTTAACATTTTTTATCAGGTAAGATATCTATGCAACCACTCATTCAATATGAATGAAACTTCACATGTGTGTTCAGCAACCTCAACGTAACTTACAGACATAAGAACCATAACTCTGGGTTGCATTTGGGCAGAGTTATGGCCCTTTTTTGGTCTTAATTTTTCAGGTTAAAGTTTTTTATCAGTAAATATATCTATGCAACTACTCATTCGGTTTGTATGAAAGTTCACATGTGTTTTCAGCATCATCGATGGAACACACAAACACAGCACCATAACTCTGGGTTGCATTTTTGCAAAGTTATGGCCCTTTTGGACTAAAAATTTGGTTAGAGATTTTTTTAGAGGTTAAAGATTTTTATTTGGTACTTATTTCATCATCCTATTTTTGGACATGAATGGAACTTCAAATGTGTGTTCAACATCGTCTATGAAACGCATAGAGACAAGAACTCTTGATTGCATTTTGGCAAACAATTTTCTCTTTTAGACTTCTAGCAGGTTAAAAGTTTGTATTACAAGGACTTGATCTTAGATGTTTGATAAATAGGGTCAGTCTGTGGTCTTCTTTCAATTTTTTTCAAATACATGACACTTGGGCAAAATTGGCCCGCACTAAGGGGTAAAAAACAATTCTCTTTTAAATTTAATCTTTTTTCTTTTTTTGTAAAGTTTAATCTTTTTTTTTTTCTTTTTTTTTATTGATTTTCTTCATTTTCATTAAAGGGTATCCAGTTGTGGTACAAGATTATTTCAACTATAGATCCATTTTCATGAAATGGTACCGATATATTGCACTCTGATGTGAAATTAGTGCATAGGCCTAGATATGTCATACTGAATTAAATAATATTAAGGAAATACGAGTCATCCATTCACTGTGTTGTTTTCAAAAAAGACACAACAGTTGATAATGAAAATGAGTAATGTTGGTGAATTATTTTGCTGATTTATTTTTAACAGATAAGCAATAATGATAGTTAAATGTTACCACCCCTGAGCTTTAACTGTCTTCTATTTGGTACTTATTTCCTGAAAAAGCTGTTCTTTTAGAAAAGCATCGAAATAGTCGAGCGCGCTATCCTCCGACAGCTCTTGTTATTTATAAATTTAAAACTTGATTAAATGCAGACTCAAAAATACTCCAAAGTTAAAAATATAAATAATTTACTGTTTATGTTTTTACATTTAATACCAGGCTTTACTATTGATAACACTGCGGCAAATAATGATGCAGAACAAGACATGTTTATTGACAACTTTTTAGATGAGGGAAACCTGGATCTTCTTGGAGAAATGGCTGCTCCACAAGCTAGATACAGCAGAGGTAAATAAACAAAATAAATATATAAGCTACATTCAATAAAATGCTCCGTATCACCAGTATATATTTCAGTGATTGTTTTCTATAGAAGCAGTATAAAGCCTCATATTTATCCAACTGAGTGTCGACGTGCCGTAAAACACCATTCATTCATTCATTCATTCATTATCCAACTGACGTCACATATTTCCATAGAAGGTTAGTGACAAACCAAATAACTAATGAACATACATTGTATATAATAAGGATTCTGTTCTATAATGTATCTTGTATTTTTCGTGTATAGTGTAGAAATCGTGAATAAAAGTGACCAGATACTTAATCCGGGGCTCACAATAAATTCACTCATTGCTCAATACAACAATTATACTTTATTTTTACTGAATAGGAACATGCTGACAAAAAAATGATTATTTAGTTAATAAGATGAACTATATGGATGTTATCTAACCATTATATTTTAATTAACCATTATCTTTTGGTGAATTATCCTTTGAAAGCAACCAGTTTAAAGGGATAAAATGATATTTAATATAAATTACTTCTTTGTTTGCTATATGAAAAGTGCTATATTAAGTTTTAATGTGCAGTATTTTTGCTTAATTTAACATAAAACATTATAACAAATAAATGATTGCATCCCATGTTTTGTAATACTCTCTTATACCAGAAAAAGTTACCTAGCCACTAGTCAGACAGACTTACTTGCTTTCAAAATCTGGTAGTCCTTAAAAACCAAGTAGGTAGGCACAAGACTAGTGTTGGTGTCATACAATGGAGGAACAAGTAACTTTCTACTAGCTAAGCCTGGATAGCTCAGTCGGTACCTTTTTTTACTGTCAATCATGGGGTCGTGAGTTCGAATCACCGCCCTGCCACAGTCTCTGTGATTGCTGGACATGATCTTTTTCTGCGGTCATGAATCACCCACCTCTGAATATGTTGGAAAGTAGTTAGTGATTTGCAGAGGTAAGGCGAGTCTTGTTCTGGTTAACTGCTTGGTGGATCCCAGAAGTGTTGGATAGGTGTGCTTTCCCCAATTAAATAATTGAATTATTGTTGGGATAAGGTGTAAAACCAAGAGCAAAACAAAAGAAAAATACTTGGCTTAGATGAGCCAGGCAACATTTATCTAGTAAAACATCTTGTTTTTGTATTGAAACTTCGATTTACATGTTGGTAGCAGTCGGGTATACAAATCCTTTTAGGCCTCAGCAGACAGTCCTGGTTTGTTCTTGAAACTATTCAGGGAAAGGTTTACTCATGTTTCATTTTTTCATATATTTAACAGATTATGACAAGTCAAAAAGACCAGTAGAGTCCAGGAAAAGAATGGCAGAAGATGACGACCTGATAGCTTTAGAGAAAAAACGTATTCAAGCTGAAATATAAAAAAAAGCGGAAACAAAATACTACATTCAGAAAACTGAACATGAGAACATTGTATTTAAACTAAAGGGGAAAAAATTAAGAAATCATATTGACAACGAATATTAATAAAGAGTATATATCTATCTTGAATTATTCCAGTGTGTAGTCCCTCAAATACCTCTTGATTGTTCTTACTATCGATAGTACATGTCTATTAATTACAATATTTATCTTAATATCATGCAAACATTTTTTATATTCTTGGGCCTAAACAAATCTCTTACACAGTAGTTTTAAACCAGGCACAACTAACTTCATCAGACTGTATTTTATATAAAAAAACACACACAAAAATGACAGTAAATAAATAGTCAGACCTATGTAAGGGGTCATCTCTATTAAACAGCCACTGGTCTTAAGCAACAATATTTTTTATTTCGTATTTCTATGCTTTCAGAGTGAATTAATCTGTATTAAGCAACAACTGTCTTAAAATTTGCTCCTTACCTTGACTGGCTTTTCAAGGCAGGTTTGACTGTACTTGTTTGCATTGTTACAGCATATTTTAATTGGCATTAAATTTATACATATTGCTACGCAATACATTACTATCTTGTTGTATAATATAACCGTTTCACTAACTGTTTTGAAAGTAAAAAAAAATGCAATTTGTTATATAATTATGATCATATGTTGAATACTTATTGATGTTAATTGTTTATCCATTATGGTATTGTCATAAATAACAACATACTTCAGTAAAGTAACTTAAATGTAATTAGATCTTGTTGTTTTTTATCATTGTTTTACTAGCATTATTGTACAGTTTAAGCCATGTTAGGATCGCCAGTGTCCTTTCAAGTGTTTGTTTATTTTGTAATAAACATTTGGTTGTGGCCACTAAGTACTCTTTTCTTTCAATCAGTGTGTATATATCCATGACATACAGTTAAAGTTAGACTGCATCATAACTGCCTAAGGTTGTGCCTCTTGTTCAGACTGTTATATGTATGAACTGCGGAATCCACCAGCTCAGATTGCTACACTTTACAGACTGAGTTGTCACTCAACTATCAAAATAGCAAATAAGTAAAATACTATATTGATACAGGTCTAACAAGTGCATTATGTGGTTGACTTAAGATTCTTTTAATGGCGTTTAATACCAGTTTCAACACATTTCAGGTTTTATAGCACATCCAGCTTTATTGGTGGAGAATGAATCTGAATAGAACCACCATCCTTCTACAAGTAACTGGCAAGCATTCTTGAATAGTTTTTTCTAGCAGGCAGGACTCGAACCTGTGACCTTAGCGGTGAGGGGTAAGTGATCTTGAAACAGCGCCTTAGATCACTCGGCATCAGAGGACCCTGAATTAAGAACTAAATCTTGTGATACTTGAGCACACATAACTTTAATATAAATTATTAAGCAAGTGGCTTAAATGAATCTATACAAAATTTGCTTCTGTCAGAACATCCCTGTAACGTGCTCCTGTCTGAGCAGCCGCTTCTACGAGATCATCGGGAGGGTCTAGTGTCACAAATTTAACTCTGCAGAAAATGTCGCCTCTTTCAAGTCCAAAATTATGCAACACAGCACATGCAGCTGTTATGTGACATGCTTTGGTAGGGGTTACTCTAAGTCCATATGCTAAACATGGAAACCTCCTCTTCAGTACACCAAATGTCTGTTCATTCAGCACTCTTGTCTTAACCAATGCATTATTGTACCTGTAACAATAAAAGCAAACTACTACATGTTATACTGGATATATAATTTCAGTTATCAGTTTAAATGTAATTCTGAGAATTTAAATAGTTTTAACTTTAGTTGAATTATTGGTAACTTGTACAAATCACTTGGTCATTGTGAGGTTAGCAATATAATACATACATTTTGCCATTATAAATTAATCATCCAAATTTTTTTTTAAAAAATGGGTAGGGTGGGGTATTTATTATATATATATATATATATATATATATATATATAAACTTACAATTAAAATAATTCATTATGGCCTAACAAAAGAAAATAATTCATTGTCCTGTGTTCATACTTGTTTGTAGTGAACATTGCATAGTTAGTCTTTGAAAATCCAATGAATCAGAATATACTATGTTTAACTTTCCTGGGCAGCTGTTTGAGGGTTGAGATAGGGGGTCATTAAATATGGTCTACATCCATACCCAGAATCTCCTAATAGAATCCCATCAATTTAACCTGAAAAATATCATGAATAACTTGAATAACATTGTACTTGAGAGTGATTATAGTCATATAAAAAGTAACAGCATCAAGAATTTAACACAAAATGTAGCATTGTTTTTACCCGGCTTGCAAGAAATAGTACCACATTTAAACTATCTTTTAAAATAGCCAGGAATATAGAGTTATTTAAATGTCTGGAAATTAATCTTCACCCCCCCCCCCCCCCCCCCCCCCCTTAATTCACATGTTTTATTAAAATCCACTGTATTTCAACTAAATAACATGTGTGCCCATTCAGATTTTGCGTTGCGCTGCTTAAGTGCTCACCCACTAAACTGAAATCCTGGATCCGCCCCTGTCTATGATAGAACAAATCTACTATTTCATTGTACTCTGTTCTTAAGTATAAGTATGTTTAACATAAGAAAACATTCTGATCTACATGGAAAATATGCTTAAAATCCACAATGATGATCCGCATGAATACATTATTTAGTCATAGTTTTGCAAACAGGGAAGACAAATATGAATATATTAATACAATGTTAGCTTGTTTTAACATTTATATACTGATTAATGTGTAATCTCGTAGATTTGGAACATTCCATGTCTATTTACTTGTTTCAAATTGATTACACAATTAATATTCTCTAAAAATCCTACTGTCATTAACATTCCCAGGCCACTTTGCCACCAGGTTGATAATTCTAAATTTTGCATCACAGACTGCCTGAAAATAAGATCATCTTTATTTAAAGTCAGTTATGACAGACATATAAAAACAGTGATATCATGGAATTGTCCTAATGAAGAAGATTCACTAGTATCATTGCATGCAGTCAGTCTATAAAAATGGAAATTAATAATAGATCTATTAAGAGTTTAACAAAATAATTTTACTGAAATAATATCTAATTGTAATCCATAGTGCAGAACCCACGACCTGTATGTATACACACACACAGCAGATATGTAGAAACTGAATCATACCTTTTCAGTGGGGTAGTTCTATATAAAAAATAATCTAGGCATAATGAATTAATTGCTATATTATCATCCCCTATATTAAAGCAACAACAACAACAACAGCAACATCAAAATTTAAAATTAATGAAAATAAAGAATGAAAACCTTCCGCACTCCCTTTTTAAGAAAAAAATGGATGATAATCTAGCAATTAATTTACAATAGTACAAAATATATGTATACTCTTGCAAGCAATTCAGGGGTGGCTTGTTAGATTTATACTAATTACAATACCTGTTTAATGGTGAGGTATTTTTGGTCTTATCTTTTTTTTATTATCAAATCTTACCTGAACGTTTAATGAAAGGAAGCCCTTCCGATTTACGTATTAAGGTTCATTTTGCGATGGTCCCTGGATCCGTATATGCAGTATATTACACCTGTAACTTTAGGAAATACTGGAAAAAAACACAATCAAAATTACGTTTTTTTTAAATATTAAATATATAAATCATTTCGACAGACAGTCCATCTATCAAGAAATACAGAAGGTAGATTATTTGTAGAATAGTATCCCGATTATCTTATTCAATACACAAGTATCGTACCTACGATATCCCCCACCCCCACCCGCCACACCAACAATTTTTTTAAATGTTGTCCCCTAACAAATCAGTCAAATAACGCTATTTTTTTTTTTCTACAAGCAGTCTTAAAATTGTTATTATTTTTTACAACATGTTTCGTTTTTTTTTTTATCAATATATTGCGAACTGTCATGGACGTGGAGTGATGTCAAGTACGTCCTGGTTTCCAATTATTTTTATCTCTTTAGAATGAATTTATTAAGAGAACAAATTAGAGAAAACGTTTCTGCTATTTTTCCGCATAAAACCTCGAACTTCGATTAGGAGTATAAACAAATTACGAGTTGTGTCCCTTTGCTGTATGTTTACATTGGAAACGAACTAACCAATGACAATTTAGATCAATTGATTGACATACTTGCGATGTTGTAGAACTCTCTCTGGGTTCTTTTCAAATCTTGTCCAGATGGAAGTCGGACGTAGCGTGCCAATAAACCAGACAGTGCCGTAGTGGTTCTTCTAACAGCTCGGCAGACTGACGACTTTGAAATACCATGGGCGTCGCCGATGATCACATAATGAGCGCCGCTTGCGTAGAACTGCAACGTCACCAAAACTGACAGAAGGGGTGAGATGGGAGGGATCGCTGGGTGGGCGTATCCAACGCGTTGTACACCACGGCAACAATCGCCATTATAGATTCTGGCAAAAATCTGTTACGGCCTCTCACCTCAGATCGAGATAAAACCTCCAAAGGGTTGGTTCTGTCTCGGAAAACCCTCTCAACTCTCTGAAGCCGTCGTAAACGGTCGATGCGTCTGCCAAAATCTGCCGTTTTTCTTGATCATCTGCGACGCTTGGTTGCGTCGTCAGATGATCTTGACTTTATTTGAGTTCACTAAATGTATTTGAGGAAGCTCTATAGCTTGCTCAAATTAGCGCACTCAACTCAAAACTTGAGCATGGTATTGAATCTGTCACATTCCAGTTTACCCTGATCCCGGACAGTGAACGTGGATATTGTCTCCAATACACGTTCGGCAATGACCCAGCACAAAATTTATTATATGTCTACTCCGATAATACCGTGCAATCAATACCGTCTATAACGTTCATAGGGGATATTAGTAACGGGAATATAGCACCTGAATATGGAAATGTTGTGTCAACGTTAGTAGAAAATAAGTCTCAATTCGTACACTTTACAATTTTATTCATCACTGAAATTTCTAAGTTAAATGTTTTAACAGGCAGAGCTTCGTAAAAACCTTTCAAACACGAACGGTTAACCTATCTTAGCTCATATCTATAAGACTCCCTGTGAACATATTTCCGATAATACTTTTGTGCCGTCAGCACGGTAGTAATGGGGTGATCCTAAAAAGACAAAAAGTGGTCCTTTTCCAGTCCAATAAAACTTTATTATACAATCTAATACAAAGAGTCACAGAGGTTAAGTGTTATTAAATGAATAGCATATAGAACAGAACAGTATATAACACAATTACAAATAAACTAAATATCAATGTGTTTTCCATCAATATATATCCGAGGTGTTATAAACAAAACCAATCTCACATAAAATATATAAATATTTTTTACAGTTTGTCGACTGTTTTTCTAAACGCAATACGCCAAATGAAACTTAAAATTAACACAAAAAGCTGAGTCAATTTAATTAATAACAATCTAAACTATTCGCGTCTTACCATAGAATTCATTGCTCAATTATAAAACCAGTATAATTACAAAAACTTGTTAACAATTCATAAATTTCCGATTCTTAATTTTGTTTTGTGCAACTTCAATTTACAAGAGTACATAATTTAACTTAACGAACCGAAAGAGACACATACCGAAAAGACAGGAAATGTATTTTGTACTTCAGATGATTGTACATAATATACATCTATAAATAAGTTAAATTTGTTTCATTAAGATACTGCAAGTGTTAAACATTCACAATAATGTTCATATGTACCTAAAAAATACTTGAATTGAATAAACAATCTTGGACTATATGTATATCAACTTATCAACAAACTTGAAACAAATCCATTCATGAATATACAATTCTGTTAACGTTAAATTGGATCTCGCATATACCAAAGATATATTTTAAACTTTCACACTGTATATTTATTATGGGAGAACATAAGATATATTTTAAAACAAAATAACAAATATCTACAAATAAACTTCAAGAAAAGATCACTTCCCTAAAAAGATAAAAAAAGAGGTCCTTTTAAAGTCCAATAAAACTTTATTATACAATTGAATACAACGAGTCACAGATATTAAGTGACTGGACCTGAAGTAAGGTACTTTTTATAATGAAAAGTGTCTTGTCAGTTTAAGCCAATGAAATACTGTATATTAGTTAGAGGTGATTTCTTGCCCAATCATTTCATAGCGTATTAGCTGCGAAAAACGGGCATTTACATAAAAATAATGCCATTAGCTTAAATTAATCCCAGGAAACACCAATTTTGTACATCTATAACATGTTGTTACATCAATTTGTGTGTATCGACTACCTTTGATTAAACTGGGTTTTTTTTTATATCAGGCCAAGCTTTTTCAGTCAAAACACTTGCGGATAATTGATTTAAGTCAAGATTCTATTGCTAAAATTGAACCCTTGTTTAAGTGATTAAGTGATATGATTAGTATGTTCGACAAGCTGCGAAAATATTAAAAAATTGCAAATATCGAACTAGAAAAATTGATCACAAATGTTAAAATTACGAGTTTATTAAAATATTTAAATTTTGGACAGTTTAATGAACCAGTTTTATTTCTATACTAACAGCATAATGAACCAGTTTTATAACCAATAGTATACTAACGGCATAATGAACCAGTTTTATTGATATGTTATCGTAATAGATTATAAAAAAATGCCGTAGACGAAAATACATATGTATATTGTTTTTTTAGTAGATATTTACTCTTTCTTGGTGAGCCGTCTACACATGGTCATTTTGAAACAGTGATAGGACATTTTTGACAAACAATCAGACATGAAATTCACTGAATTTTAAGGGGGAATTTTACGGAGGAATTTTACTGAGGAATTTTACTGAAGAATTGTATTGAGGAATTTTACTGTGGAATTTTACTGATGTTGGACCACAACAGTTTTATTGGTTTCAATCGAAATGAATTTCTGTAAAATCTAATCGATGTACCAAGCAGCTGAATTGTGATGGGATGAACATAAATAAACTACTTCATATACACCTTGCAAATTATGCTCTTGTCTTTGATATACCATTAAAATAGACTATATCTTACCATACACAGGTAATATGAATATCAGTGTAGTTTTAATGGAAAATTACTGCTAGACCTGTTATTTTGTGCACTTCCTTTCCGTACATGTTCCAACATCAACACACACAATAACCGAAAGAGCAGTTCCCCTTTGATATATATTTATTCTACAGTATTACATCTTTTATTTAAATTGTAGTTATCACTACTTAAACACACAGGATATATATATGCTTGAAAACAATGTTCAGACAAGATTCTCACATCCCCAGCCTCTCAAATGCAATTCTCAACCTCACTGTATCCCTTCCCAGACTTCACTGTCTGACTCCCAGATCTGAACTATCTGCCCTAGACCTATTCTTCCTCCATCATACAAAGTCTCTGCTTATCTTATCACTGTCAAATGCACTCTAATCAACATAAAACGTGACAGTTAATTCATATACAATTCATGTTTTCCAAGAACATGAAGAAGATTTGCGGTATGTACACGCTACCCTCGTGACAGCCCACCACTCATCAGAAGTTCAAGTTAAGTACGGACCTCGCTGTATATTAAAGACCATTTGCAGTCTCGCCTTAACTAATATCCCACATAAGTATAAAAGTATTCTATTATCAAACTAATAAAAGCAATATTTACTGAGTGACTGACCATAAAACAGAACACGTATATATTTATACCACTGTATCTCCATGATCCAACAGGTTTCCAGTTCTTTCTTTTATATTGATGGAAGCTATCATTACATGTTTGTAAATTGTCCCTACCGCCAAGACGTGTAATGTGTTAAACTATGGCACGTGTATATATGTAATATATGTGTATATATCTATGACTGAATCCATTTATATTGAGATGGTGAATTAAGAAATCTTATATAATTGGTTTCTATTGTAGCTAGGTGTGCCCTCGCCGATTTCTGGTATTTATATTTATGTTAAGTTATTCATAAATTGTCTTGTTCTATATATCATACATTGTGAAATTTATTAACTTTAAAAATGTCACATGAAATATACATTATATAACACAGTATAAGCAATTTATATATACTTCGTATAATTTCTAAACAAACATACAAAACACTATTTAATTTGGTGTTTATCTAAAGTTACTATGACTTTTATCAAAAAGTAATCAATTCAAACTATAACTATTTGCGTAGGGCAAAGGATTCGTTAACACAGTGATCTTAGTTTCTGATTACACTGACTTTATTTGTTTGCATCAATAGGGTATATTTATAAACACTTGTTTTTTTTATAGAAAAAACAAAACTTACATATTTATACGGATTTTATCTTTATACAGGACATACAATTACAAAATGGTACTTGTCTTCAATATCAGAACAATTACATAATGTACAATATCTCATCTCTCTGTAGATCCTATTTGGAGCGTAGCGCCCCGTTTCGATGCATAGCTGATGTGAGGATAGTCTTAACCTCGTTAAAGGTATTCTAAATTTAGGCGGTAAAACATTTAGGTACATTCGAATTCAAACTACTGTTTAAAATGCTTGTATAAAATAAGTTTACCGCTGATTGATGTCATTACACCAGCTTTGCTTAAATACATCTATAACTCTTTGCTTAAACATTAAATGAAAACGTTTTAATTCAACCTCTGCTGGATTAATCCATACATAAGAAAGTTAGTTATCTAAGAGCGATTTGACACATTGAGCCAAATTTTGAAAACCATTGGAATTATATGAGTGACAATTAATATATTATTATAATAAATTATTTTACTCCAATATTTTATGATCCGTCTATATCGTGTAACAAATAAAGGTTATCTTCCAAGCTCCCCATAAATACCAACATTACAAATAGAAGATTAAACATTTACTAATGCTTTGCATAATTTTAGATGAATTCTCTCAATAGCCTTCGATTTACCGAAACCCCATATTTCACTGGAACAGTTAAGAATTGAGCCTACAAAAGCATCAAACAGTTGAAAAATAACTTTTGATTTTAATGTATATCTCTTTGTATTATATAATAGATCATTTAATGTTTAAGACCTTTTCCCATAGTAGATATTACGTCTTACGCGTACAATATCAAGATGACGACGCAAAAGAAATTGGAACCTAGGTCATCAATGTCCAGATGTTCTTATAAATTATTAATTTTATAGTATGAAATCGAATACCATATCCTCTTATTAATCACTATATATCCATGTCACAGATTAACACAATAAATATCTACTAAAAAAACAAAAACAAAAAACCATCGATGGTTCTGAAATACTCAATAGTCAATACATTTTAGATTTCTCATAATTGATTTGGAACATTAATGATTTAAGAGTTTGTATGTTCAACAATAGAAATAATTTCAAGAACTTTGACCTCTTGTCTCAACTATTCAATAAAAATATTGACCCACATAAGTTGATATGACCTCATTATACAATCATCCGTACACCATAATGAAATAATCAACAATACGTATAGAGAAGTGTGCGGTAAAGTATTATATAACATAGAGATGTGTGGTTAATTAGTATATAACATAAATGTGTGTTGTAATGTATTGTACAACAGAGAGATGTTCGATAAAGTATTATATAACATACAGAAGAGTGGTAACTATTACATACAGCAACATAAAACTTTGCAGTAAAGTAGTATATAGCATGCAGAGGAATGGTAAAGTATTATATAGCATAGAGATGTGCGGAAAGGTATTATATTATATAGACATGTTTGGTAAAGTAATATATAACATTAATATGAGCTGTAAGGTATAAAATAATAAATTTATGATCGGTAAAGTTTTAAATAGCATAGAGGTATAGTTTTAATATCATATAACAGAGAAATGTGCGGTAAAGTATTGTATAACATGTATATGAGCTATAAAGTATCATATATAATAGAGATATGTGTGATAAAGTTTTAAATAGCATAGAAGTATGCGGTAAAGTATTATATAACATAGCAGTGAGCTGTAATGTTTTGTATAACAGAGAGATGTGCAGTAAGATATTATATAAAAGTGAGATGTGTTGTAAGATATTATATAACAGAGAGATGTGTTGTAAAGTATTATATAATGGAGAGATGATTGGTAAAGTATTTTTAGAGGTTGATATATGGGCGAGCAGTGCCTAACAGTCCCAGAGAATGATAATGGATGAGACGAGAGCTAACTATCCGTGATCGTTATCACTACAAGGCACTGCTCACTCATATATAAACCTCTTTATAACACTTGTTATTAAATAGTTTTGAACATGTTGGTAATTCAGAATACACTAAGACAGAATAATATAATTGACAATATGTTATAACAACTGAAATTATATATATATATATGTTAACGAAGTAAGACTCAAAATTTGCACACACGTTTTAACACCAATAAACCAATCACAAAGTAACAGGCAAAATAAGTTTCACTATGTCTTTGATCAGACTCAACCAAACAAACACATGAAAAGGAAAGGAAATGGGGATTAGTTAATGATTTCATTTCAACAGAGAACAATGAATATTTAACCTATTTAATTCTTTATATAGATATGTACTGCCTTGTTGAATGTACAATTACTAAACAACGACTGTGGATCCATTGTATCTTTAGACAGTTGTAACCTGCCATTCGGATTGTGTATTATTGTAAGACCATTGCAGTTGTCCTTTCTTCGTACGATCTGATTGCTTCCAGGGCCTGTTCAAATTCATGTGATGCTTGCACACATTCAGTGTCCGGATCAGAGTCCTTGTTATTTTCAGGCTCTTGAATCACAGGGACTGTAGATATTATATATGCATCACCAGTGCATGAAAGACCAGTTGGTTTGTTGTTGCCATGAACAATGTTTGGCATAAGTTGCTGTTTTCAAGACTAACTGTTATAATGATTTAAAGACATTGTGTTTGTGTGACAAAATAGCTGCGCCACTTAATTGAGAGGACAATTGACATCACAAAGCTTGAAGATGCATGTCTTGCGCCTTCAGAGATTTACAAGTCGATCTTCAAAACAAGAGGAACTCATACGCTTGGCTATTGAACCCAATTTGTTAACCCATTGGTGCAGATAGATACAACTGATCATATAGGTTGCTGACGACTTTTTTATAATGTGGGTTCGAACAGATAAAATCTGGAATCAGGTGAATTCATGACTTTTGGTCTCTTTTCTGCATAGAGCTAATGTAAATTGAACAATCGACAGTATGGATCTCCTATAATATATGACAGTCTTGAGAAAGTTTTATATAAAAGAGCTATAATATATAATATAGATAATAATGAAAAGTGGTTATAATATAACATGTTATTGTACTTATTTGTGAATCTCTCTCTCCTGTCTACCTCGTAAGCCGAAATAGAAAGTATTGTTCATTCAAATTGAATTTTGAGTGCATTTGGCCATTCTGTAAAAAATAAATAAAATAAGACAAGAATTAGAAAAAAAATTAAAGAAAAATAATTTGCTCTAAGGATGGCTTGGACACACAACCTTCGGCTGTACAAAGCTAATGTATGACATGCTTACCGATTGCGCTACCACGATTTCATGAAATGTTGACGTTATTTTTATTATTAAATACAATATAATTTACATAGAAAATAAAGAGTTGTTTTTAAGCATTATATTACAATTAAAAGTTTTTTATCAACAAACATTACACACTCAGTAGTCATTCTAGTTACTCTTCCAAGGTAACATCTATCAAATGCAGCATTTACATTTTAAGCGTATTTTAATGTGTATGCTCAGTGTTGCCAATCAGTTACTTCCCCTCATTTATTTACATTAGAAACGGAAGTTAATATCTAAACTGAAACGTAGGCGATACTCATCATAGCCAAGCAATTCTATTCTATACAGAATAGTAATGTCTTCAACTGTGAGTAGGCCCGCCAGATTTAATTTGTTTCCAAGCCAGGTTTTCTTCAAACTTTTCGTCTTAGAAGCCAAAACTTACCGTGAATGTGTATGGACGATTACTATAGTTTTTCATGCGCACCAGTTCCGCGCACAAACGGGAGAAACTATATTGAGACCACATACTATTATACTACAACTGACGGATGGCACGTTCATTACGGATACGCTTGAATTTTGTCTCTTATATTATGTTCAATATACTAAATTTGCATATTGGTATAAAATATTTGTTTATAGCAATATTACCTAAATATAATAGAGATCTTAATATTGATAAAAATATGTTCATTTAGTATAAAAGCGTTAATATTGTCTTTTGATATTATTGATATTAACTTCAGTTTATTAAACGATAACATACCTCAAGAGATTTTTTTCCTGAAATTACGCGGTAACATGTTTTTTTTATTTTCTGATATTGCATGAACATACAATGGACTTAGATACTGGAAAGTTTCATAAAATTCTATCCATAGGAAAAATGTGACAAAAACTATAGCAATCGCTTTTAAATATTTCAGTTTTATTTGCTTACTACGAAATGAAAGGTATCTTCAGGTGTTATTCGTTTGTTTCCTTTTGTTTCTTCTATTTGTCCACCAAAGTGAAGAAGTCTATTAGACAACGAAGTCAAAACTCTATCTGCCATTTTATTGATGAATAATTTCTCGTGCACAGATTCTTACCTGTGCCGTTGACCTTTGAACGGGGCAGTTATCAAAATGTTAGTGATAATGCCGAGCCCACTTGGATTCTGGTTAGTGATAATGCCCAGCTTTTGTAATGCCCTTTTGTATAACAGAGAGATGTGCGGTAAGGTGTTATGCGGTTAAGGTCTTACTACACAGATGAATTTTGTTGTTTGTTTCATATAAAATAAGGTCTAGGATTTCCATGATAAAAAAAGAATCCCATATAGAATATTTTTCCATAGCAGAAATGTAAACCCACATAAAAATTCACAATAACTGGTAGGTTGACCACGTTGGGTTTTTTAAAAAGAGGGTGCAGTGACATCTTGAGATTTTTTTAAAAATAGTAGTCCTCAAATGCTCATTAATACATGTATATGTTGAAATCCTATAAAAGTCACTTTTTGATACCAGTGATGTCTTATTGCAGTTTATGCTATACCAGCTTTTGCTCTACTCATCTGCAGCAAGAAATTACAACTACTTTGAACCATTTTGAAAATATTTTCAAAACCAAATTACATAGGCCTTGTTCTTAAGCGTAAGTTTACCGTGGGAAAAACTGTGTAGTGAGACGTAAAGGATTTTGAAATACCCTTTTATATTGTTGCAGAATATGCCGGGGTAGTTTATATCCACTGACAAGTGGGCCATTTAAATTCTGATCAGACTGATTAGTGCTACAAACATGATTTAATATATCATTCTTCAGTTCTGAATGCAATAAGTCACTAAAATATATCATTCAATTTTCAAAAAAAAAATGAATTGTATGGTACATTGTATTCTTTTCTAGCACAACTTTTATTTGGATAACATATCTTCCTCATCTGATTGCTCACTTCACGCAGTGTCTTCTGGTACCGATCCATTTTAGGAAAGCTTCCAATGAGATCGCATTTGTCTTCTTGTTATGAATGTTCACTTCACACAGTGTCTTCCAAAATATGGGATTGTCACTTGTCATATATACATGTATCGTACTTACCATAAGTATCCTGATATTAACTGTGTTCATTCTGCTTCGGTTGTTTAGTCCTTGGAATGTTTCGCCTCCTGTTGGTTTTATATATTTTCTTGTTTTTAATAAGCATTAACCTCTTTCAGCAATTCGCCTTTTAAATATGTGTCATTTGTATGCTATATCTCCTGTTGGTTTTATATACTTTCTTAATTTTGATAATTATTAACCTCTTTCTAACATCATAACTGTTCTTTTGTGTTCAGTTAATATGAACCAGTTTTGATACAATACTTCCTTTCAATGTCTCGAGAAATGTTATATGGACACTTTTTTTTCATATATTCATGGTCAGTTTGAAACAATGAAATATAATCTAAATTGGAGTTATTTGACTCATATACTTGGATATCCGAATATAAATAATTGTCTAAAAATATATTTTCTTGATAAGCATTCATTTTCTTTATTGATGTGTCAAAACCAAACAAATATGACATTCACTGGAATTCAAACTTTAGAATTTTATTGAGAAATTTTATTGAGGAATTGTACTGAGGAATGTTATTGATGTTGGTCCACTTATTGTTTTAAATCGAAATGAATGTCTGTAAATCTACCCGCTGAATTCAGCAGCTGATTGTGACAAGATGAAAATAAATAATCTTGCAAATTATGCTCTTGTCTTTGATGAACCATTAAAATAGCCTATATCGTACCATACACAGGTAACATGAATATCAGTGTAGTTTTAAAAGAACATTAACGCGAGAGCGCTTGTATATTTATACACGTATACTCGTTTGTATAGCCCAGAAATGCAGGTTTCCAGTTCTGTCCGTCAGAAAGCGTTTGAGTACATATGGAATTATCCTTACATGCTTGTAAATCGTCCCTTTTGCCCAGACGTGTTATGTGTTAAATCATGGCACTTGTATATACGTACGTAAGGTATGGCCGAAACTATTTATATTAAGATGGTGAATTATGTAGTATTGTATGCCTGGTCTTATTTTGTAGCTTGTCGCGTTCGCTGTTGTCTTGTCTGTATTGTAGCTAGGCGTGGTCGCTGTTGTCTTGTCTGTATTGAAGCTAGGCGCGATCGCTGTTGTTTTGTCTGTATTGTAGCTAGGCGCGGTCATTGTTGTGTGGTCTGTTTTGTAGCCAGGCGCGGTCGCTGTTGTTTGGTCTGTATTGTAGCTAGGCGCGGTCGCTGTTGTTTGGTCTGTACTGTAGCTAGGCGCGGTCATTGTTGTCTGGTCTGTATTGTAGCTAGGCGTGGTCGCTGTTGTCTGGTCTGTATTGTAGCTATGCGCGTCCGCTGTTGCTTGTCTGTATTGTAGCTAGGTGCGGTCGCTGTTGTTTGGTCTGTATTGTAGCTAGGCGCGGTCATTGTTGTCTGGTCTGTATTGTAGCCAGACGCGGTCCCTGTTGTTTGGTCTGTATTGTAGCTAAACGTGGTCGCTGTTGTATTGTCTGTATTGTAGCTAGGCGCGGTCGCTGTTGTCTGGTCTGTACTGTATCTAGGTGCGGTCGCTGTTGTCTTGTCTGTATTGTAGCTAGGCGCGGTCGCTGTTGTCTGGTCTGTACTGTATCTAGGTGCGGTCGCTGTTGTCTTGTCTGTATTGTAGCTAGGTGCAGCCGCTGATGTCTGGTTTGTATTGTAATTAGGCGCGTTCGCTGTTGTCTGGTCTGTATTGTAATTAGGCGCGATCGTTATTGGGTGATCTGTAGATTTTTGTTTGTTTACTTACAAATTATCCCGTTCTATATATCATGCATTGTGAATGTCCATCTTAAAACACCAAAAAAAATTAATACGTGTTATGTGAACAGTATCAAGGAGACGACGCAAAAGAAAATAAATGAAACCATCAAATGTTTAACACTTTATTAAATATGATAAGCATTTACTGAAATACACGAATGGATATAAACATAATGAATGACGAATAGAAATAACTTGCGTACGGCGTATCCTGCAAGTCTAAACATTCTAAATGTTCTATTGTCCAGAAGTTCAAAAATCTCGTATAGCCAAAGTTAATTAATGTCAAGGTGTTCTAATAAATGGATACATTTTAAACTTTACGATCGAATTATATATCCTCTAACTGA
Organism: Panopea generosa; assembly: GCA_029582155.1. Classification (NCBI taxonomy): domain Eukaryota; kingdom Metazoa; phylum Mollusca; class Bivalvia; order Adapedonta; family Hiatellidae; genus Panopea; species Panopea generosa. Next base: position 6,329,277 of record CM055894.1, read on the forward strand.
ATACAATTTATCCAAAATCACGTAAATACACAATAAATGACTATAGCAAAAACTCATGAATGGTTCTGAAATAATTTACAAAAGTCAAATGAATTTTGGAATACTCACTATTACCGTTTTTGAATGGGGTTTAACGCCATTTTCGACACATTTCAGGTTGTATTAGTCTCACTACACAGTTGAATTTTGTTCTTTGTTCTATATGAAATAAGCTCAATGGTAAAAAAAGAATTGCACAAAATTTTTTTTTTAAAGCCGGAAAGTATACCCCCATAAAAATGCACAATTACTGGTAAGTTGTCCACGTTGGTTTTTTAAAGAGGGTACAGTGACACCCTGAGCTTTTTTTAAAAAAGAAGTCCTCAAATTCTCATAAATACATGCATAGGGTGAGATTCTATAAAAGTCACTTTTTTAACACCAATCATGTCTTATTGAAGTATATGCTATGCCAACTTTTGCTCTACTTATCTGCAGCAAGAAATCATAACCACAATGAACCATTTTGAAAATATTTCATACCCAAAGTACATAGGCGTTTTTTTAAGGGGGGAGGAATCTTACCGTGGGGAAAAGGGGCGTAACTGTGTAGTGAGACGTATCCATATCCAGTTTTAATGGTGGAGGAATACCTTAGACTGAGTCAGTCTGAGTAGAACCACCATCCTTCCGCAAGTAACTGGCAAACTTTCTCACATAAAGTTTTTAGAGCGAGATGGACTCGAACCTACGACTTTAGCGGTGAAAGGTAAGTGATCTTCAGACGTCGCCTTAGACCACTCGGCCGCGGAGGACCATAATATTCAAATCAGCTATGGCAATCTCTCCAAATAATGTGTTGAATATCCAAGAAATTCTCGGGACAACAAAAATGTGTTACAGAGTTTTATTGACAGACAACTAACATGATGTTCAGATTAATCACTTAACCCCCCCCCCCCCCCCCCCACACACACACACACACACACACACCCACACACACACACACCCACCCACCCACACACACACACACCCTCCTGTAGTAACGCTGTATCAAAGCAACTTCACTTGCATCAACAGCAAATTTAAACTAGTTTTCAAAATTTTGAACAGTAAGAAGGGTGTGTCTTATAGTATGGGCGTCACTTTGTCAAATGACTCTTCGCATTTTTCACTCCAAACAAATTTTGATTTTTTATCGATAAGTTAACAGTAACTTATTTTGCAATAACAAATGTAACAAAAGTATTTTGTATTAACCAGACACACTATAAATTGAGACACGGTACATGGTATCCAGCAATATCATTGACCTAAGCATCAATGGAGACCACCCGTCCCTTACCTGCAACATGTTCTAAAATACACCACAAGCATGACAAAATGCAAACTAAAGTTAATAGTCAGTTTCGGATTACTCAGTCACTCGAAGAATTCTCGACTCTGTTAACATTTCAGCGTTCTCTGTATATCGTCCCATTGGTGCAATCAGATACCAAGAGTATATGAAATAAGAAGTAAATTGATACATTTTTGCAGCAATGGGCCATATGATATCACCAATATTTTTCATAGCAAATTGCTTAACTTTGTTTAGATTTAAATCACCAGGTATCGCAAATGCAGACACTATTTTGGCTGTTTTAGTGATATGGATTTGCCATTGATTGGTTAGGCCGCATGAGCGACCGAACCTTTTATAAGAGGCATTTTAAAATTGACTGTGGGCACTGCCATATTGAAATGGCACAAACAAGTGTTAAAAACATTTGCAGTCGCTATAAGGAAGTCGCTATTGCTTTTCAAAATAGTATCTTATCAGATTGGGGTAGTACTAAAACAGGCCAGGTTCCGACTGACCGGTCATTTTCCAACTGCAATTAAAGGCAAATGCGGTGTGTGTGTAATAAGGACTGTGGCGCTTTAAATAAACTAATTTATAGTATAGGATTGGGGTGGTGTACTAAACCAGGCCAAGTTCCGGTGTAACATTGAATTTTGACCCCGTTGAAAAATGAACCCAAGGATCATTTTTCAATGTTGAAAATTGAAGCGAGTCACATTTCAACATTAAATTCTGATCAAAACAGCCGTTGAAAACTGATCATTGTTAAATTTTAATCAGACATGGGGTCATTTTTTAACGGTTTGCACATAATGGAAGGCTCTTTAGAAATCACAGGTATAGGAACCTCAAAGTATAAAGATGACATTACCTGAATATAACTTATGAGTTTGATACATTGGAAAGAGAGTTATATAGAAAAGAGAAAAAGATGTTAGCAAAATATTTCATTTTTAAATGTAAAATGCAAAGCGATATACCATGCTTTGACAACTATTTTAGATATTTAAAAGAATGTAAACATATAGAACAAATTTTAGCCTAAGCGAGATCCAAACTGGAAACGCATAATAGAAAATGGCACTCAATAAAATTTGAATAATCTATTATAGCAACCTTATATAATTAACATCAATATGTATTGATCTTATAATGAACATGATTAATCATCATCATATCTCTCTCTCTCTCTCTCTCTCTCTCTCTCTCTATCTCTCTCTCTCTCTCACACACACATTTTCACAACACTGCTTATAGTACTCATGTTTATAAATGTGTATTGTTATATAATAACTTGATAATGTGAAAATGAAAAAATAAACGGGCTGCCATTTGGTAACTCAAAAAAAAAAAAAAAAAAAAAAAGATGTTTGTAAATATATATTTTACTTTAACAAGGGAGGATGTTATATTATTGTAGTTGAAATTTTTTGTTTTATATAAAAAAATATGAATTGGTTTACTTTTGTAAAGATGCAGTTAAAAAGATAGGCAAATATTAAAGGTGTCAATTTAAGGAGATGTGATAGCAGGATAATTAGCCATGGACTTAGTGTCATTCATGAATGTTAGGTCGTGTTATTGATAAGATATATGTGTGTTTATGTAGAGTCAGTAAATATGAATTGTTTATATGTCTCTTCAGGTTTATCATATAATGTTGGTGAAGATATAATATTGTACGAAACCGAACAAAACAGAAATTTTATTTAGATTTGAGAATCGTAGCTCATCATCATATACAAACATTTATTTAATGCATGCAATCTGATGTCTACAATATAAAATATATAGTTCTAAATCCATATTGATGAGAGTGGTTTTAAACAAAATCATTTTGCAAAATCTAGTAAAATAGTATTCGCCGAGCAGTATTAGGTTATAAATAATGATAATTTTAATTAACATATCTATGTACTATCATAATATGTAAATGGTTACACGTAATTTATCAGATTGTATCTGCATTTGAAAGCTTTCGTCCAAAATGATGCAAATTATGTTGACAACGATTTTTGGTTTGTATTTAATAAATCTATAAATTTGACCATACTTGGTCGTCCGGGGTAATATGTTTTTATATATTCATCTCTTATTTGATTGTAGATTAAACAAACAATGATAAAATTCATGTAGGTCTTTGATGACGTGATAACAAACATACTTAAATCGTCATGTATGGGTATGGAATATTTCACACTGTTCATGAAATATTTTGTAATGACGCGTTGGTCGGCAAAGCTATAAAGGTAATCCTGAAATGCAGACTATATATCTGATTACTTCAGAATCACCCTGTACAACGTAACATAGGTGTTGATTGTGTAATCACTGTGTTTGCGTCATGCAAATGCAGAAAACTAGAAATTTTTCTAAAGTGAATTTTCGCATTGCGGCACATATGAACACTCCTCATCAGTACTGTATTGGTGGATTAGTGGTCCAGTGGATAAGGCCTTGGAATTGAACTCATGGGTTCAATCACCTGCTCCTCCAACTAGAAATACTTATCAGTCTTTCGTATGGGATTTTAACAAATATCCACGTCCCATGTATCGGTGCTGAACATCGGGCATGTAAAAGAACCAGAGACGCTACAGAAGTGTCTTCTGTATCTCTGCACTATCCTCCGAAAATCGAAAATTACTAAAACTCTGCTAGAGGCGTCGCCCATATGAGGAACCGATGGCAACGATAAATAAGATTATCATCATCATTGTATGTGTCTACATATATACTAGTAATTATGTCAATGTATGCGTATCTTACAGATAAACAGCTGTTGTTTGACAATAGTAGTCACTTGAAACCGTTAAACAGAAGGCTACTTCATTTTTCCCTTTATTAAAGTGAACAAACCTTAAAACATCACATTTGTTATCAATTTATTTGGTTATAAAACAGTGAATTCAAGGCTAATATTAAGAATATCCAGCCCAGTAAAAACAAAAGAAATATACGCTAAAACACATCTACGACAGTCTTGCTGGAAAAGATAAGGGGGCATGCCCCTGGACCCCCCTACAACTGTGCCTACACATTGTTTTCAGCAGCCAAGCTACGCCTCTGGAATCATTTAATTTAATCATATCATAATATCATTATATAATGCTAGGAAACTCACTTTAACAACAATGTTAAAATATATATGCATATTACAAAAAAGGTAATGAATTGTGTCGAAAGTAGGAAAGTATTGGTTGGAAAACAAAAGAGTGTTATTAAGTTTTGGATTCTATATCTGTTTCTGAGTAATTGAACGTTTTAGTGAGGAAAGACGTTTAACTTTTGGTTTAAAATTATTTTATTTCTATTTATAATAAAGAAATGAGGTTCGGCCACAAGATCTTCCAACATTAAATTCGACCCTCTCCGTGGGTGTTAAATATGAACAATATACAAATGCAGAAAAAGGATATAATTGTTGTCAAAATCACCATCAGAGGTATGGGACATATTTATAACACGAGGGCGTTAGTGTAGTATCAATCGCATATGAGGTTACAGAGATATATGTATGATATCAATATGTACGGAAAACATTAAACAGCATTTCTAAGTCGTCTAATGGTCATAATTGGCATATAATTCTACTAAGAGTTAATTAACTTGATTGTTTGATAACCCTGAAGACTTGGTGAAGTTTCAAATCAATCCAGTAGGTGGTTACTGAGATATTGGCATGATAATAACTTGCATGCAAAATTTTAACCGAAAGTGTAACAAAGAGAGAGAGAGAGAGAGAGAGAGAGAGAGAGAGAGAGAGAGAGAGTTGATGTTGATGCTTCATCGCATTCCTCACTTGTGAAACAACAACCACACTAGCGAAAAACGATTTCAACATACACCGTTCCGATACCAAACGTGTTATCACCAATGAAACAACGTATCTATAGCATACCGGCCATTTTATATATATATCGTTTATCAACATTTTTCGGATATAATTCACACTTAACATCCACGAGAATATCCAAATGTATAGTAACAGTTTGCAATATTGAAATGTGATCCTGCCAACCATTCGGTCAGTTTCAAACTGTTGGTAATCAGATTTTAACGAGGGTCAATTTTTCACGTTTGGGTGGGTCATTAAATAACAGTCGGGTTCAGTTTCCAATGTTAATAATTTATCACTCCTCCGTTATTAGATAAGATAATATTGAAAAATAAATCAAAACATATTTAAGTCTTGAAACATTTTATATTGGATGATTTTTCGCCGGGTTTTTTTTTCCAAATTCCTGCTGAGTTATATAAATCACATTTTCACGGGGACATATCTGTCTCAACAGACTCACATGGATTTCTTTTCAGCGAACACATTTTCTTGTGTTTAATCACTTAATGTGAAAAGGAGACGGCAACGTAGTCTAGTTTTAAAGCGTCCGCCTCTTATGGGGAAGGTCGTTGTTTCGATCCCCGGCCTGTTCACACTAAACACTTGAAAATGGTACTAGAAGCTTCCTATTTTGAAGGAACACAGTACTTAAAAGATATTATGCTGTAAAATACTCTATTGAGATAGCGTTCAGAATATATTCCCAAGTAGACACTGTCGCTATATGACTCAAACCTTGTTGAGGGACGCTTAACATTATACAACAGAAACTGTGAATAAGAGAGACAGTGCCGAAGTAGTCCGACTGTCTATGTTCAGAACCGGTCTACCTAACTACCTACACACAACTAACACGTCTACATTCAGGCCGTCTATGTTCAGAACCGGTCTACCTAACTACCTACACACAACACGCTCGTCTACCTTCAGAACGTCTATTTCAGAATCGGTCTACCTAACTACCTACACACAACCAACACGTCTACATTCAGGCCGTCTATGTTCAGAACCGGTCTACCTTACTACCTACACACAACATGCACGTCTACCTTCAGAACGTCTATGATCAGAACCGGTCTACCTAACTACCTACACACAACCAACACGTCTACCTTCTAAACGTCTATGTTCAGGACCGGTCTACTTAACTACCTACACACAACCAACACGTCAACCTTCAGAACTTCTATGTCCAGAACCGGTCAACGTAACTACCTACACACAACCAACACGTCTACCTTCTAAACGTCTATGTTCAGGACCGGTCTACTTAACTACCTACACACAACCAACACGTCTACCTTTAGAACGCCTCCTGAAAGTACTTCGGCAATTTACGTACGAGCGTCGAGTCAAACGGAAAACACCGAACGATGAATCGGAAGTGATATAACACTAGGTTGATATCAAAACTATCTATCATTTATGTCACGGGGTTATTAGTTTATACTAATTTATTTTAGCTCGATTACGATCAAAGCTGAAAGCTTATATGAACTGCTTTCGAGTCCGTTTCCTGGGTAAACCAGTACTGAGTGTTGTTTTATGAGAGGTATATGGTCCAGCTGGGGACCAAACCCGCAACCTCTGACTTGAGCGGCCAACACTCTATCCATTAGGCTACCGCCCCGCTATGGTTTTATGGGTTTATTACACTACTGTGATAAAATAAGGTACACATATAAAGCAAACTTACATATTTGTATTCTGAGGTCAATTTCCACATACGTTTCCACATGTAATAAATATAGATATGTAGCCCTAGTTATAATTCTATATTGATATTTTGTAATAATCCTGCTTTAAATTGCATGTGTCCAATACGTGTTTGACACCTTTGACTTTTGACTTTGTATATATTTATGTGTGGTAGGGTTGTGCATTGGCATTTTTTAATCTGCGATGCGTTGCCTTTTCATAACAATGCGCATCACGATACATTTTGCCTGTGAAAATAAAAGAAAATACGTATTGCAATATTTAAGTTGCAATGCAATGCGCATCAAGATATTGATTTTTAAACTATATCTTATGCAATCACCGTGATTGTTTTATAAGGTGTATATAATGCAACTTAAAAGTATCTTTATTCACATAGAACAACGAACTTATTACACTGCATAGAGTTCTGTGAGAGTGATGAAATAAACATATAATGTTTCTGACGTAATATTCGTCACGTGTTTAGCCAATTTATATCCGAAAATTCATCTTGCTTTATTTAAAAACCTGTTCTTTTTTGTTTGTTAGTTTTTTAGCTAGTTTTTTTTATATCAAACAATAGATCATTCTTAATATTATGTCATTAATATGCATATCTACACCAGAACGAGAATAGGACACATAATATCTTACAGGAACACTAGCGTACATAGAGATTACATGGCTATCTCGGATAATAATTGAGATATAAGTCTGACTTCATCTGTTAATTTAAATTTGTTGACAGTTTAATTAATGTTAAGGTCAAAATACAATATTTAATTATTGATTTTAGTAGTTCATAATTTGAAAATGAAGTTTTTATATCATTCAGCATGTGTATTTCTATACTGGTTAAACCGTGTTTTATGATCTGATGATCTGAATGTATTTACAAATTATCAGGAGTGTGGGATGGAGGAAAGGGTATGCTGTAAATCAATTCATTCACATCTGACCTGTGAAAACATTCCTAAAGAATAAGGCTAATTAACATAATAAACACCTCTCTTTGAAAGTGATTTAGAAGGGATACAAACCGTCTGTATAATGTCAGATTCCATGAATATTTGTGCCTTTAAATACCCTGTGTACTCATATCAGTGTCCATAGTCTAGAACACAACAGAAGAGTTAACCATGTTATTTGTGTTCAAATCCTTCTATTATTTTTTTTATAAAACAAAAATAATATATAGGGAAGGGATATGACATAATAGGTGGCGTAACAGATCACAGAGAAATAATGAAAAAACATATAAAATAAAGGCAATTAACGTTTTATTTACTCATTATACATGCTCGAACTTATCTTATTTCAAGTATGTCTCAAAACAATGTCTACATTTGAATGAAGCTTATAATTTACTTTACATATCAGTTGTACAGACAGAAGCAGAGTAGACCCAACTGTTTTGGAGTGTATGTAGTCATATAGTGGGAGTAATACATTTTCCAGATTGTCAAGTGCAGTCCTGCAAATATATACTTTACAGGTGTACCAATTTATTGGGACTATATTTCTGACTTTTTTGTGTCTCTGTCATCATGTTTTCCATGTTTTTTCTATGTTCTCCAACATATCAATATACTTTTGGTTGGGTCGGATTCTTCTGGTTTACAGTGCTGATTTTATCTTCTGGTTTACAGTGCTGGTTTTGTCTTCTGGTTTACAGTGCTGGATTTATTCATACAGTCCATTCCAACCCTATAATGAAATATACAAATACTATTCAATATTCTAAAATATTGACAATGAATTGATATATATATATATATATAATACTATGTTCACATGTCTATAAAATTATGTTTATAAGGTGTAATATGGTAACACAAATTGTTTCATTTCTCTTTCTTAATATAACATAATGTGTTGTTACATGCTGCGGTTTATGCATATATTAAAGAAAAAAATAGATGTTTTTAAAGTTTGTATTTATTTCAAATTAGAAAACAACAATTATAAGATATTTAAAATTCATAACAATAACAGATAGATATGTAAACATGATAACTTACATTGCAATGTAGTCCTCCGTCTCGCCTTATTGTGCTTTACACAGTTTGTTTATTACACAGTTCCTTAATAATATTATGAAAATCAAGGGAAGACTGATATCCAAAATGGAAGAAAACAATTTTGTCCAGGTCTCAAAATATCACCCCAAGTGGATAGGAGTGTAGCCATTTTCCTATGTAGTTATAGTCGTCTGCTAATCAGCTGGTAGTGTGATGAGCTCCTAACCTCGCTTAGGTAATGGAATGTCTGGCATGCATATAATTTGAGAGAGGTCTATGGAATTGCGGAGCACGATATCTGACAATCGTATCGATGCATCGTAAGTCTAAAGAATGCATTGCATCGCGATGTATTGGCAGTTTCATTGAACACCCGATGCACACATCGGCGGAAAGGTGAATCGCGATCCATCTAACATGTGGCGTCACAGCGGCTGTGCACCGCTGAATGGATCAGCTGTTGTCTGTCTACAGGTTTGACGAAAAAAATAATGAATGGTGCTAGGCAGATGTTGTCGATGGCTTTTTAAAGTATACAGTTAAGCAATGTGACACTCCCATTCAATATAAATACTTAAGTCGTGCACAACATATGCGTCAAACATTGTAAAACAATTCAAAATGAAATTTATACCACGATTTGCATTTAGCTGTTTATATCTTGTCATAATTGATTAAACGTTATTTGAGCATGCTACACGTAAATACATCTTTAAGTGTCCCGTCCGCCAAGTCAATTGTAAAGCACACATTTTAACCACAGCTGTCGGCACTTCCACTTCGTGTGCACTTTCAGTTCGTGTAAATACTAAACATGAACAAAACAGTCACAAACTTTGTAGAGAAATGTTTTGAACGAACGTTAAAGTTTCATGAATGAAAGTAGCGGTTATGCAGGCCTATACAGCTCCATTCAAGTAATGTGTCGTCTATTGCCGGCATTGCACACAAAAGAACATTTTTGTATGTTTATATGAGGAAAGCACTGTTATTAATAAAATAAATGAAAACTTGTTCGACGGGAATCCTTAAAGATCTATTGAACCCGAAACATGCATGTAGGAAGATTCGATACATTGTGTATATTAAAGTTCTATAACATTTACATTTGAACAGCGACTTCTTCGATTTCTTTTCGTTTTCGTGTTTATTTCCCTACTTAAAATTGTCTCTCCATCGCCATCGTGCCATTGTGTTATCGTGTCTTCGTCATCGTGCTATCGCTCCATCACCACTGTGTTGTCGTAGTATCGCGTCTTCGTCTCTGTATCATCGTATTGTCGTGACACCGCATGTCCCTGTCGACAAATGCATGTCACGATGCAGAAAAATCTGTTCAAATATTCCGATGTGAAATCGCGACATAAGCGACACTTAAGTAGCATTCTTAACGCGTACGTTTGCTTTTAGATTATCACCACAGCTACACATTAACTCAGCTCTGTCACTCAATTATTTTTGTTAATGACATCAGTGATGTTCGTAATATCAAACTGCTATATATATAATACCACAAGTTCTACTTGGCCTAAATTCATCACAAACTCAAAAATTTTGTAATTTGCATTTAAATCAATTTAGTAAGAAATAATCAAAATTTTAATACAAAAAAAATTAATGTCAATGATACATTATCAAAAATATTTAAAAAAAAACAAAAAACAACAGTTTTAACAAAGTGAACATTTTGCTGTTTAAAAGTATTTGGAAATCGGCAGTTTGATATTTAGACTCAAAGGTCTGATGAATTTAAGCCCCGGCCTTGAATCGAACAAACTAAATGATAACTTATCCCCGCACACTTGTATTACTGTCATCTGGGATATCATGACTTTATGTAACATGTTAATATTTGATTAGTTTAGTTTAAACTTATTTATTTTACTTCGATTGTGAGACAAGTTCTTACAACTTAGACAAATCACGCTCAAAGTCTTCCTGGGTAGAACCAGTACAAAGCATATGCGGAAAAAGTGTCTTGCTCAAGGACACCACACAAAGCCGTGGCGGAGGATCGAACCCACGACCCTCCGATCATGGTTTCGGTGCTCTACCACTAGACCACGCGCTCCATACAATAATTGATTGGTCAGCTGTATGGTCAGTATTTAATAATTACGATACAGCATCCTTGTTAGATAGATAACACGTGTTGAAATAACAGGAAGTGGAGTAAAATGTCCACCTTGGACCCTTAAGAATTAAACTGCCGATCAGTGATTATGTCAGATCACACCAGATATGTCCGACATTGTTATTTTATATTCATGAGTAATCAGTAAGATAAATATAATTTCTATCATTTTGAAAAACAATGTTTTCATTATTATCAAAGCGGTGCGATAGTGCAGTGGATGAAGTGTTTGCCATTCGTGCTAGAGGTTAGTCCCATCTCTGGCTTGAGCCGATGGTCATTTCAAAAATGGTTTTATCCATGAAACAAGCTCAAGAGCGGTTCATATCAACTCTTAAATTTACTTCACCAATTAAATTGTAGATGCAGGTTTAGGCAAATTATGTATAATGTAAAATTGCTTGAGGGTTACTAAACATGGATAAGCTACCTATAAGTCTATGTAAACTAAGAACAATACATGTAGGCATTCCAAATGAATAGCTCTTTCGAAGATTGACCCTTCAGCCATTTAAAAGGCGTAAGTCGGTACTAGAGCATTAAAGATAGTATACCAGAAAAGAACGCTATAAAAGTGTTTTTCTTATCATAATCATTCTACTCATCATTATTATCGTCAATATTATCATCATTATATTTCATATTTTTATTTAATACGATCTTGGAATTTATAGGGTAATCGCCGTACGGTGATAACACTGAGCACTATGGGGATATCGAATTGTATTGTTAGAATACTACACTTTTGGTTTATCGCAGTATATTGTAACGATATTCCAGAGCCATGCAGTGATATTATTGGGCACTAAAGGGATATGGGAGTATATTGTAAGGATATTCTCGAGCCGTGCAGTGATATCACTGGGCACTACAGGGATATCGCAGTATATTGTAAGGATATTCCCGAGCCGTGCAGTGATATCACTGGGCACTACAGGGATATGGCAGTCTATTGTAAGGATACTCCCGAGCCGTGCAGTGATATTACTGGGCACTACAGGGATATCGCAGTATATTGTAAGGATATTCCCGAGCCGTGCGGTGACATTATTGGGCACTATAGGGATACCGAAATATATTGTAAGGATATTCCCGAGTCGTGCAGTGATATCACTGGGCACTATAGGGATATATCAGTATATTGTAAGGATATTCCCGAGCAGTGCGGTGATATTACTGGGCACTATACGGAGATCGCAGTATATTGTAAGGATATTGTCGAGCCTTGCGGTGATATTACTGGGCACTATAAGGATATATCAGTATACTGTAAGGATATTGTCGAGCCGTGCGGTGATAATACTGGGCACTATACGGAGATCGCAGTATATTGTAAGGATATTCCCGAGCCGTGCGGTGATATTACTGGGCACAATAGGGATATATCAGTATACTGTAAGGATATTGTCGAGCCGTGCGGTGATATTACTTGGCACTATAGGGATATATCAGTATACTGTAAGGATATTGTCGAGCCGTGCGGTGATATTACTGGGCACTATAGGGATATATCAGTATATTGTAAGGATATTCTCGAGCCGTGCAGTGATATTACTGGGCATTATAAGGATATCGCAGTATATTGTAAAGATATTCTCGAGCAGTGCAGTGATATCACTGGGCACTACAGGGATATCGCAGTATATTGTAAGGATATTCCCGAACCGTGCGGTGATATCACTGGGCACTATAGGGATATCGCAGTATATTGTAAGGATATTCCCGATCCGTGCAGTGATATCACTGGGCACTACAGGGATATTGCAATATATTGTAAGGATACTTCCAAGCCGTGCAGTGATATCACTGGGCACTACAGGGATATCGCAGTATATTGTAAGGATACTCCCGAGCCGTGCAGTGATATCAATGGGCACTATAGGGATATCGCAGTATATTGTAAGGATATTCCCGAGCCCTGCAGTGATATCACTGGGAACTAGAGGGATATCGCAGTTTATTGTAAGGATATTCCCGAGCAGTGCATTGATATCACTGGGCACTACAAAGATATTGCAGTATATTGTAAGGATATTACCGAGCCGTGCAGTGATATCATTCGGCACTACAGGGATATCGCAGTATATTGTAAGGATATTCCCGAGCCGTGCAGTGATATCACTGGGCACTACAGGGATATCGCAATATATTGTAAGGATATTCCCGAGCCGTGCAGTGATATCACTGGGCACTATAGGGATATATCAGTATACTGTAAGGATATTCCCGAGCCGTGCAGTGTTATTACTGAGCACTATACGGAGATCGCAGTATATTGTAAGGATATTCCCGAGCCGTGCAGTGATATTACTGGGCACTATAGGGATATATCAGTATACTGTAAGGATATTGTCGAGCCGTGCGGTGATATTACTTGGCACTATAGGGATATATCAGTATACTGTAAGGATATTGTCGAGCCGTGCGGTGATATCACTGGGCACTATACGGAGATCGCAGTATATTGTAAGGATATTCCCGAGCCGTGCGGTGATATTACTGGGCACTATATGACTATATCAGTATACTGTAAGGATAATGTCGAGCCGGGCGGTGACATAACTGGGCACTATAAGGATATATCAGTATACTGTAAGGATATTGTCGAGCCGTACGGTGATATCACTGGGCACTATACGGAGATCGCAGGATATTGTAAGGGTATTGCCGAGCCGTGCAGTGATATCACTGGGCAATACAGGGATATCGCAGTATATTGTAAGGATATTCCCGAGCCGTGCAGTGATAGTACTGGGCACTATACGGAGATCGCAGTATATTGTAAGGATATTGTCGAGCCGTGCGGTGATATTACTTGGCACTATAGGGATATCGCAGTATATTTTAAGGATATTCTCGAGCAGTGCGGTGAAATCACTGGGCACTACAGGGATATCGCAGTATATTGTAAGGATATTCCCGAGCCGTGCGGTGATATCACTGGGCACTATACGGAGATCGCAGTATATTGTAAGGATATTCCCGAACCGTGCAGTGATATCACTGGCACTATAGGGATACCGCAATATATTTTAAGGATATTCTCGGGCCATGCGGTGATATCACTGGGCACTACAGGGCACTATAGCTGTGCTGTGATATTGCTTGGCATTTTACTGATATTGCAGTATATGTAAAGATATTGTAATGACATGTAATGCCGTGTAATGACATCACTGGGCACTATTGGGATATCGTAGTATATTATAAAGATACTCTTGAGCCGTGCGGTGATATTACTGGGCAGTTTAGGGATATCACAGTATATTGTAAGGATATTGTCAAGCCGTCTGTTGATATTACTGGGCACTTTAGGAATAACACAGTATAGTGTAAGGATAGTCACGAGCCGTACGACGGTATTACTGGGCACTATAGGGATATCGCAGTATATTGTAAGGATACTCCCGAGCCGTGCGGTTATATTACTGGGCACTATAGGGATATCGCAGTATATTGTAAGGATAGTCCCGAGCCGTGTGGTGAAATCACTGGGCACTACAGGGATATCGCAGTATATTGTAAGGATACTCCCGAGCCGTGCGGTTATAATAGTGGGCACTACAGGGATATCGCAGTATATTGTAAGGATACTCCCGAGCCGTGCGGTGATATTACTGGTCACTTTAGGGATATCGCAGTATATTGTAAAGATACTATCGAGCCGTACGGTGATATTATTTGGCACTTTAGCAATATCGCATTATATTTCATGGATACTCTCAAGCCGTGAGTTAATATTACTAGGCATTATAGGGATATCGCACTATAATGTAAGGATATTCACGAGCCATGTAATGACATCACTGGGCCCTATACGGATATCGTAGTATATTGTAAGGATACTCTAGAGCCGAGCGGTGATATTACTGGGCACTATAGGGATATAGCAGTATATTGTAAGGATATTCACGGGCCGTACGATGATATTACTTGGCACTATAGGGATATCGTAACACTTATTAGCCGGATTCAACACTCTGCACCATTTTCAACCTTTTTGTTCAGTGTCTTAAGTAAAAAGCAATTGACAAAAAAAAATATTTGTCTTCATTTTTTCAGTAGAACAGCAGAATAGCAGAATGAAATGTTTTCATTCTGCCAGCAGAACAGCAGAATAACAGAATTGAAATTGGGCAAAAATTAAAGTTGTTTTTATAACTTATTTAAGTTCAGTTACAAGCATGAACATGCATGAAGGCTTATTGAAATATTTTTTTAACAATCGCCACCCGAAAGTTAGACGAACTTTTTCTCATTTCACAAAATGGAAAAGTCTCTTTTTTCACCGAATTTACGTTCAAACAAACAATTATGAGCCCGATTTATTTCTCTGCACCATTTTCTATCTTCTTGTTTAGTGTCTGAAGCAAAATAGCAATATACTAAAAAAAAAATTTTTCTTTATATTTCCAGCAGAACAGCAGTATAGCAGAATGAAATATTTCCATCTGCCAGCAGAACAGCAAAATAGCAGAATGAAAATTGGTCAAAAATGAACGTTGTTTTTATCACTTATTTTAGTGTTTCAGAATTTTTTTTTACAAACAATCACCATCCGAAAGTTGAAGGGGAACTTTTTCTCATTTTGCCAAATGGAAAATTCTCATTTTTCACCGAATTTACGTTCAAACTAACAAATATGAGCCTGATTTATTTCTCTGCACCATTTTTCTACCTTCTTGATTAGTGTCTTATGCAAAATAGCAATATACTAAAAAAATATTTTGTTTTGATATTTCCAGCAGAACAGCAGAAAAGCAGAATGAAATATTTTCATTCTGCCAGCAGAACAGCAGAACAGCAAAATAGCAGAATGACAATTGGACAAAAATGAAAGTGTTTTTTTTTTCACTTATTTTAGTGCAGTTGCATGCATTAACATGCATGGAGGCTTAAGAATTTTTTTTAAAAAAATACAATCACCACCAGAAAGTTAAAGGGGAACTTTTTCTCATTCAACAAATGGAACATTCTCATTTTTCACCGAATTTACGTTTAAACTAACAATTATGAACCTGATATATTTCTCTCAGAAGGACAGCAGAATAGCAGAATGAAAATTGGACAAAAAAAATAAAGTTGTTTTTATCACTTATTTTAGTGCAGTTACATGCATGAATATACCGGAAATCTTAAGAATTTCTTTTACAACCACTACCCAAAAGTTAAAGGGGAACTTTTTCTCATTCCACCAAAAGGAAAATTATCATCTATTAACCGAATTTACGTTCCAATTGACAATTAATAGCCGGGTTCACATCCATGTACCATTTTACACAGTTTTTTGTTAATAATGATTTCAGCTTAAGTTACAAACGGACCTTTAACACGTGCACCACCAGTTCTAGCGAAATGAAAATGAATTTTTTTCATTGTTACACCGCGGATTCGTATTACAAAACATTTTGCCTGATGTATTTTGCTAATCAGTGACTTCATCTAACGTTTGTGTTTATTACTTCATCAGCGGAAATGATCCGTTTATAAGTTATCCACGAAAATAAATCATTTTGCCAGACTGCTCATTCCGCGAGACTGAGAAAAGTAGAAGTTTTTTTTTAGTTCGCTTCCATGCATAACCATGCAGGAAGACTTAAGAACTGTTTTATTACAAATAATCACTACCCGGAAGTTAAAGGGGAACTTTTTCTTGCTTCACTAAATGGAAAATTCTCATTTTTTCACCGAATTTACGTTAAAGTAACACTTATAAGCCGGGTTCACCTCTCTGCACCATTTTCTACCTTTTTATTAAGTGTCTTAAGCAAAAAAACAATTAATTAAAGGAAAATTCCCATTTTTTTTTCAACGAATTGACGTTCAAACTAACAAAAATACGAAAATCACTCATTTTTTTTGAAAAGAAAAGAAAAAAAGAAGGTTGATTTTTTCGTTCATAATTTATTTTTTCTAAAAATCATGCACTTTACAACGAGTTTAAGTGAATGTTTCTGACGATAAATGTTAAAATGATATCATTTGTTTTGCAATGCAAGAACATAACTCCTTCATTGTTTAGTGCACTGGTAAAGATATAAAATATTCACGACTTGAAATCAAATTTGGCGGCGGAACATTTTATTTAATATAAAATTTTAGATTGTATTCCTTAAAAAGGTATTTTAAAAGGGTCTAAGTCAAATTTGGAATGGACTAGGTCAATTGAAAATATTAAATATTTATTTTTTCGATCGCTATAAACCCCTTATAGATAAAAAATACCATTAAAAGCATCCAGCCTCAAATACTATACCTAAGCAATGCTCTATACATCAAGATGAGTGGATTAGGGCTAAATTAGATCTGACTAAATCAGGAAACCTTGGGAGATATGTGTCTACGATGAAATGGAAAATGCAGATGCGACATTCCAAATGTCAAAAATCAAGTATCCTGACTCTTAAGGTTGTAAAACTTAGTGTAAAACTACAGGTGCTTGAGTGCACATAACCAAGACTATAACGGACGGATCCAGTCGGACAACTGATTCAGTGCGATCAAAGTAGCTCAACTTGTACTAAAACATTTATTTCTTGTTATTGCCAATGTTATAGTAAACACATATGGCTACTCAATAAGAAAAGCGAAATAATAAAGTAGAAAAAGGTATTATGACAACATAGTTACAACACAAAATTTCGTTTTAAAAGCATATGATAATTACATCAGTTATCATTGATAAATATTTCAAAAAGAAAGTCATGACCTTTTTTCCTGGAATACAGATACACACCCTATTGTATCCGGCAAAACGCTGTTCAAGAATGGTTCAACGGTAATAGTATACTTCTCAGCTTTCATGATCTGTCACTTGGATTTATTGATATTTTGTCAAAACAGTTTATAAAATACATAGTTTAATCTATAACTTATAAAAACATTGTTGATTTGAGGACATGTCCGTTATATTTCATTGTGTTAAAATACAACAATAATCGCCTTATTAAGCCTGCTGAAGAAGAACATACAGAGATCCATTCATATAATTTAGATTCTATGACCTCACAAGCTCTTTGTTTTAATATCAGTAATTTTTTAAACTGCATCAATCAAAACTTTCTTGAAAACATGTATTGTCAATTAAGTACTAGTATATTAACAACATTCTAGCAGTGTGCCAAATTTTAACACAAACAATACATTCCTTTTATTTAGAAAAGGAGCTGTCTTATTTGAATTATGTACTTATATAAGACCTACCTCAGAGCCATCTAATATATCTTATATGTAGCTGGGACTTGGCGCCTTTAGCGAATACAAAATAAAAGAAAAACAACCCTTTGCGGTTTATTGAAGCCGCTTCTTATTCTGTTAGCATAGCAGTACTTTATGGAAACATAAATGGAATAATGATGTGAAATATTGACGAAATTAATTTCTACTGATTTTCGAACACTTTAAATTTTTCTAGTTAAGATGGTTCTATGTTTTTGTCATCATTTTTTTATTTTAAAACATTTGTTCAATGTCACACATGAAACTATGATTTGTTTAAGTCTTACAAAGCAATTCAATTGTTTAATTGAAAATGATGAAACTGATTAATAATACAAAATCAATATTCTGGTGCTACTTTAGTTATATGCATTAACTATCAAATATTCAAAAATTGAAATGGGTCCGCGGACGATTTAATAAAACCCTGATTAACTACCTTTGGACACAAGAAAATAAGAAAATAAAAACAAGAAGCTGTATTGTTTTACCACCGCATCGAAATAGCTAAATGTTATAAGGGATGCTATGTGTAATTCATAGCCCAAGTTTTTGTAACGTTTCATTGTATTATATGTTCAATATTTCAAAACTGAATCCCATTATCGACATGTAAAGCCTTTCTCCTGCTTTTGTTTACATTGAAAAGTTTAACACCATTTCAAAATTACAATGAACGAAAAAAATATATAAAGTATTGCTACAATACCATAACCCTCAGTGAACTAAATACAGCGCTTGAATTTATTCAATTTTTACTACAACCAAATAAACCCAATATACGTGTATGTTGTGACTCAAGAGACAGTTTGGATGCTATCAGTTGTCTCAATGTGTGCTGCACATATCTCGTATGTTATGCAACAACTTGTTAATTCTGAGCAAAATTGCAGTTAATAGTCGCCAAATGACTATTCGCCTTTATGGTAGAATATACAACACTCGCCCACACAATATTCAATTCGTCTTCTTAGGACGGAATCTCTTCCTAAAAGTATAAAAAGAAGACCCGAATCAATGTATAGATAATTTAATGAATACGTACATTTTGTAACATAAATTGACAGTGACGGACATTAAGTCGAACCTAATCAAACGGTCCCTAAATAGCATTAGTTTTTGAATGCTGCACATGCGCTATAAAAGTCGGAACAACACATAGATATTTCTACAGCCTTATAAAGAGGAGTTTCAGGATGTCTATACGTAAGAAAACACATTTACAATACCAGAAAAGGTCCAAGCCCCCACAAAGCAATGGAGGACTAAACTATCCAACAAAATTGTGAAATCAGTCTATTGAGACTAATCTTCAAATGTTGCTATCTGAAACTTTACATCCAATAGTTATTAACAGTTTTTCTTATAAATATGTGTCACACTACTTTTGAAGATATCTGCATTCAGAAAAATAACAATCTTCATAAATGCAAAGCAATATTTTTTATTTGCGAAATATTGTTAGAAACTGAAACATTTAGATGTTTTCTTACAAGATGCCATAAAATACATTCTAAACATGTTCCTACAGTACTGATTTATACTAAAAAAGAAAGGAAAGTTTTATATGTACGCATATCAGAGGACATCAATATCATGCTAACATACTTACATCATGTAAATATTATATAACTTTTAGAATTACATTTAAGTGAGTTTTATCAATGTGGCCGTTTGTCTCTAATATAATTAACGAATTACATTTTCACAAACTATCCGGCATAATGCATTCATTCAGCGATCACTGATCATCATTTCAGTTAAACAAAACAGCTATTCTGTTTCTGCTTAATATGTATGTGTCTCATACAGACACGAGCAAAATTAGCCAACAGATGTAGATTGTAAAATAAGATGATTTTAAGCCGAGCAAAGCACGATTCGGTTTGGACTATATATTTTTCATAATCGGTTATTAATAAATACGTTATAAACAGCCGAACATTCGTATGAGTATTTTACACATTTCTTTTTCAGTTTGGTACAATCATAATAGATGGCCATAGGTTGGCTAAACATAACATTGATCATGTGCTATTATGAGAAATATACTCCTCAGTAAACTGGGTCTATGTAAAGCACTATTATGCCTTGGTTGATGCATTTAAAGCAGTATTAAACAAGCACTGAGTCATACTCACAAATACACTTTCTGTCAATACTCATGTCATAATCAGCTATAAGTAACCTCAAACTTCCATCATCACACATACTGACATGTTCATACATGCTCTTTGACAGGTAAATCTTTCTATGTTCTGTTTTAAGTATATGTGGTGCCAGAGATGTATCTGAGTGTTATAGAACGGGGCTGTTGCCTATATTGACGGTTTGCACTTCTGTTTAACGCATTGGTAGATAGTGATAATGAGGTATAGTTCTTTGTCTTTCTTGGTATGAAACTCAATGTGTTGTTTACGACCGGTGTCAGCAATTACATCTATGTCTAAACTGTTTTGGTTAATTTTTGTTGGGTCTGGTTCCCAGTGACGTATAACTCTGAAATATCGTCCCATCGGGAAGTTGTCTTTATTGTTTGCTGATGTTTTGAATATGATACGTCTTAAATTGTGTTGCTAATAAACGTAAAATAGACTATATATATAATATAAAAGCGCATATATATGAGTCGCCATTAATGTACCCGTGTCTTTTAACCTGATCACGGACAATTTCGTAAATATGTTTCTTCTTATTTTCTGTCTATTTGCGCAACGTTAATGGCGTTGTTGCTGTGGCGCAGTCATAGGGACGTCGTCATTAATGTCCTAGGTGTTGACGCCGTAGGGGCTGTGGGTTAGAATCTCCAAGATGACAATACATATATAAATGGCATCTTAGGTTGGAAAGTATATTGGTTCCGCCAATGGGTTCATTACAGAAGACAGAATATTCTACCACTGGCCGTCCAAAGATTGCAGATACGTTCTACCACTGGCTGACCGAAGATAAAAGAGACGTTCTACCACTTACTGACCGAAGATTGCAGATACGTTCTACCACTGGCCGACCGAAAATTTCAGAGACGTTCTATCACTGACTGACCGAAGATTTCAGAGACGTTCTACCACTGACTGACCGAGGATTGCAGATCCTGGATGATTTGAGATTGTAGAGACGTTCTTTCACTGGCTGACCGAATATTACAGAGACGTTCTATCACTGGCTTACAGAAGATTACAGAAAATTTTTTCACTGGGTGACCGAAGATTGCAGAGACGTTCTAGGATTGGGTGACCGAAATTGAGCAGACATTCTATCACTTGCTGACCGAAGATTGCAGAAACGTTCTCTCACTGGGAGACCGATGATTACAGAGACGTTCTATGACTGGGTGACCGAAGATTACAGAGATGTTCTCTTACTGTGTTACCGAAGATTACAGAGACGTTCTATCTATGGCTGACCGAAGATTGTAGAGACGTTCTATGACTGGGTGAGCGAATATTGAACAGACATTCTATCACTGGCTGACCAAAGATTGCAGAGACGTTCTATGACTGGGTGACCGAAGATTACAGAGATGTTCTCTTACTGTGTTACCGAAGATTACAGAGAAGTTCTATGACTGGCTGACCGAATATGGAAGAGACATTTTATCACTGGCTGACCAAAAATTGCAGAGACGTTCTATCACTGGCTAGTCGAAAATTGCAGAGACGTTCTATCACTGACTGACCAAAGATTACAGAGACGATATATGACTGGGTGAACGAATATTGAAGAGACATTCTATCACTTGCTGACCGAAGATTGAAGAGAAATTCTCTCACTGGCTGACTGATGACTGCAGAGACGTTCTACCACTCGCTGACCGAAGATTGCAGATACGCTCTATCATCCAATGTTCGGGGAATGAAGGACCGCTCTAGTATAATCCGTTCCTGTATCAAATTGATAATCTATTATCAGCCGGCAAGAATGAACGGAACACTCTATTAATAGCACACCGGACATCGAAGAAACGCTCATTTACAAAATAATTGGGGATCCAAAGAGCAAGTAGGGGATTGATTGCATTCCCTATCACCCACAGGTCCGTGATACGGCAAACAGTATCGTGCAGTTGTAATAAGTACTAAAGTGTATTGGCCTCTATTTGATATTAAAAACAGATTTAGACGACAATTGATATTAAGAAATTGACCCGTCCCTCCCACTCAGGCTAAAATATAAACACCTACGCTTACATTTAAAACATATAAAACAATCATAATACAGTACAGTACAAACATGCATAAATAAAAAAAGGTCAGTAGTCATACTGCCACTGTGGAGTTTAAACCTAACCTACGGACTGGTCACAGATTTAGAAAGGTCAGTAGGCATACTGCCACTGTGGAGTTTAAACCTAACCTACGGACAGGTCACAGATTTAGAAAGGTAAGTAGTCATATTGCCACTGTGGAGTTTAAACCTAACCTACGGGCTGGTCACAGATTTAGAACGGTCAGTAGCCATACTGCCACTGTGGAGTTTAAACCTAACCTACGGACTGGTCACAGATTTAGAAAGGTCAGTAGTCATACTACCACTGTGGAGTTTAAACCTAACCTACGGACTGGTCACAGATTTAGAACGGTCAGTAGTCATACTGCCACTGTGGAGTTTAAATCTAACCTACGGACTGGTCACAGATTTAGAACGGTCAGTAGTCAAACCGTCAATGTGGACATCCCCTTCAAACGGTCTGAAGCCCATGGCCCTTTAGAGCTTAGATCTGCTCTACAGAGTGGTTTCCGCCTTCGAGAGCAGTAGTCAAACATCAGTTGTGGAGTTTAAATATAATATATGGTGTGGTCACCGGCTTGGAGTATTCAGTAGTCAAACCGCCACTGTGGAGCTTAAAACTGATCTACAGGTTGGTCACCACCATTGAAATGCCAGAAGTCAAACCGCGACTGTGGAGCTTAAACCTGATATATATGGGGTGGTCACCGCCGAGGAAATGTCAGAAGTCAAACCACCACTGTGGCGATTAAACATGATCTTCAGGGTGGTCACCGTTTTGGAAACGTCAGTAGTCAATCCACCACTGTGGAGCTTAAACCTGATCTACGGGGTGGTCACCGTTCTGGAAATGTCAGTAGTTAAACCACCACTGTGGAGCTTAAACCTGATCTACAGGGTGGTCACCGTTCTGGAAATGTCAGTAGACAAACCATCACTGTGGAGCTTAAACCTGATCTACAGGGTGGTCACCGTTCTGGAAATGTCAGTAGCCAAACCACAACTGTGGAGCGTAAACCTGAACGAGGTTTGCACCGACTTGAAACGGTCAGTAGTCAAACCAACACGATGGAGCTTAAACCTGATGTACGGGGTGGTCACCGGCTTGGATAGGTCAGGAGTCAAATCGCCAGTGTGGAGCTTAAACCTGATGTACAAGGTTGTCACCGGATTGAAACGGCCAGTAGTCAAACCGCCACTGTGGAGCTTAAACCTTATCTACGGGGTGGTCACCCCCTTGGAACTGTCAGTAATCAAACTGCCACTGTGGAGCTTAAACATGATCTACGGGGTGGTCTTCCCCTTGGAACTGTCAGTAGTCAAACTGCCACTGTGGAGCTTAAACATGATCTACGGACTGGTCACCGGCTTTGAACGGTCAGTATTCAAACTGCCAGTGTGGAGCTTAAAGTGATCTACGGGGTGGTCACAAACTGGGAAATGGCAGTAGTCAAACCGCCACTGTGGAGCTTAATCCTGATCTACGGGGTGGTCACTTGTTTGGAACGGTCAGTAGTTAAATCACCACTGTGGAGCTTAATCCTGGTCTATGTGCAGGTCACTTGTTTGGAACGGTCAGTAATCAAACTTCTGCTGTGGAGATTTAATCTATTCTATGGGGTGGTCACCGGCTTAAACCGGCCTGTAGTGAAACCGCCACTGTGGAGCCTAAACCTTCCCCAAGGAGTGGAGGAAAATCTCAGAATGCCTCTAAGTACATCCGCTTATCTTCTGTAGGCAAATATCTACTTCAAATGAGGTAATTGGGCCGAGCTTGAGATCACAACCTAACCAGATGACCTATAATTGTTCAACAAAATTAGTATTCTTATCCGAAAAGTGTAATATTTCCAATGATGGAGTCCAACTTAATTTGAAAATGACCATAGGAGGTGTGTCTTTTATTGGACAAATTGGCCATTTATTGTTTATAACTATTGATAGAATTTTAGACAAAGAAAATTTTACCCAGAATAGATGAACACACTTGTGCAATCAATAGTCATTAATAGAGACTTGCTATCACTAATTACCCCCGATATAAACAGTATCAGTTGTCTTACTTCTGTACTGAAAACAACTAAAACGATATTATATTCTATATTAAATACATGATGAACAAATGGAACACGTCCAATAGCTATCATGTTTGTTTACAATTAAAGTATAATACAAATATATTTACATGTGTATACAACAATAATGTAAGCAGAACAATGTGACCATCTAGTAATGTCATTTTTTAAAGTACAATGTGGAAACATGTGTGGAAAATTACCAGCATGTTTGCTTATACAAGATAATGATGGGGTAACATTCGCAATTTTGCCTGTTTAATAAGATGGGGATTATTCTTAGGGAAATTCATTTTAGTTTACATTTGTTTTGTTAATATATATGAGTATCATGTTCTGATATAGTAGTTAACTCCAAGACTATGGTAGCCTTTTCATCGTGATGGATGGACTTAGACCAGGAACCTGGGGGTCAAAATGGTAGTTCCATAGAAAATTGACAGTGGTCGTTCAAGATTCGTGAGTGTGAAAATGCACATGACAGGTACTATTGCAATGTGAAATTGTAAAGGGAATATATTTTCCCAGAGATTGGTGCAAAATTGAGTGGACTGGTATCTATAACACACAGATGGGACTATTTCTTAGACGGTAAGAATTTTGCATAATTTGGCTGATTTGACCCCTGTATGTGAAATAGGGACACCTACTTTTGCTTTGAGCAAAATTGTGAAATTGGAAGCAGTTAATGCCCATGATTTTAACTGTTTCTTGTGTTCTGCTTGAATTGAATATGAATTCTGGAAATTCTCATGGAGTTTGGAGCACAACTGTAAGTGTGACAGTCTACTTTGCTAATATTACGGTCTATGTGCAATTATTGATGGGCCAGCAATAGCTGCGTATTTCCTTTGTTCGCTCTTGAAAACATTGGATATGTGTTGTTCAAAAATATTGAAATTTTACGTTGTTAACTTCGATAAAGAGAACTTTACCCTAACTATAATAATGAACATTGTATACAATGATACTGGTACTGTCGTTACTGTTGTAACCTTTGTGTTGGCTGTTAACACGCACGTACTGTTTTAAGCATGCTTCACAATTTGTTTGTGGTTTGTCTGTTGGTACAGTCACCAGTCATTAACAAAAGCTGGATACTGCTAAGTGTCAGTATTAATTTTTATACAACAACTATATTGATATCGTATAATATATTTCATATAACAAACAAAGACAATGTTTTGAATATGTATATCATGTTTGTTTTCAATAAAAAAATGAGATAAATATGATAAACATATAACGATACTGTTAAAAGTACAATTCTTTTATTTAGTAATATCATAATATAGATTAAAACTACAGTATGGTAACCTCTGTTGACAATTACCAGCATGTTTGCTAACACCGGATAATGATTGGTGATTTAGAATGTTGTCTGTATGATAAGACGGAGAAAAGTTTGGCTAAAAGTCATTAAGACTGTAGAACAAACCTAGCTCTCCATATTTGGGCCTTGACACAGCAATGAAAATTAACCATATAGATCGATCAGTCAGTTGCTTCAGCGAAAGTTGAGTGACGTCACAGTTTGATGAGCCGCTATGAATTGTGAGGTAGGCATAGCTTTCTCTGATTTTTCATTGGAGTTGAGGAGACTTGATTCAGGAGATATCAGGGATATAATGCCTCTACTTTGTTACATGCTCTGATCATCATATCGCAGAAACTACCTCAGACACTTAAATCGATAAAATCCAATAAAGGCTACTCTGTCTAGTAGTCGATAACGTATTGCTTCCCTTTACATTTTCCGATAATGAGAAATAAACTGCCTGTTGCTACATCTTTTGCCTGCGGGTATATTAAAATTGTTGCAAAGTACATTTTTGCTTAATCAATTGTTGCGGCAGTTTCAATGTAATAAAAGGGTATATGCAATGTTTTAAGAAAGAAGACATGACAACAATTAAAAGTAAAACAATTTATTTCATCTTTATTTATTTAATTCTTTTATCTTTTTATTTTTCATTAATGCTCATTAAGCTTTATTTTATTTATGTTTTATAAACAAAAAATCCATAACTTAATATAGCATGCATACTACGATACTAATAAGATTTCAGTAAATCTATGATAAAAGTAAAATTCAATATTAATGTAGTTTGTCAATGTCGATATTTTACTATCGTAACGGACGTGTAATAATGTTTGCAATCAAGTCAGACTTACGTAATCATGGTTATATTCGGTATTTTTTTACTACTCAATTTAAAACAGCAAAATCGTTTGTTTTTTTTACCTCAGTTGAGTTCTACCTAATGTACAAAATCGAAACATATGTCACCACGTATACATGCAATGGACGTAAAAATATACAAATGCAAATTTAGGACGAAGGCAAATTCTGAAAATACTAACGATAAACGGCTTCGAATCAAAATCACATTAAGAAACAAAGCGATATTTACACAGGTAAAAATGCCACGTATGTATTAGCATATGTCGGACAAAACATATGTTAAACATGTGTTTCAAAACATACGTTTAACATACGTAAATTAACATATGATAATCTAATCAGAAACGCAAGTTAAACATACGTTAACAGAAACATATGTTAAACGCATGTTAAACGTACGTTTGTCATACGTGTTGCGATTCATATGTTTAACATATGTTAATATATATAATTATTTCGCTAAAACCTTCTACAGCACATGGCACATACTATTTTTGGAAATATCACTAGCAGAGCCAGAGGCAGGGTCCAATTTAAGTATAAGAATCATAAATCCATGTTTGACAATCAAAAACGTATGTAAAACATACGTTAACATCAACATATGTTAAACGCATGTGATACATACGTTTGTCATATGCGTTTCGATTCATACGTTTAAAATATGTTAAAAATCATATATAATTATTGGGCTAAAATCTCCAACAACGCCTAGGACATACTGTTTTAGAGAATACCACTAGAAAAGGAAGAGGCTAATAGAAAAAAAGTCATGTTGTATATTATTCATATATGTTAACAAAACCATATGTAAACAGGATCAAGTACATTTTTACAATTACATTTGACGCGTACGTTACGTGTCAAGCTACACTATCGTTTTACCTTAACATTAAAAAGTAGTTTAGAAAGTTGCTTATCACTTAACATTGCATGTGTTTGAATTTTAACTCCACACTTTCGTATGAGTAAAACCTGTAGTACGTGCACTTGTTGAAATTGGAAATGATATCACCTCAATAAGTGAATTGTTTTTTAATTTGATGATTTTTGAGTGCATTGTCCTTCCGGTAGGTCTTGTGTGATATTTAGTGATAACAAATGCAATAATATAAGCATCTGAAAATATGTATTCGAATTTTGCAACGGATGTTGAACCTTTATTTGCGTTACTCCTATAAATAAAAAAGTAGAGCTATTTCTGGGTTCTTTCCAGGCCTAGTTGTATAATCATATACAAATTAGATAATCACCGGACAGCGACAATTTGAAATTATCAGTGGATATTACTATAATGAATTTTAGTTAAAATGAGCTATAACTAAAGTTAAATTTGAGATGCGGAGTTGCACTGTGTATCTGTATTAAATGAATGTTTGTTATTGTGACATGTGGAGCTCTGGAGTTAATACCAAAGTCAATGTAGACAATTGTTTATTGTAAAATAGCAACTTATTATAGAATTGTCTGGCTGAAAAGTAATATAAAAGCTCATAAAATTTTCTGTTTAATCAATCTAGATATTTATTCATTAAAATAACATGACTACATAATTATTTTCCTTTCAATACTTAATTAAATATGTTCAACTTAAGTGTCATCTCAGTATGAGCCTGGCTTGTAACTGGTCGTTAATTCGTCCGTTCGTTCGTTCGTTCGTTCGTTCGTTCGTTCGTTCATTAATTCATTCATTCATTTAATAATTTAGAAGTTCATTAACTTATTTTAACTTCAATTATCAACATCTTTAAAACAAACAGCTAGTGTACATTTAAGGCGTATACAATGTCAAATTATGTGAATACCATACTTTGCGCTAATAAATAAAACATTGCCATCATCGATAAAGTTAGTTTACGTTGTAAAATATCGCATACAAGTATTTCGTAACACAGAATGTTTTCAAAAACAGCAAACAGCAATTCGGTTTTATTGGGTTGGTTCATGAGGGGGAATAAAATATGTAAAATGCGTAAAATGGTACATGGACTTGAACTCGCCTAAAAATTGTTAGTTTGAAGTCAAATTCGGTGATAAAATGAGTATTTTCTTTTAGGTGAAATGAGAAAAAGTTCCCCTTTAACTTTCGGGTAGTGATTGTTTGTCAACAAAAACATTTCTTAAGACTTCCGGTATGTTAATGTGTGTAACTGTATAAAATAAGTGAATAAAAACAAGTTCATTTTAGTCCAATTTTCATTCTGCTTTTTTGCTTTACTGCTGGCAGAATGAAAATATCACATTCTGCTATTCTACTGTTCTGCCGAAAATATGATTTTTTTAGTATATTGCTATTTTGCTTGAGACACTGAACAAGAAGGTGGAAAATGTTGAAGACAAATTAATCCGGCATATAATTGTTAGTTTGAACGTGAAAAATTAGTAATTTCCATTTGGTGAAATGAGAAAAAAATCCCTTTAACTTCCGCAGACTGGCAAAATGAACCGTTTTTAGTCCAATTTTCATTCTGCTATTCTGCTATTCTGCTGGCAGAATTAAAATATTTCATTCTGCTGTTCAGCTATTCTGCTATCAGAGTGATAAAAAATCAATCTGCTGTTCTGCTATTCTGCTGGCAGAGTGAAAATAGTTCATTCTGCTGTTCTACCATTCTGCTAACTTGACGGACTTGCTGAGGTCGTGGGTCCGATCACTCTGTCATAGATGACCTATCCGAGTGGTCAAATGTTCTGTTATATATGGACCACACACCTTTCACAGCTGAGGTCGTGTGTTCGGTCACTCTGTCACGGATGACCTATCCGAGTGGTCAAATGTGCTGTTATATAATGACCTCACACCTTTCAAAGCTGAGGTCGTGGGTTCGGTAACTCTGTCACGGATGACCTATCCGAGTGGTCAACTATGCTGCTATATAAAGACCTCATATCTTTCACAGCTGAGGTCGTGGGTCCGATCACTCTGTCACGGATGGCCTATCTGAGTGGTCAAATGTGCTGTTATATAAGGACCTCATACCTTTCACAGCTGAGGTCGTGTGTTTGATCACTCTGTCACAGATGACCTATCCGAGTGGTCAATAATGCTATTATATAAGGACCTCACACCTTTTACAGCTAAGGAATTGGATTCGATCTCTCGTTCACGGATGACCTATCCGAGTGGTCAAATATGCTGCTATATAAGGACCTCACATCTTTCACAGTTGAGGTCGTGGGTCCGATCACTCGTTCACGGATGACCTATCCGAGTGGTCAAATGTGCTGTTATTAAACGACCTCACACCTTTCACAGCTGAGGTTGTGGGTTCGATCTCTCTGTCACGTATGACCTATCCAAGTGTGCTGTTAAATAAGAACCTCACACCTTTCACAGCTGAGGTCGTGGGTTCGGTCTCTCGGTAACGGATGACATACCAGAGTGTGCTGTTATATAACGATCTCACACCTTTCACATCTGAAGTCGTGGGCTCGATCTCTCGGTCACGGATGACCTATCCGAGTGTGCTGTTATATAACGACCTCACACCTTTCACATCTGAAGTCGCGGGCTCGATCTCTCGGTCACGGATGACCTATCCGAGTGGGCTGTTATATAACGATCTCACACCTTTCACAGCTGAGGTCGTGTGCTCGATATCTCGATAACGGATGACCTATTCGAGTGTTCTGTTATATAACGACTTCACACCTTTCACATCTGAAGTCGCGGGCTCGATCTCTCGGTCACGGATGACCTATCCGAGTGGGCTGTTATATATTGATCTCACATCTTTAACAGCTGAAGGTCGGTGGTCTCTCGGTCACGGATGACCTTTCCGAGTGTGCTGTTATATAAGAACCTCACACCTTTCACAGTTGGGGTCGTGGGTTCAATCTCTCGGTCACGGATGGCCTATCCAAGTGTGCTGTTATACAAGAACCTCACACTTTTCACAGCTGAGTACGTGGGTTCGATCTCTGGGTCACAGATGACCTATCCAAGTATGCTGTTATATAAGGACCTTACACCTTTCACAGCTGGGGTCATGGGTTCGATCTCTCAGTCACGGATGACCTATCCAAGTGTGCTGTTATATAAGAACCTCACACCTTTCACAGCTGAGGTCGTGGGTTTGGTCTCTGGGTCACGGATGACCTATCCAAGTGTGCTGTTATATAAGAACCTCACACCTTTCACAGCTGAGGTCGTGGATTCGGTCTATCGGTCACGGATGACCTATCCGAGTGTGCCGTTATATAAGAACCTCACACCTTTAACAGCTAAAGTCATGGGTTCAATTCTCAGTGACGGATGGCCTATCCGAGAGTAATGTTATATAACGACCTCACACCTTTCACAGCTGAGGTCGATCTCTCGGTAACGGATGACCTATTCGAGTGTGCTATTATATAACGACCTCAAACCTTTCACAGCTGAGGTCGTGGGTTTGATCTCTCGGTCACGGATGACATATTCGAGTGTTCTGTAATATAACGACCTCACAACCTTCACAGCTGAGGTCGTGGGTTTGATCCTCGGTCACGGATGACCTTTCCGATTGTGATGTTATATAACGACCTCACACCTTTAACAGCTGAGGTCGTGTGTTCGATCTCTGGGTCACGGATGAACTATCCGAGTGTTCTATTATATAACGACCTCACACCTTTCACAACTGAGGTCGTGGGTTCGATCCTCGGTCACGGATGACCTATCACAGTGTGCTGTTATATAACAATCTCACACATTTCACAGCTGAGGTCGTTGGTTCGATCCTAGCTCCGCCCAAAAACATTTTTTTCTGGGAACGTTTACCAGTTACTTGCCTTGGTCCTTCTCAGGCTCATGCCTAGGTATTGTTACATCAGTTAATCTCGATATAACAAATACATTTAACCTCTTCTAATGTACGTGAAAAAAACTTTATAAATGTCTTAAAAATAAAATTATTTTTAAAATGGATAAAAAGTATCGCAATGGCATATCATCCGATAATTTGGTATATCAAATCCACCAAAAACGTCACAAATCGTCACCTTAATCAGAGCGGTACACTTTAAACGAAATTGTATTCTATACTCCCCATACTACACTTAAATAGTGCTTGTTGACCTCGTCATCGTCATTGGACCACTTTCACAGATAAAACAACCATACTGCATGTAAACCAGTATGACAAACTTAATTGAAATCAAAATGAAATCACGTGACTCATTTGATACGTCACTAAGTACGATTCAATTAAGCGAGAATACTATTTTTATAAAGCCCAAGCAGGAAATCTTTTTCAATACTTGATTGTGGCATGTTGAAGTAGATATCCTTATTGCAATACGGGGGCAGAGAATATATATTGGTTTATTGAGGGAAGAGTTGTCTCGATCGTATTTCATTTAAAATCAAATCACCACAAACATTGATCAAACAAGGGCACGCCCTATCTTCACTATTAGTTTCATCAGACACAATGTGATAACAGGTATCCGGGTTTCTTGATTTGTATTGCCATGAGTTGATGCTTGCTGATAACATTATCAAAACTACCGTTGTCGTATAGAGTATAACTGCATACAAGCCATTTATGTTCCATATCTTATCAGTTTGTAACGTCGACCTCAATACTTAGTGTGGACACAGATTATCGGGCGACACGGCGCATAAGGTCTCACATTAGTATGGTTATTGCTTTCATATGCTGGCAATAAGATTGACAATACACAGTCAGCATTCGAAATAAAATGTTATAATTGGTATATTTATTGTTAATTATGTCTATCAGGATCACATCTAATGCAAAATGTAGATGTATCATCAAAAACTAGTACCTAAACTCGCTGTTATCGCTGATATTTGAATTAAATCTGAACCATGGAATAACGTATATCCGTACATGTTCGGAAATTTCCGGTCATCATTGAACTTTTATGCCACTTTAACAACTAATTCATCTTGTTTAATACATATTTGTAATATTCAAATTATTCAATTTGTCATGATAATGCTTTTCGAGTATATAATATGATACAAACTAGATGCGTAATATTTGGTTAATCCTTGGATATCTTCGAGGCATAATAACTAACAATGACGAATTTAATCGAAAAAAGTTCAGGCCAGAGATCAACATTCAAATAAAAGGATTTTTTACCTAGTAAAAATATTTATCATAACGGTACGATACACAGATACACAGCTGGACAGAAAGCCGTAGCGATTCTTTATGACGAAACGCTTTTTTAAAGCCTCATTAAACTTCTAAAATGCACACATTTTGATAATAACAAATATGATTGTAATTAAGTGTGTTTATAGTATTGAGAAAACTATTCCTGTTGACCCCTTAGTGACTGTTATTAAACATGCGAGTAAATAAATAAATTTAATCGAAATGTGTTGTTCTTAAAAGAGCGGACCGAGCGTTTATCTATTGTTTACATTTTTGACATTTCGTAATGACTCTGTTGTTTTCCGACAGTTTCTCCGCCAATGTTCGAAAGTACACAATCGATATACGCATCAATGACCATCTGCCCCCGTTCCGAACCGACTCGTGGTTATCCGTTTTATGCCGAATATGTTTATTGGATAGAAACGACAATTAATTTGTAAACAAACACCCGTTCGCAGTTATTTAAAATACTGCATCTTTCATTTATATCTTTGTTTGCATACGTTCTCAGTCGTCAAATAAACAAGAAATCTATGACCTGGAATAGTAAAATGACTAAAATTATTAACTATAATTGAGTAAAAGACTGCAATTATTAACAAGAATCGGTTGTTCCGGAAATATATGCACTTTTGATATTAGTGCCTTGTTCGATTGCGATGAAAGCTAACAGCTAATACGAACTGCTTTCGAGTCCGCTTCCTTGGAAGAACCAGAACTGATTGTTGTTTTATGAGAGGCATCTGGTTGAGCTTGGGATCGAACCTGCAACATCTGACATGAGCGGCCAACACTGTGCAAGTTTGCTTATGATACTTGTTGGGACAAACAGATTGTGCTGTGCACGTATTTTGTTCTGGTCGATACTTTGCACGGACAGGGGTGACAAGAAACGAATAATTTATTTTTAACGAAGAAAGCGATAACTTAAAAAAAAAATAACGCTAAATGTGAAACACTTTTAAATGTTAAACCATTTAACGTGACAGGTTAAATGTTAAAATCCAGCAGTAATGAAATAATCTGGTATGAAGATTTAGTCTGATTATCTTCACACATATATATATATATGTATACCATGCATTATGAACGTGGATCTAAATAGATCCCAAATTCGGAAATACAGTTGTTGTAATTTAATCTCCCTTTGTTGAATAAAAGTATTCCGATTTTACTGTACGGATTTCTAAATCTGTCATTTATATAGCGAATAGTTATGAGTCCCTAACGGGATACTACTCATATACAGTTCTCAGTACATCCCTGCAGGTGTGTTGCACGTAAAACCATTGTGTTTACGTTATGGTTAAAACCAATTGTATTAATTTCTATATTCCTGTGTCCAGAGTTAGCATTGTAGATATGCGCACCCGCCGTAGTCTCATCTGCAGATTTATAATAATTAGCAATATGTGTGTAGCTTATCTCCAGGACATATGTAGAAAATACAATATAATAGATTAATATTGTAAGTGCAATAGTGTTAGATTAATATTGTTACGGGCTAATAATTGCCTTTTGTTTCTATATGATATAAACATATTTTTGACTCAATTATATTTTTTAATAAGAGAAAGTGGAAACAAAACATACAAGAACGATAAAGATATTTAAAATATTATCACCGGCCTCACTGTAACACCCCAGGTTTTATGCTTCAAATAACCACCAATTAGCATATACAGTGTAACTCCATGTCGTTAACAGGTAACTGCCAATCATAAATTAACCAACCTGCCCGGCGAGTTGTCTAACTGGATAGTAAAGTTTAGCTCGCTGCAGAGCTACCATGATTCGTCCGAGACGAGATATATGGAGTCAGAAAGTTGAGCAAAGAGAATCGGCAATAGGCAATTAGTTTTAGAGTTTATATGCGAGTGTGGGGATCTGGGGGAGGGGGGGGGGGAATCACGACTTGTAGAACTATGCAGACTAAAGGGCTGGGGCTTAAA
The DNA here is from genome assembly GCA_029582155.1 of Panopea generosa. Classification (NCBI taxonomy): domain Eukaryota; kingdom Metazoa; phylum Mollusca; class Bivalvia; order Adapedonta; family Hiatellidae; genus Panopea; species Panopea generosa. Next base: position 6,364,071 of record CM055894.1, read on the forward strand.
TAACCATTATACGGTCACGCATCAGTTGTAGAACTATATTAGAATGTAGAAACCTGATATGCCTTGTGAGTATTTAATAACTACATCAGTACAGGGTGCCACACTTCAAGTACTGCAAACAAATCCCCTCTTGTTGTATTATAGTAGATAGAGAGAGACATGTATAAGACAACTTTTGTTTGAAGATACCTACGCATTCGTTTGTTTGAATGTGCATTATTTGTGTGCAAATATATCATTTTTGTATGATTTGGAGACTACATTTATGACTATACCGATGTTTACATTGCTTAGTTCTCCTGGATGTATTGAGTAGCTTAGGAATCTGATCAATCTATCACTACTTTGAACCAGCAACGCAGGGCCATCATACTAGTATTGTTAGTCATTATTAAAGAAGAAGAAAGAAGACGAACTTATGTGACTAGATCTATATTATGTTATGCTTAATACCTAATTATCTTTTAGTATACATGTACCCTAGTAGCTGTAGATATTCAATACATTATATAGAAAAACGTATTGGATTAAAGTTAACATAGCTTTTTATCACATACAACTTACTATATACAATATATTTATACATGGCAACATGATTATAAATAATCCAATAACTATATATAGTCACGTATGTCAATGAGAGTGATTCAAATATTTACAGGCAAAATGATACTGAACGATAAACAAAGAAGTTCAATAGTGATAATCGATGACACGTCATTACTACATATAAAAAACGTGTAACAGTCGGGACCTCTTTTATCACATCATACAAACACATTGTTTATATATATTAATGGGTTTATAATTGGTCCAAATAAGTTTGGACTAAATAATACCAGTTGGTATAAAACATTGCAGATTTTTTTTCTCAAATAATTATACCAAGCTATAATAAAGCTTTCTTTACAAAATCCGCCGCTGATTGGAGCAATATAAGAAAAATGACACCAACACCGTAATCATTAGGAACATAAATCATAACCTTAAAAACGCTAATACAGCATTTGAAATATCAATAAAAAGGAAGACAGTTGCATAATAGAGTGCATCTCCCTCGAACGTAAAAACTTTTGGCAGTTCGAGTTAAAATGTTGTTTTTTTACTAACTGCATAAAACAAACACTTTTTTTGAAATTATTCTTTTGCTTATTAAATGTATTAACAATAATCTAGGAATATGCAACATTATTACAAAAACAATGCATTGGTAACTGAAAATTTGAAAAAGGGTTCTCTGATTTGAATCATGTACTGAATTATATAAAACCTGCTCATGAGCCGTCTTGCGGTCGCGCGGAAGTTGGGGCTATAACACGTCAGCTGTTTCTTAATAAATCTGAAACATTAAGTAATGTTTAAACAACACTTTACCTAATATCTTCAGTGTTTGTTTATATTGACGTTGTTGTTAATCTGCTATTGTAAACTAAGTGACATGTTTTATATATTTGCAGCCGTGTGTTATGCCAAATGCATGATCAAGCTTTGTAGTGTTGATCGCCACTAAAATAACCATACACGACAGGAACTACTTTTTGTTCCTTGAATTTCATTTTGTCATGTATTTGGTTTAAGCAAGCAGAAACAAAACTAACGATAACACTATTTTGTGGGCATTGTAGTTTGTTACTTTTAAAGCATGTTGCACCATATAAACCAAACGCTACAATGTCATTAGTGTCAATGGTTCCATTCATAGTATTGCTGTAACAGTGATTTGCTATGTTTTCTAAACAACCAAGCAAATGTAATTTATGTGTTTCAATATTTAATGTCACTTTATGCCATTGTGTACCAACTGATGATCAAATAATCCAACCAATTTTTCCTGTGGTCCTGGAAGGTAAGCAGTTCTCGAGCACTTTTATCTCCGCAGGTAGCTGATAACGTTCCCACTTGCGTCAGCGGTAAGAGATAAAAGGCGAGGTGACGCAATGCCGTACATCATGAAGACTCTGTCCGGAAAAAAACGACCCCTGGATTGATAGGCAGACGCGCTTCAAACTTATCGAGACTTTCACAAAGTAAATATACCTCAATTATTTGTAGAGCGTCCGCCTTACATGCGGAAGGTCGTGAGTTCGATGCCAAATCGGGCCATGCAAAAGAATTGAACAATTGTACAAGAAGCTTTCTCGCCCGGCGCTCATTATTTAGAGGACAATAATTCTAGGTCGAGTTGGCCAAGTATTAGTATAATGTGAATGGGTGTGGTATACCATCTGTCTGTGGCACAATATATAGGCATGTTCTCACTTTCCAAACCTCATTTGTTCTCAATAGAAATAGTAGTTTTGGTGGCTGAAATGTATTGCTCGGCAACAACAATAGCTTTAAGTGGTGAGTTGCTCTGTTGGGTTATACTTTTTTTTAGGAAAATGGTTTTCCCCTTTTTTTAAATAATCAATAAAACAATAAAGAAGAACATATGGATAATTTTAATATTTTTATTGAATGATGCTATGTATTTACAACAAAACTGACCTAGTCTCTTATTCTTTAACAGTCACTCCTGGAATCACCTCTAGAGCAGCACGTCTTGCAACAATTTCAAACTCCATCAAAGTTGCTGGTAATAGTCTATTTGTAATATTTTTATTGTCACCACAGTTCTGTAACAGTTCACAGACATGTCTGTAAGTCACTTGTGACATGTCTCTTGCAATTATTACTCTTAGTTATAAAGTTATTATCACAAATTTATATATCATCACAAACATTTAATATAACAAAAAAACATCTGCCGTCACACTTTTTTACCTATTTCTGATTTACACTACCACAAACAAAATGTACGTCTATGTCCGCGTCCTGTTACGCTGGAATTTGTCATAAACGCCGGCTTCTGTCTGTGGCTTTAAATCTGGGTTTCATTTCCACGGTTCCAATTCCAATCTGGTCGATAAAGAAATATATGAAAGAGTGATCATTTGTGTCCGTTTTGTTAGGCGACATCCTTTTATATACTGAACGGAACAGCTAACCCGCCGCTTTTAGATTGTCCAATATCTTCCTCAAAATATAGATTAGCGATATCAATATGTTACGGCATTTACAGACACTTATATATTGGTTTTACATTACCTACGTGTTCTTTTTCATTTAAAGAAAATTGCCTTTATACGTTTTTGAACATAAACATAAAATACAAGGTACATAAAAGCTCTTCCGTTCAGTATATGTTTATGCTCTTAAAAAGCTTAACTGTTCAGTACAAATAACATATACTTAAGTTTCAATAATTTAGACGAATGGTGTAAAACAAAACTATTTGTTTTTACCGAGACAATGATTAGGGTATCTACACAAAAACATGTTCTTAAAAAGCATACTGCAAAATCATAATGATCATAATCTAATATAACTGGTGACCACTTAGTTATTCTCGTTTGTCTATGCTTGTTTGAAAATTGACTGTCAACGACTATAGTAAGATATGTGCAAGCGGTCATCTTTATTGAGTAACCAATTGTCTAAGGCAGCCACATTTGCTATTTCCCATTGCTATGCTTTCAAAACAAATAAACCTGTAGTAAGAAACATTCTGTCTTAAAAGGTCACTTTTACTCCTTTCATTGACCGGCTGCGTAAGTTCTAGTTGAAATTCGAGTTCTTTTGTTTTGAAATGTTTGATATGAATCTTTGCCAAATTAACATTATTATTTCATTACAATGAAAGACGAGAGTGAAGAATATCGGTACAATACCAACTGTTTTATTTTCAAGCATATTGTATTAAGCAATTATCGTATGCTTATACATTGAATTGTTTACAGATTATTTAATACTTTATAATGTGATAAGAAGACATTGTTGTTATATTTTATTTTAACATTCATTGTATCATATTCTTAGATACAGCATTGTATTAATAACATAAAGAAATAATTTATTAAATACAAATACCAGTCAGACCTATCGGTACAAATGATGCAATACAATCATACATATAATGTCAATAACCAGTTCAATACATAAAACAAAGTCTACCGTAATAATTATGTCACTTTTCTCAATACAAAAATAATGTCAAAATATCATGTAATATCACTAACACATACTTGTACTAATTAAATAACTCATTTCGCCACCATTATCACATATAATAATACTTTTTGCACACAATATAACAGTATCAATTCATCATTTATTGTGCCAATTATCAATTTAAGAATAGTGTTCGATTATCTATTGCAACATGTTTCGTTTCTTTTCTCCCAGCTTTAATTTAACCTAAACAATAACATTGTCTAAACGTATTTAATGTAACAAATTGACGCACCTTTCAGTACTTTTATTACTTTGAGGATTACACTGTGATATAACAAAATAATATACATTAATACATTTCCAATATGAGAAATACTACAGCAACGGGTCAGTCAATGTTATCGTTTTAAAGCTTAAACGTTGAACGTGCTATCTTAGGCGTTACATTACACCTATAAAAAGGAAAAAAGATGGAAAAGCTTGGAAATATATTTGAAAACATCTTGTGGAAATGTCATCGCAATAAGTGTAAGTAACTTCTAGTAATATGGCCATACATAAGACATATCACGTTAAACTTAACACTGTAACTGCCCTATTGTAATATGGCCGTACATACGACACATAACGTTAAACGTAACATTGTAACTGCTTTATTGTAATATGGCCGTACATACGACACATAACGTTAAACGTAACATTGAATCTGCCCTATTATAATATGGCCGTACATAAGACACATAACGTTGAACGTAACATTGTATCAGTCCTATTGTAACTTAAAGTCAGATGTATTGCTCCTCATGAAGGAAGAATACATCAATAAATAGCAATGTTTCTTTTAACTCTTTTTTTTTTCTTCAAAAATTTCAGCTTACGCTTTCTTCAGGAAATTAACTTAAATTGATATACATTATGTCACACCATACATATTTTTTATTTTTTTTATAAATTAATATTTCTTTTTCTTTTACAATGAGTTTTGTGTGATATATACATATTCAGAATTAATATAATAAAAACAACACACACACACACACACACACACACACACACACACACACACATATATATATATATATATATACATACATATACACACATATACATATATAACATATCTATATATAAAAGTTGGAAGCCTAAACCCGGTTAAGTTGAGACTTTTTAAATACATAACATGGTCTTAAATTTAATTCATATGCCATGAATGTATCAGTGTGTAGTATATAACACATTTTTTCGTTAGTCTGACATTTATATATATGTGTAAGTCAAACAAAAAAAAGAAGACTATAACAACAGGACAGGTAGTAGTCAAAGGATAGAGCCGCCAAAGTAAAATAAAAAACAATAGACATGTTGACATGTTATTGTAATATGGCCGTACATACGACACATAACGTTAAACGTTACATCGAATCTGCCCTATTATAATATGGCCGTACATAAGACACATAACGTTGAACGTAACATTGTATCAGTCTTATTGTAACTTAAAGTCAGATGTATTGCTCCTCATGAAGGAAGAATACATCAATAAATAGCAATGTTTATTTTAACTCTTTTTTTTTCTTCAAAAATTTCATCCAAAGTAAAATAAAAAAACAATAGACATGTTGATGTGTAAAACAGTTAAAAAATATCATTATACATTGTAGCATACGTTATATGAACATGTCCTATTCAGAACTGAGAGAAGTAAACCTAAACTTGATAAACTTTTATGTCCGACTGCTTTCAGGTCTCAGTAGCCAATTACCTCCCCTTAGTAATGGTAGCAAGATTTTTGCGCCCAAGATATTAGATCTATGTAAATCAGTTTGGCATTATTTTTGTTAAAAATGCTTAAAATTGTCATGTTTCTTTGTACATATGAGAAAATTGTTATATTTTCATGAGTTCTGCTAAGTTTAGATGGCATTGGATACTGTTGAGCGAAGATATAACAGTTTTAAGATGCGTTATTATACACAGCAACAAATGGGCAAAATTGTCAAAAAACGAAGGGGTGTCATCAAAACATCAAAATTGTGAAAAATCAAGGGAAACAAGACACTTTAAGAATCATTGCCAGTGTATTCAATGTTCCAGAAGTGCATGTCTCTTTAAGTAGAACAGTGCAAAATTAATTAGTGTGTGAAACGTTCAATATATTAACGTTACATTCGTTAGGCGATGAGTATCTGTATTACGAGTGTAGTGTTAGCTATCATACGTTGTACGGTTAAGTGTGGAATGGCCTCGACCCCACCAGTCCTATTACGAGGAAATTATATCTTCTTCTTTTATACCTGAATGCAGTCCACTTGCCTAGACTATATATATATATTATATATATGCTTTTAACAGAACACGCCATAAATACAATAATAAATTAAGTGTTAAGCGAAATTTAAATATTTTAAATATTTTAATAATATTTTATTGATAGTTACACATTTGCGACATTACCTCTTTGGTTTTAAATAGTATTATCAATCTGTTTTTAACCACAACTGTCTGGAATAAGTAGAATAGAGAGATATTTCACGGATTGGAAGAGTGATATTTGCAAGCAAGTGTATTAACGTTTAATAAAATCTAATTTAGTTTTATCAATATCCCAGTACCATTACTATGTTAAATAATGTTTCTTTTGAGGTAATTATAGATCTATATCTTTTATCTTCTATATTCCTATTTTTAACTGCTTTCATTTGTTTATGTTACTTATGATATAGATTTTGAATACAAACATTGCAAATATTATAATTGTTGGCCTACTTCCTCAGGCAATGAAATTGTTCCAGGAATGAGAAAGAAAATCAACATCTAAACAGGTTAGAAGTTACATAGACTTTTCTATATAACTTCTAACCTATACGTGGAAAATATAAGTTCAGAAATAAATTGGGTGTCGGAGATGACGTCAGTTACAGAAGAGAGTGTCATGATCGACACAAGTTATTATATTTCCAGGTAACCAGATGAAATTTACATAATAATGTTAATTTTTTTTGTGTTTTCAAGAGCTTAAAACGACGTTGCCCATATTTAAGTCATTAAAGTCCTATGTCACCATGTTGGCATCTCTGTTTTATTGTGTAACTCTATTGAGGCCCTCCCATGGGTTTGGATATCTGAAGTACATGACCAATTAGTTTTTGGGATCTTGGAAACATTAGCAATTACTTTCAGAGATCCAGGAATCAAAAGCCTACTTTTAGAAATCTAGAGAAAATACATTTAAAGAAAAATGGCAAATACTTTTGGGAATCTGGATAAAAGTGCCCATTACTATTATATAAGAGATCAAGGGAACAGAGATCCCCCAGGGCCATCAGTGCCACATTTAATCATCGGCATAGTTTTTATGTGGATTGTTGTTCGAGCCGATGTTGTCCATAGTCTAAATAAAACCTCTGACAAATATCGACACCAAGTTGGTAATTATTATATTAATCATTGCGTAATCCATTCAATTTCTATTTCCGGCCATGGAAGTACGTGAAAACAATACAACGCTAATTATATCTAACTAGTAAAGTGTTTGTTCATTATAGTTGAATGTCTCACACACCAATAAATTTTGTACTGTTTTACATATAGAGACATATACTTCTGGAACATTGAACAAATTGCCAATGTTCTAAAAGTGTCTTGTTTCCATCGATTGTCTTCTGTTAATCGAAATATGCAAGGAAAACATGGAGTTGACCAGATTGCTTTTTCAAAATATTGATGTTTTTAAAACATTTCTGACAATCCTGCCCTTTTGTGGCGGTGTATCACTATGCATATATCCTCATCCAACAGTGCCTAGTGTCATCCAAATTTGGCAGAACCCAGGGTCAATAAAGTTTCGTTCTTACATTTACATTGGAAATAAAGGAAGTAACAAACCAAAAGTAGGGGAATGTAAACTATTTATTTCTTTTTAGTGGAATAATTATATGTATTTCAATAAGTATATTTTGAAGTTGTTACTTTATAAAAATTATAATTTGAAAGAGAATGATGAAGAAGAGAGAGAATAAGAAACATAGCTCGTTGAAAAGGAGGTATAAGTTACCTTTAGCGCCTGTGTAACTAAGTGTAGAATACACATTTATTCTGGCTAATATAACGGACGTATCACATAAAAAGCGTGCAACATCAAATTAACTTGAGAAAGTATTTTTGTAGCTGTTTGACATTTATATTGTACTTTTTTAAGAAACATTTTTATAAGTAATAATTAATAAAAGTATACACTTAAACATGTTTAAAATGAAATATGTATGTATTGGCATTTAAATGTCCACGATGGCATGTGGACAGTTTGTGATAGCACAACAATAGAATTATATATCTCTAAAAAGTATTTAAGGTAATAAATAACCTTAAGGTAGTACAATGTATCAAAGTGTATGAATACTGGGAAAACTGCATAATTATCAATAGTTCAATCTAGATTTATAAAGATTGCAGAACTATATTTTTATAATGAACAAAAAAGTCATTCCTGCTACTGTACAAAGCAATATGACCGTTTTAAGCATTTTAAACATAACAATGCCAAACCGATTTACACAGCTCTAATTTCTTGGGCGCAATAATCTAAAAGGAAGGTAATCAGTGAGTGTGTTTGTGTGTATGTTTGATTCTTAGGGTTTAATATTTTGTACAATAACAGTAACAGTCCTTGTGACAGTCCTTTGGTTTTGATAGTGTGTTCGAGTGTGTGTATGTATGTGTTTGATTATGTGGGTTTAAGTATCTCCGCCATACAGAAAGAGTCCCGGGGAACTCTCGAGAGTGTACTTTAGAGCAGACAGATTTAGACAATTTGTTTTATCAGCGTTTCAGACTCGTTTCATGTTCATTTTCCGATTTTAATTGTATGAATAGCAAAAAAAAGGCTTTTAATGTTGATTCAATTGGTGATACATATTCTGGGGAAATTTTAGTATATTTTTGCAGATTAGTTAGCATGGCCTTGTTGAGCCTTTGGAATTATCGATTTTTTTCCTTAATGCATTGTTAATAACGTGGCTTGTTATACATAACTGATTAGGACTGGTGGCCTTATGTCTTCTGTTGTATTGTATATTATATGCATTCCAGTTTATGTCTAATTTTCTGTTTGCGAATGTTATTAAAAACTGCATCAGTCTCCTACTGGTATTTTAAATTAACCCACTGGTCTTCGCGCTTTAATATATTTTTTGTTATTTATTTCTTACAATTTACATTGTGATGTTGCTTGAGATTTTGAAAGATAAAGGTCCAACCTGTTTGGTATCTCACTTTAAGTTAATGGTTTTGACCGAATGTGCATTAATAAACTGTAATAGCGTTTATATTTTCCATTGTCCTCCGAATATAAAATATGTTTTGACATGGTGAATAGGAATAGTTAATGCCTCAATTTTTCTATGACCCTATCATTCATAAATTCTAAACGAGATTATTACTCTGCTACGGTGTCCCTTTGGGGCCACCTTGCCATGTTTGCTTTATTAAGAAAAGTCGATACAACGAAACTACGATGGCGAAAAGTCGAAGCAACGAAACTACGGTAGTTAATGTCAAGACAACCACAGTGTGTCGTTTCTTTGTTTCGACTTTGCTTAAAATAAAAGATATGCTGCGATGGCCCCAAAAGGACACCGTACAACGAGGATAAATATCTGAGTATCGGATCGTGTATGTTAGTGTTAATAAGTCGACACTAATGTGGATATGCTGAATTCAAGCCAGTCTCTATACGATTCTATAAAGCCAAAATTGTATTTGGTTTTGGGGCAGCTGTTTTGAAGTCGTGATTCACTGGTATTGTAATGCAATAGCATGAATCGTTAAATAATAAATTTTATTTCAATGATGTCAAAGTATTTTGACAAGCCTATTTAACATTTGCTGTCATGATGATGCCATATAAAGCAATTTGAATGAACGGGTCTAACTAGTACTTTTCGTGACACAGAGTCAATATCTGAAATAAAATAAAATTATCTTTCTACGAGGGGTTATCCAGAAGTTCGTGGACAAATTTAATAAAATCTATATTTATGCAAGTGCATAGCTATATTTTTCACTACTTAAATATTGGTGAATTTGTCATCGATGTACGGTGTTTTAGTATCTTTCTTATGTCAGTAATAATGTTATGGTATCCATAGCAACATACATACACGATAAGTGCCGCAGCTCAAACTGTTAAACAATGCGACAGACAAATATGTGAATAATAACGTTCATTTTCCCGTAAAACTCGCGGTAAATCATAAACTATTAAGGACACGGCACCAATGTCTGCATGACAATGTCATTCCAGCATTGCACGCAGGTGTAAGGAGAATCAAATTCTATTGAAAATGTAGATGCATTCATATGCAAATAGTGCATCTGATGAAAAGGTGAAACAACGAGCTGTAATACAGTTTAAGTCAATATTAGCAAAACACTGATTCAGACGATAGATATGTATAGTAAAGCTCCGAGAAAGTTATTTGTAGTGCATTTTGTAGTCTACAGATGACATACGATACAGTGAGGAACGAGAAACAATAATAGATGGTAACATATGTTGTCGCCCTGTGTCAAAATCGCGTCAATGTCACGTTAACGTGGTAAAAACTGCCTTAAAAAGGATTGCCGTAATACAATTCAAGAACTATGCTGCAAACTAAGTATAGGTTACAATATAGTTAGGTCTCATCACACATGTCTAGGATTTCAACGGTAAAAATAAGATTTTTTTAAGGAATGACATAGCGTCAAGCAACATACAGTATAGTAGACTTACGGTTACATTGTGATCTAGTTATCGAACTCGCTAGGATATTGTCGTCTCAGATCATCCAAGCTAGTCTATCTAAAGCTATGAAGTACCTAATTTTGCACGACCTGTCAGGACAATATATAATTATAGATAATACTGATACCTATGAATGTAAACATATAAGACCATACACATTTATACTAAATACATGACAATTTAATTAATTTGATTTCTATGTGACGGTCGCTTGGCGAATTTATCCGGTAATAAAGTGGAATTAGACCTCTATGTTACAGTCGATTGGCGATATACGCTGTAAAGTAGTGTAATTAAATACCCATGTTACAGTTGCTTGGTAATACCCTGTAAAATGATGTCATTAGACCTATTTTACAGTCTCTTGTCGACAAAGTCATGTAAAATAGTGTAATTAGACCTATATGTTACAGTCGCTTGGTGCTTACATCCTGTAAAATAGTGTAATTAGACCTCTATGTTACAGTCGCTTAGCGATGACGTCCTGTAAAATAGTGTAAATTGACCGCTATGATACAGTCACATGGCGATAAAACTCTGTAAAATAGTCACTGTGTAGTTTAATCTCTATGTTACAGTCGCATAGAGATTATACTCTGTAAAAAAGTGTTATTTGATGTCTACGTTACTGTCGCTTAGTAAATATTTCCTGTAAAATAGTGTAATTAGACCTCTATGTTTCAGTCGCTGGGCGATGACTTCATGTAAAGTAGTGTCACAGTAATTTAGCGATGACGTCCTGTAAAAAAGTGTGTTTAGACCTCTAAAGTAATGTCGCTTGGCAATATACTCTGATTTTTTTTTTGTAATTATACCTCTATGTTACAGTCGCTTTGCGATATAACCTGTAAAATAGTGCGATTAGACCTCTATGTTATAGTCGCTTGGCAATGACATCCTGCTAAATAGTTTAATTATAACTCTTTGTTATTGGTGATGAACTGATGTTATAAAATGTTATAATATGTTTGGCGATCATTTACAAAGTGTATTGCCTTTAAACAAAGTGTTATTTATTGATTGTTTAGTAATGGGATACCCGGTGTTGTTTAATTACGTATCACATTATTAACAATACGACAGCAGTACTCGGCAAATGATCATGAACCAGCTGGCAAAGTTATTCATTCGTGTCCGATATTGATCCTTTCTCTTTAGCCACCATACCATTAGTGAATATGTATAACCATGCACGTAGATGTTTTACGAAAGCTAAGTGATCGCAAAATAGGAAATAAATAAATCTGACTCACTTGCATGAGGAAATTTGTTTACTGGATACGCCAAAAATATCCGATAAGGTAATAATAATTAATACATTAAAAATTTCATCAAATTCAATCGCCATTTAATGTTTGAAGCGGTTCTCAAAAACATCGCTTACTTCAGATAATGAGAATTATAATAGTGGTTATGTTCTTTAGTATTTAAACAATCTTGTTCTTGACTGTCAACTTTCTAATTTGGCTCCAACTTGCTCAATATGGCAAAAGTAGAGGCGAAAAGAAAAAAAAATAGCCAGAGGAAGCCCTGCTTGGCACATTATGTGATTTTGAAATATAGTAAAAACTCGCCAATTCGAACACTCATATTTCGAAATTCCTGTTAATTTGAAGTTGACGATTGGTCCCGTTCTTCCCTTTTGTTTCTCTTGGGGCAGTATTCATAAGCTTCTAAGATTTATTTTCATCTAAGATATTCAAAATTTTCTTAACTTTCCATCTTAAAATATTTTCATCTAAGATAAATACTAATTCTTAATTATTATTCAGAAAGCATCTTAGCGAGTAAATCAACTAAAAATAGAACGTGTATATATATATATAGGGTTAGGGTTAGGGTTAGGGTTAGGGAAATATTATATTTAAAACCAGTGACTTGGTTTCAAGAAAGTATACTTACACCATAAGTATATATTTGAGCACGATTTCAGCATACATGTGTCATTAGACTTCATCAGCTGCTACTAAAGATAAACATTTTGTATTGATTTAACTTTATTCTTTATTTGCAGTTGACCTATCTATCCTTTATGTATACTTGACAGTTGAGGTGGTTGCTTTTATCCGTCCGTCCGTCTTTGTTCGTTCGTTCGTTCGTTCGTTTGTTTATGCTTACGTCTGTTGTTTGAATATTTAGCAGCATGTTAACGCCATCGAGGGCTAACAGGCAACCAGTTAACCTAACCACTTATTCCTTGGATCCTATAAGGTCAACCAGTACTCAAGCACCCCTATCTCTGCAAGTAACTGACGCTTTCCTAGTTAAATCAACGGTGTTAGGCAAATGAGTAAGAATGTCGAATGTCGAGTAGGCAAGTCGATTGTCGAGTAAGAAGTTGAGTGCCGAGTATGAAAGTTAAGTGTTGAGATAGTAAGGCGAAGTTACCTTTATTTCGCTATATAAATACACTGAACAACATAGTGCCATACTTGCACGCCATTTCTCAGACGGTTTGTTAAAACTGGTATAAAACTATTTATATTAACTGATTCTGGATATAACCAAATCTCGTGAAAACCAGCGTTTTGTATAATATAGCGTACGCTAGACGACCAATTGATGATACGATTGTCATTATCAATTTATTTTCTCTGGTTGTATACAATAGAACTTATAATACAATTCTTGCTTTTATTTTTATATTGTTTCAACCAATACTTAACTATTCTTACATATCTTGAAATATATAAGGGAAACTACCAAGTTCAGAGTATATTGATGAAGTGTTTGTTGACATTTTCACATTCTTTAACCATTTACACAATTTTCGGAACATTTTCTAAATGTTCTGCTTTAATGTGGCCCCACACTTCATAGCTATAGTTCAAAGTAGACAAAACATATAAATCAAACAGGTTTAACATGCTATCTACGGGAACTTCCTTATTTCTAGTAACACTGAACAAAGAGTGCATTGCGCGTAGCGCTTTTCCTTTTAGAGTATTGATAGCTGGAATGAACGAATCCTTTCCAGATATGACTACACCTAAATAGTTAAAACTTTCCACTACTTCAATGTTTTGAATACTACTATTTTTGTCTTGTCAATGTTAACAGTTAGATTCCTATTCGTGCAGTAATTTTTCTAAATTATTTAAAGAATCTTGCATACCCCTCACACCCCCCCCCCCCTTTTTTTAACGAACACAGCGCGGTGTCATCAGCAAACAAAAAAAGATAAATAGAAATCTGCTCCAAACTGATTCCAGCATCTAGATTTTATTGTAAATGATGCTCAATATCGTTAAGTAAAAGTGAAAACATCATGGGCGAAGTTATCTCCCCTTGAAACAATCCTATTTCACTGTTAAAAAAGTCTGATAAAGAATTCAAAACTTTTACACACAGTTTTACCTCATCATACATGGATCTGATTAATGAATTTATCCCAGATCTAATTAATTTAAACCATAAACTATTTCGGTCAATTAAATGATAGGCTTTTTTTTGAAGACCACAAAACAACAGAATAATTTATTTTTACTGCTCAGTGAATTCAGGATGAATATAGCGTCCACCGAACTATATTTGGGTTTGAACCCGAACTGAGCGTCGGTCAGTATATCATTTTCGGCGGCCATATTATTTTTCGCTTATTAATTATAACAGTGAAAAACTTGGCAAAACAACTTTTTATAGCTATCCCTCTATAATGTCCCCTTTTTAAATAATGGCATAACGACACCAGTTGACCAACTACGTGGAAACGTTTTTTATCTAATATATAATTGAATTATATAGCCAACTGCTGTGAAATAACATCAATACTTTCCGTATTCGTATTAAAAATATCGAACGAACATGATTTATTGTTACCAAAACGTTTCGATGCAGCTATAATTTCATCAACAGTAATTGGCCGATCGAGCTCCGTAAACGTTGATTCATAAGTACCGTTATCACAAAATTGTCTTACAAACTCAACACATTCTTTGTTTCCATGCTGATCCAACTCTAACGTTATGTTTCTTAAAACCAATGTAGAATTCGTCATTTGTGCTCGCCGCTTGGATTAGATGTTTTTAATTTAAATATTTCCAGAACTCACGTGGACTTCTACGTTTCATGTCATTCATTTTACTACCTAAATCTCTATTAGATTTATATTTACATATTCGCAATAGTATTTATAGTCTTTTTTTCGTTCTATATACCTCACGTCTTGTTTTATCGGTTTTAATAATATTATAATTATAAATAGCCTGTTTGTACATTTCATATTTATGTTTACATTCATCGTTATACCATTTATGTTTATTTTGATCTTACGATAAGACATGCGTCGTTACATTTTTTCTCAAAATACTTTTCCTCTTTTGTTCTTAGGAACTCGGTAAATTTATTTACTAATACATCCGTGTCCTCGCCTCGGTTTATGTCGTCTGCAAAGCTACTCTCGAGATTACGAATATCGGAAATGACGTCATTTACAAAATGTTTTTATTTATATTTAGGGTACCACTTGTTAAATGTTCTCGTATTATTTAATTTTCTTTCCATTCTATTCATTATTTTGAATGAAAAGGAGATCGGTGCATGTTTTGAATGCTCGTTAAAATCGTGTACATTTAAATCGGCCAGGTCCTTGAAATTAGGTATCAATGTTAACAGATAATCGACCACGCTTTCTCCGTTATGTCATCCAAGTCATTTTACCTATATTTTTTCACTGTGTAATCTCCAATTAACTATTCGAATATGTATAGATTTACAATGGTCCAGCATGAATTCCCAAAATCGATTAGATTTAAAATCACATGACGCCCGGGGCAATGAAATATTGCTATCTAATACGTCATCGTTGTCAAGGCTACGACCCTTGACAATGTAATCATATTTATACCCTTTTCTACTATTTGTCACCTTCAATGAATATTTTGCCCAAATCAAAGAAATTATTGATGTCGTTTTCAATTTGCCTGAATATATCAACTTCATACATATTATGCGCTGGTGAATTTTCTGGCGCTATATAGGTTATTGCTAAATAAATATCAGTTTCAATATGAACAAACAATGTATCTAACTTATGCCGCTACTGGACCGTCTTGCTTTTCTATGTTGCAATTTTCTGTACGAGTGAATTGGGTTACTAAAACCTTTTTTATCAATATTTGAGTCTTTATTTGTCCACGTTTCAGATAAACATACTATGTCATAATTACTTATAATATATTTATAATTATAAAACAACAGCAATAATGTATACCGCAACTAAAATAAGGTAATTACTTATATATTTAATGCAAACTGCAATGTATTATTTCATATAAATGTTATCAAGCTTTTAAAATGACATGCAATGTATAAAAAAAAATCTTTCTACGGTGTTCCGTTATGGTCAGCGTGATCATATCGCTCTGTCAGCAGGTTTTAAAGTCAAAATGACCACGACCTTCCAAAGCTTGTCAATCGCAATAAAAACAGGTAAATGTAAATCGGGAATGTGTTTGCAAATGAGAGGAAAATTATAAGAGAAGAAATTTTTCAATTACATCGATGGCATAAAGGTTAGCAGTGGCGCTTTCCAAGCAGTCGGTCTGTTTCAGTTCCCAGCCGATGCACACTTATATACTTTCTCTCGAGCGCATGAGCCAAAGGTAGGGCATCAGTCCGTGGGTCGAGGGTTCGATCCCCCGCCACGACTGTGTGGGTAACATTGAGAAGGACTCGTTATCGCACCCTTTATCTGCATATACTCAGTAATAATTCGTGCCAGGCAGACTTCAAGTGTGATTTGTTCATGTTGTAATTCTTTGTTTTACAGTCAAATTAAAATAAATAAGTTTAAATTGAAAACAAAACTATACAAATATTGAGTTTATTAACACCATCTGCAGCAAAACGAAAAATGTTTAAACCAATTATTTACAAATGTTTGTTGAACTGTCTCTCCATTTGATAAACACTGGCTACCATTTGATAAACACTGGCTACCATTTGCGTAAAGAGTGCAGTATAAAGCCCTCGTATGAGATTTATATAATTTTCACACGAATGGAACTTTCAACACAAATAAGTATAATTTCCGAACACATTTGATATTAAAAAATACGTTTGGTGTTTTAACTATGCAACTCCATTGTTCGTCTTTTTCCAGTCTTCATATATGTATATATAATACATGTATGCAGATATGATCATTTCCCCTCCGTATAGTGATGTGAGACCGAACACCGAACTTTAGTCATGACGTGTTCGTCCTTAATGTGTTCGTGACTGCTAATATGTTATTACGTGTACAGTTATTTTAAGGATTTACAAAAACTTTTATTTTGATATAAGGAGTTCAAATGAGGTAACGTTTGTTTATCCTTTTACAGTTTAATGAATGGAACACTATATATCTTACTATGTAACGTATGCGCTGATATTAATGTTTTTTGTATAAAATTAAATGCATTGTATATAGCTTTAAATTTAATGTATAGAGAAGCCATATAGGATCATTATAATATCTTAGAAGTTTAGTTTTTTTTAGCAAATATGTACACAATTATAAACGCCTCGATAATGTATCATTTCATACTAACTTTAATAACTAATACTAAAGGAAGCAGTATTGAAGAATCCTCGGATTAACTGAGTCAACAACAAATTCAGTAAATTTATATTCTCCTCTCAAAAAGGACTGAACAAAATTAAGAATGTCTGTCACTGACGCGGGTTAGAATGGGTTAGTTGTATACAAACATTGTAATGTGATTTTTTTTATTTCGTGGTTGGGAATATGTGTGGTTTGAAATAAAACCGTGTGAAAAATGGAAAACAAAACAGATGGAAAGGGAGGAATTATGAAAGCGCAGAAGAGAGGATTGGTATGGTATGGTGGAACGCCCATTGCATCTACCTTTGAGGTAATTTGCCTTTAACGAATAAATATAGTCATATCCGGAAGGTCTGTTCCTATATGAAGTTCTATGATGATATGTGCTGTTAATCAATAGTTATAGGCTGAAATAGAAATTAATTTTATTTCATTCAAAAAAAAACCCATTACTTACTAAAACAATCATTGAATTTACGTGTCAAAACCATATTCTCGCGTTCAGACCACGTGCTTACTGAACATGAAAATTGTCACAAGTGTGATTACTCTTAAAACTAGTTCTGTAAGTGGAGTAACGTCTGCAGCGTTGTTGTTACAAAGAGTAACGTAAAATTTAAGCTTTAGAACAAAAGATCGGAACGCCAAAAGGTTTGTGTCCAGACAATTTACTTGCTATACAGCATAATTTATTTGAATCGGATGAAAAACTGCGAGAGATGTTGTATCCGCGATGTTAGTGGTCCAAAAGGGGATAGACAGACGGACACCTTTTCAATATCCCCATACTTTCTCCTTA
Source organism: Panopea generosa (assembly GCA_029582155.1). Lineage (NCBI taxonomy): Eukaryota > Metazoa > Mollusca > Bivalvia > Adapedonta > Hiatellidae > Panopea > Panopea generosa. The sequence continues at coordinate 6,382,197 of CM055894.1, forward strand.
CAACAATACCAACAAGTAAGCTATGGGATGGGGATTTATACAAAAAATACCAAAAATATAATTATCAAAAGCAATATTATTTTAATATGATTTAAACATAAACTTTCCAGTTGAAAGCATTTACAAAATTATGATAAGCACTTGGCAAAACCCCAATACCATGTGTATGCTGGTATATTTATTATTATTAACTGCATATATCACAAGTACGACATTTAAATTAAATGTACATTGAATTAGGTTGATTGATCTTGACCTGCAACGGGGAAGATAACACTTAACAAAATTGATAATACCAAAAGTACGGCTGAATGTAAGCAGTTTGTTGAACTAATTTGCGGAGGCGTATACACATGTATGATAAGAGAACACTTCAAATATCGGTAAAAGGCTCATCAAACTTTTGAAACGATCGATATTTGTTTATAATTTCAGTCTATTTTACTACCCGAGTTCATAGATTACATGTTTATTTGACATCTGAAAAAATATGCCAACAACATAAATAAATAAAATATGAACAATTTTCAGTAATTGTGAACCAGTGTTTGTTTACAAATCAATCGTCGTTTCTTTCCGATAAACACATTAGGACCACGAGTCCATTAGAAATAGCGAAGGACGGTAATTTATGCGAATAACGCTTCCGAACATTGGCGGTGGAACATTTGGAAAACAACCGAGTTTAACGATCGGTCCGCTCTTTTAAGAAAATACTATAACCACATTTAATAACTATCATTTTTGTTATCATAAAAAAAGTTGTGCATTTTGGAAGTTTAACAAGGCTTTAATGTATAACTAGAATTCATAGAAAAAGATTTAAAGGAGATGTTAAACTGGTTCCGTAGAGATTTACTGTTGACTGTATATATGTATGTGTGTGTGTGTATTTACATACATTCATAGTTAAGAGGTGATTTGTTATAACTGTGCACCAATATCACATTTGTGATAAATATTTACACAGCTTAGGCTTGATAGTGATATGTAAACATTATCAATGTTATGCTTACTTGTTTAATCTCTTTTCGTAATGGATGCAATTGAAAATGTTATCTCGTTTAATCAAAACAAGGATATTACATTTAATTTATTTGCACACTTTTCATTGTACTTAAGATTTGTATAATTGTCGAGTCACGGCAGTTGTCACTTAAACCATTAAAGGGCATTCAGCTAGTATGTTGCAGTGAACGCAAATCTTCAGTTCGAAAGTTCCGATGCCAATCTCACTTCTTATAGTATAAACCTTATGCTGACAAATGCTATAAACTTTAGTTTCATCTAGTATGAAAATGTTATTAATCTTAAAAATAAGAGTGTTATTAGCAAAATAGTTTTTTTTTCTTTGGTAATTTTAAAGTGGTAAAAACACTTAATTTCATAAAAGCTTTTAGGTTATTTCTCCATGAATTTATACTCAATGATAATACAAATTACACCAGAACAGTGTAATATTATATACTTTATCAGAATATGCTAACTAAAAGAGTCTACGAAAGTATGTTTTAACTAAAGTGTCTATGATTACAATTTATTACGATATTTTCAAATGTCTGTTTCGCCATGAATATTCAACCAAAAACCCAGGTTCTGCGCATTGTTATTACGTTAAATGTACGCAGTAGTAATTGTTACATGTCGCATTGAACCAATGCCTGATTGATGTGTAATGTCACATAAATTATAGGCGGTTTTCCTTTATTAGTAACTGGTAGACAAAAACAACCATGCTACAGTTGCTGGTTATTTACATAGAAACATATTATGGGATATAGAATAAAATTAGTTTGGTGGCTTGTAATAGTTTTTTTCGTTTTCATGAATATCTAACGTCGTTTTATACCATTAAGGGCTAACAGACAATCAGTTAACCTGATCACTCACTCCTGAGATACTGAAAAGATAAACATCACTCGAACACACCTCATCTCCGCAAGTAACTGATAACTTTCTGCATTGAATCAGTAGCGAGAGACGGATGACTACGAGGTGCAACGCAATGTCGCATATCCTGGATAGATAGCTTCAGACCCAGAGAGAATGCAAGATCATGCGCGCAAATACATTAAAATATCATTGCTATAGGTGTAACCCCACCATTGATTTTTGTTCTTTATTCTATAGTAAATAATAAAAGTTTGAAGGCTTGTCATTCATAGAGGGTCCCAAATGAAAGAAGTGAAACCTACATTTTACTGTTTGTCAACCTCTGCACTATCAAAATATGATGAGAAAAGTAGGGGTCATGTGTCATATAAGAGATTTTTTTTCTGCTCAGTGTGTACACTGGTGACAAAGTGAAAGTAGACTTCCGAAATCATGAATTCATACCCCAATTTCCAAGCATCATTTTTTTTTTCTAAATTCACAATTCAAACATGACAATGCTATCAAAATGTTCAAAATACATCAATAATGCCATTCAAATAAAAAAATGAGCATTAAAATAAGGAAAATGCATTTTTAAAGAAGAAGAATTGAGGATTATTTATAACCGCCATTATGCGACTACCCCACGGAAGCACTTCCTTTTTGCAATGGTGGCACTATGCCTATAAGGAAACTCTTTTTTTTTCAATTTCATAATTACCTCATTTTTACTAAGTACTACAAATTTGAAGTAATACTGCCAAGTTGCAGGCATTAAATACTGAAACTTTTGTCAAAATACCACTTTTTACATGATCATAACATACAGGCGCGAGATGTTGATCGACATGCAATTTTGATGTGTTTGACTAATTTTACAAAAAAAAATATTTTTTTTACCTAATTCCATTAAATTTTTACACCAAAATAGTCTCATGATACACTGAAGACATTATCTTACCTAAATACATTATTCAATACAATGTACATGCTAAAAAATGCACATTTAAATCATCCAAAATAAAAAATCTTCAAAATTTTGTGATTTTTCATGAAATTTCGATGTAAATATGCACATATATGCTTTATTTGAGGCATACACTTGCCAAAATGTGGTTTTTTATGAAGCAAATGTCTCCAATTTGTCATTTAATACTATGAGAGTGTAAAAAAGAGGTTATTTTACCTACAATTAACATTTTGGGAAATCACCCCCATTTCACTCAAGTCTCTCTTATAGGTGTAACCCCACCATTGATTTTTGTTCTTTATTCTATAGTAAATAATAAAAGTTTGAAGGCTTGTCATTCATAGAGGGTCCCAAATGAAAGAAGTGAAACCTACATTTTACTGTTTGTCAACCTCTGCACTATCAAAATATGATGAGAAAAGTAGGGGTCATGTGTCATATAAGAGATTTTTTTTCTGCTCAGTGTGTACACTGGTGACAAAGTGAAAGTAGACTTCCGAAATCATGAATTCATACCCCAATTTCCAAGCATCATTTTTTTTTTCTAAATTCACAATTCAAACATGACAATGCTATCAAAATGTTCAAAATACATCAATAATGCCATTCAAATAAAAAAATGAGCATTAAAATAAGGAAAATGCATTTTTAAAGAAGAAGAATTGAGGATTATTTATAACCGCCATTATGCGACTACCCCACGGAAGCACTTCCTTTTTGCAATGGTGGCACTATGCCTATAAGGGGCGTTAAAATGAATAAAGAGTTCTACCGTAAAGAGATACGGATGCACTTGATAGGCCGTATAATTTTCAAGAAAGTCAGATAATGTCAAACAAGGGACTGACCACATAAAGCCCACATAGTACAACTTAATGTGAACTGGATGCCCTTTAATGAACGTCTATTTTATCTTGACGAAGAGAATTTGTTATCAGCAAAATCAATACACATCCACGTTTAAACAAGAATAGTTCTGTTGTTGCTTTTATATGGAGGTCAGACTTCATATATAATAATGTAATGGGAAAATATATATGTTAGAGCAACACGTGTGACCAAGTGCATTAGTTGTTATCTAACGTTTTCTTTCGTATTGTCAGAATATATATAAAGTTAAGGCGGACTCTCGTTGATGGTGAATCGAGGATTAAGCGCAACACAGTTCTGTCTATATATACGATAGAACAGTGTTGCACTTAATCCTCGATATATCTGAAATATCACAATAACGGTATCTGACAATTCCTAACTATAGGTATACATGTATTATTCCTCTAAAATGGCTTATGTATGCTGTGAGCGTACGTGCATGTTTAACCCGAGTAGATGATATTGAAACCTTATTAACTCTATACAGTAAAAGTCGGGATTTTTTTTTATTTTGAACTGAAACTTTACTTTATTGTATATACTGGATATTGGTGGTCAATCTGAAATTTTACTAAACAGTTTAAGTTTAAATCGGGTTAACTTTCATATACTGTATAATTCGGGCCTAGGTGGAACGAAAACTTAGCTATACTGTATCAGTCGGGCGTACTTTACTATACTGTAAAGGTCGGGTACTGTATAAGCCGGGTTTACTTTACAATAATGTATAAGTCGGGCCTAGATCGAACCAAAACTTTAATTTACTGTATAAGTCGGGCGTATTTTACTTTACTGTATAAGTCGGGCGTACTTTACTATACTATATAAGTCGGGAGTACTTTACAATACTGCATAAGTCGGGCTTAGGTGCCAAAACTTTACTTTACTGTATAAGTCGGGCGTTCTTTACTATACTGTATAGGACGAGCGTACTTTACAATACTGTATATGTCCGGCTTAGATGGAACAAAAACTTTACTTTACTGTATAAGTCGGGTGTATTTTACTATACTGTATAAGTCGGGTGTACTTTACTAAACTGTATAAGTCGGGCGTATTTTACTAAACTGTATAAGTCGGGCGTACTTTACTATACTGTTTAGGTCGGGCATACTTTACTTAACTGTATAAGTCGGGCGTACTTTACTATACTGTATAAGTCGGGCGTATTTTACTAAACTGTATAAGTCGGGCGTACTTTACTATACTGTAGAAGTCGGGCGTATTTTACTAAACTTTATAATCGGGCGTATTTTACTAAACTGTATAAGTCGGGAGTACTTTACGATACTGTATAAGTCGGGCGTATTTTACTAAACTGTATAAGTCGGGCGTATTTTGCTAAACTGTATAAGTCGGGCGTACTTTACTATACTGTATAAGTCGGGCGTTCTTTCTAAACTGTATAAGTCGGGCGTTCTTTCTAAACTGTATAAGTCGGGCGTACTTTACTTTACTGTTTAAGTCGGGCGTTCTTTACTTAACTGTATAAGTCGGGCTTACTTTACTTTACTGTATAAGTCGGGCGTTCTTTACTAAACTGTATAAGTCGGGCATACTTTACTATACTGTATAAGTCGGGGGTATTTTACTAAACTGTGTAAGTCGGGTGTACTTAACTATACCGGGCGTACTTTACTATACTGTATAAGTCGGGCGTACTTTTCTAAAATGTATTAGTCGGGCGTACTTTAAAATGCTGTATAAGTCGGGCGTACTTTACTATACTGTATCAGTCGGGCGTACTTTTCTAAAATGTATAAGTCGGGCGTACTTTACTATACTGTATAAGCTGGGTCTAGATGGAAACAAAACGTGTCTATACTGTTAAGTATAGTGCAACTAAAACTTACTATAACGGATCATAACAGTACTTCACTAAGACGCCTTGTTCAAGAGTATTACATTCAGTGTTTCCGCTGCTTATCAATAACAAAAGCTAATGACCTACACATATTCGCACTTTTTCCTTTTAACACGACATTGCAAAGGGAATATATCAGGATATGAAGATATATATTGTAATATTGGCTAAAACCTTTTTAACCAGTATATAATTCCTATATATTCTCACTGACCCCGAATTGTCAAAAGGATATACTTTTAAACATGCCATATAGTATATTGAAAAGAGATTTCTTAACTTGGGCTACGCGCCTGTGTCTAACTATAATAGACTTCTTGTTTAAAACTGCAACATAGTTAGGGAGGTATATAATGAGTCAAGTGATTACATTTTGATTTCAATTTGATCTGTTATACAGGTTTACACGTATTAAAAACTTTTTCATCTTAGAAATAATTCGAATGATTATGCGAAGGTCGTCAAGCGGTATTCAAGTGCTGTCTATTTTTAGAATGGGGATCTTTTTTCAAATTCATCACTCCTATTTATATAAATTATCAATTTTGTAACGTTTTGGTAGATTTGATTTGATTAACCAAACCATTCGGATTTCATTTACTAAAGATAGTTTAATGTTATTTATACATCATAATAATTATTATAATTTTTTGTTACTATTTATATCGTTCTCTCCTGATGTAGTTCTTTTAAAATTAAGTCTTTATATTAGAGCAGCTTAGTGAAATCCCTTTAAATAATTATTGAGTGGTATTTTATTAGCATGTCAACGCATATATTCACTGATCTTGAGACGATGCATTGCACCACTCGGACGTTGCGAACCACCTGACGTCTGTCTTATGGACTTGATTCTGAGTAGAGTTGGTGATCCTGATTGACTAAAAACGGATAATTGATATATTATATACAAAAAGTTGACTATTTTGTTACATACAAAATGACATCCGTACCTTAGTCTTACCCAGTATTGCAATTTATACCTTTTATAATATATCTAAGTGGCATTTTACGGATATTTAGCTCCTAAAAATGAAAATTCAGTTCTCACTACACAGTTGAATTGTGTTCAGTGTTCTATATATATTCAACATTAAAACACATTACACATTTTTTTTAAAGTACATGTCTAACGTGACGGAGCTCTGTTAGTGCTCGCAGTGTGCAATACAATAATAAAAATAGTAGCGTAATATATATACATACACACAGCAATTACAATTTCTCAATTTAGACTGGGTACCTGTTTAAAAATAATGAAAAGATTGAGTGTTACAAATGATTCATGTAAGTTCCTCAGTTATAGACTGAGAATCAGCTAATTAATTAAAATACTAACAAATCTATATTATATACAACAGTTCGTTCGGCCAGTCAGTTTAATTATAAACTTACGTCAGTGTGAACGCTCAGTGGCTCAATGTGATAAACAAGTGCACAATAGCTCATTGACATAAACGAGAGCTCACTAACATAAACGAAAGCTCAGTAACATAAACGAAGGTCTCACTGAACAATTACCTCCCTTGCATGACGGTAGCAAGATTATTACGCCCAAGAAATTAGAGCTGTGTAAAGCGGTTGGGTAATTTTTTTTTTTTAAATGCATAAAATGTCATATTTCTTTGTGCATATGGGAAGATTGGAACATTTTCATGATTTCTGCAAAGTTTGGGTGACCCTGGGAACTGTTTGATGATGCTATAACAGTTTAAAGATGCGTAGTGATACACTGCAACAAATGGGCAGAATTGTCAAAAATGAAGGGGTGCCATCAAACCATCGAAATTGTGAAAAAGCAACCTGGTCAACCCCATGTTTTTTTCTGCATATTTGGACCAACAGAGGACTATCTATGGGAATACGGCACTTTTAGAACCATTGGTAATGTATCCAGTGTTCCAGAAGTGCATGTCTCTATATGTAGAACAGTACAAAATTAATTGGTGTGTGAGACGTTCAAGAATCAGATCATTTTCGGTAGACGCTGGGAGGAAACTGCATCTTTGTGATTCAGATTTACTTTCTTTTTGAAAATATGTCACTTTCTATGGGAAATACTGTATTTGAAACCTCTAAATGGAAAAATAAATGTATTTTTTGTGAAAAATGGATGACTTTGAGTGTAATAGAGAAGTGTCACACAGGCAAAACCAAACTTGAAGCTAAAACAGTAAAGCAAATAGGGCAATGAGACTGAGCAGCTGAAAATTTGTCATGGAAATGTTGGAATCAGGATTTATTCAATTCAATGGAAGGAACACAAATTGAGATCATCTATTTAACTGAAAAAGAAATGATCATGTATGCAAATATGCTTTGCTGCATCATGTGATAAGACTTGATTTTAGCCATCTGTCTCAAAATCCTGGCTAAAATGAATAGAAGTTTGCACTTAAAAACACTTGAAAGTCACACAGAGAGACAGTGATGCTAATATATCACAACAAAAGCATGTCTAGAGCATTCACTGCATCCAGATTTCATGATTCATGTAAGTTAAACCATTTTTTTGTGTTAGAAACTCATTATTTATGTATAATTCATACCCCACCCACATAAAAATGGTAACATTTGTCGCGATACTGTTTCCACTCTTTAGCGCATGCTTTTTGACAATACGGTTGGTCGCGTATGAACAATATTGTTTTTATGTCGCTGTTTATCAATGAATATTATATTGATCATGAATTATGGAGAAATTTCCTGTTTCATTATTTTGTCATTGATATTTGTTATCAACAGCTCTGTATCCAGTTTTCGATATACCGACCGCCAAACTGTCGCGTTTCATTTTAATGGTATGGCGTATGACTGCCATTTCTGTTTTACTGTCATTTTTTTTCCTCCTAATTGTTGATATTAATGCGGCTGGGTCTGGCTTATACACAGTATTTACCTACTCTTGGACATTAAAGTAAATTGTAAAATGCGACATCTTTGAAATGACGCGAAACAGATTCGCGTAATAATTTCTCAGCGTTTAGTTAACCTGTGCTTGAAACTTTTGTACCATCATCTGATTTCATTCGGTTGTTCTTCTTACTTTTTTGTCAAATAAAAATACATGATGCTTGCTATAAAATATAGATTTTTCTCATTGAAGATGATGTTTTTTCAATGTCTGTTATTGAATGTGTACAATATTTTTCTCCACATTCAACAGTATAGCATTCTCCAATATGACAATTTCTAATTTTCATATAATTATTGCAACAACTCTATTTTAACTGCCCATTTTTTTATGCCAGTTTTGGAAAATCTGTAAAGTAACGAGTCATCTCGCGACAAATATTTCTTATCGCGATATTCTTTGATATATTTACTTCAAACTAATTTGTCGTAAAGAGATGCGCTTTAGCAAACCGTCTTTTTGCAATGAGCTTATCGGTCCAGCCAAATATGCTGTATCCATATTTTGTCTCATTTTCATTCATCGTTTCATTTTCTTGCTTTAAAGTGATTTTCATGAACACTTTACTTTCATTTGCAATTTTTATTGATAAAATAAACAAAATAGTATTTGAATTTAATATATGCCTAATAGATAACTCAATTGGTAAGGGATATATTCATAGTTGATAATGAATGTAATGCATGTACAAAAGTATGTTATTCATTCATGTATTGAAAAAGGGGGCATGGTTAGTGTCAGTGACATGCAAATTATTGCTGGGCACCTTCAAACATTAATATTTGTTTGTTATAGATATAAAAAAAGTCAAATATATAGTTTTGCAACAAAACAGAGCATTATTTGAAGCAAAAACAACTATTTATCCATATATGGTCATGTATTTTGACACTTAAGTTATGTAATGTTGCATATACAATAAAATGAATATGCAGTCAGAACGATACACTATAGGAGGCAATACAAGGACATTTTCAAAGTATTTCTTTTTCTAGAATTATTTTTATTAAGGTACAATGGCTTAAAAATTTTGGCAGTTTTTCCTGTTTTCGAGTCGTCCGAAACTGATTTATGCATGTGTGACCGCCATCTAATTTTGGTGCATGAATTCGAAAACAGTTGCGCGATGAATTCAAAAGGCGTACTTTTATATTTAGAAATGGTAAAGGTTTGTTCGACAAAAATTTCAGTCACATGTCATGACAATTTCTACTCTTCAAGGTCTCACTGAACAATTACCTCCCTTGCATGACGGTAGCAAGATTATTACGCCCAAGAAATTAGAGCTGTGTAAAGCGGTTGGGTAATTTTTTTTTTAAAAATGCATAAAATGTCATATTTCTTTGTGCATATGGGAAGATTGGAACATTTTCATGATTTCTGCAAAGTTTGGGTGACCCTGGGAACTGTTTGATGATGCTATAACAGTTTAAAGATGCGTAGTGATACACTGCAACAAATGGGCAGAATTGTCAAAAATGAAGGGGTGCCATCAAACCATCGAAATTGTGAAAAAGCAACCTGGTCAACCCCATGTTTTTTTCTGCATATTTGGACCAACAGAGGACTATCTATGGGAATACGGCACTTTTAGAACCATTGGTAATGTATCCAGTGTTCCAGAAGTGCATGTCTCTATATGTAGAACAGTACAAAATTAATTGGTGTGTGAGACGCGAACGCTCAGTGGCTCAATGCAGCTCACTCAATAACGAACGGCCACTAGCTCAATACCACAGTAGCTTAATGTCACAACGAGCGTTCGCTAGACCGTCAGCTCAACGCATATAACTCGTCGTTATAAACCAGCGTATACGTACACAAAAACAATAATGAGAGCTCGCTAGCTCGCTGTTACTTCTATTAATAAAACGTATGTATATAATTGCAGCTTCGTGTTTTATGTATGTTACTGTCATATATCGTTTACTGTTCATAAAATATTTATCTTAGTTGGCTCTTATAACTGAAAATAGCACACATGTTACATGTAAACTTTAATGTAGATGTGTCTATATCTGTCACATTCATTTTCAGGTTGGAGTCTTCGGTGGCAGTTTAAGATCACAAGGTGCAAAATCAGCAGTTTGTCCATGGCATCAACTACTCTGAAATATATAGCTTTAGTTTCGTGTATAACGATTCTAGGTTTATTCATATATGTATCACAATACGAACATATAACAAGCATGATACCAACACCAACGTTACAATCATATGACGACGATAATTTTTATGTAGATAAATATATACTTCGAAACGGAACGTTGCAGTTAAGAGGTAAATATATTGAAAATGATACATCTGTGATACAGGAAAAAGTGGTTAACATTAAAGGGTTGTCTAATCTTTTGAACCAGATAAAACCAGATATACTGTCAGATTCTAAACTTGAAAGGGCTGATCTTCCAGAGGAAAAGTATTTTAAAGTGACACGGACAGCAAAGGATGCCAATTGCAATGCAATATTTCGCAATGACAAATCGGAAATAGAACGAGCAATTAATGTATCAACAAACAATCCAAAAAAGGAAACTCTTCCGAAAGACTATATACAAATGGCCTCTAACTGTTCACGATTCATAAGAGAACGTGGATATGTGATGAGTCCGTTGACAAAAGAAGAGAATGATTTCCCAATTGCATTTAGCATTCTTTTGTTTACTGCAGTAGAACAAAGTGAGAGACTTTTACGTGCGATATACCGTCCACAGAACCTATATTGTATACATGTGGACCAGAAGAGCGACAGTGATATATATGACGCGGTATCGACTATAGCAAAGTGTTTTGATAATGTCTTCCTCACTCCTACGCGATATACAATCCAATGGGGTACAATAAGTGTGCTTGAACCAGAGGTGATGTGCATGAAGGAGCTGTGGAAGAGAAGTAAGGCTTGGAAGTATTTCATTAATCTCACCGGCCAGGAGTTTCCTTTGAGGACGAATTACGAACTAGTTAGAATTCTTACGGAATACAATGGTGCTAATGATATGGAAGGTACAGTAGAAAGGTAATAACGTTATGCATTATAAAATAGTTATACTTCTCTTTTTATATTCACATAAAAGTGTCGTATATATCAATAAAAAGAACAATATATGAATGGGATTTAACGCTTTTTCCAACCAATTTAAGGTTATATATGACATACTCAGTTTTAACAATGGAGGAAAACCTTGGAATGAGTCTGAATGGAACCACAATCCTTCCGCAAATAACTGGCAAACTTACTAATGTAATGTTTTTGGAGCGAGCGGGACTTGAACCTACAACCATAGCGGTGAGAGGTAAGTGCTTTTTAGACGGCGCCCTAGACTACTCGACCACGGAAAATCCATAACAAGATACAGTCAATGGACACACCCATTTTAAAACTCTGCCGAAAGTGTGTTATGATATAGAACTTTACACATGATGACAGTCCGGATTCCTTTAATGTTTGCGTATGTTATTAAGAAGCAAAAAAGGAGACCCATGTCTCTGAATAATGTCTTCTATTGGTTTTAACTTTGTGTATGTAATAAAATATTATACTAAACATATGGTGCCCTCTAGTATTACTATACCTTTATATGCGTGTTTTATTGTAATGGATCTTACATGCCTGCAGACTGTCAGTGGTTTAGTTCTCAGGTGGTAACCTGTGTCCTCAGTCTCAAGTCTCTGTTGATTGTACACCGTGTGATCACTGTATAAACCTTCACTCGTATGAGTATCGAACCGAAGACCTCAGTTGCTGGCAATGTTAGGTCTTGATACAGTACATGTAACCGCATCAAAAGAACTTTGGTGTCATTTAGTTTGGTTTATACTATTTCATTTTTGCTCGATTGCAATGAAAGCTTGTATAAAAGTCAGTCATTCATTTATTATTGTATTTTATTAGTTTGATATTGTAAAATTTAAACCCAATATATATTTATGTGGGATATTTAATGGCTAAGCTGAGATTACAAAAATCCTAGTCTTTCGGTACTGGTCAAAATGGGAATATTTCAGAGGTCACTTATGATGAATTACCCTGTCAAGATATGACATAACGTGACTAGAATTAGAGATATGAACTTGGTTCTATGGGCATTTTAGCGAAAGAGAGTGGACATCTATCAAACACATATACGTATCAATATGGGGGAGATAAATGAGCTTAATTGGAAGAGTGCAAGCTATCATATTTAAAGTCAGATCAGATTTGACTTTAGCAATCAACGGGGGAAAGACGGGTTTTTTGTTTAGAGAGATTACTTTTGAACGCAAAGGGTTAAAATGCAGTTGGATTTTAAATAGGAACTGTTATATAAAATGGGAAACGTATTTGAAATATGTTTAGGAACGTGCATATGTGTTGAAAGAATTTATTTAAGTTTAAATGACAGTTGTAATAATGTAAGAAATAAATATATATAGAAAGTCCTGCTTTCTGTGTTAGTTGTGTGTGATATTGAGAAGACTTCCGGTAAGATGGTGAGCAGCTGCTAAATTTTAGTTCCGATAACCTATATGGAGTTTTATGGATTTTAAGTGTAAATCAGCATGTGTTCTGAAAAAAGTCGATAAAAAAGATGTCAAATGGTATTGCTAATGGATTTAACGTAGTAATGCAGTGTTACATAACATACTTTTGTGAATATTGGGAAAAGTGTGAAAACTGGATAAACAAAAGAACAAAAAGAAAAAAGAAATGTTTCGCGGGACTTGTTAAACCGGTTTTAAAAGGTTAACATAAACAATCGTGTGTATTAGCTGTTAACGCTACTACAGTTAGACACTGCGTTTTAAACTTTTAGTAGATACAATTTAGATGTTATAACAGATAAATATTTGATTTATTTGTCAAATCCACTTGTCAACGTCTTTGACCTTAAAATGGTGTCAAATCAAAACCCAATAAGTGATTATATCAATAAGCGGATGTTATCACCAGAACACCAAGTTCATTGCAAGTGAATCCCATGAAAAAAACAAAGGTTCGTCTGATGATATGTTGTCGTCTCTGGATGAGAGCAACGTCGAAAATTTATCGTCTCCATTCATCCAAAGCTCCTGCAATAACCCCGTAGAACCATCTGCAAATCTCAGACTTTCTAAGGACGATATGCAAGAACTAATTCATTCTGTAGTTTCAACCCTTAAAGAAAAGATGAAATACTTCATAACAAATTCTATTAAGTCTATGGCTCAATCAGTTGCAGACGCGGTTTCTGACACACTTAATGACAGAGTGTGCAAGCTGGAGAAGGACAAAGACGAGCTAACTAACGAGTTCAGCAAACTTCGCAGGCAAGTCGATAACTTCCAAATTATCCGAGACGAAGCCAAACAATATTCGCGTCGCAATTGTCTCCGAATCAGCTGTATACCTGAACGGGATGACGAAAGCACGGACAACATCGTCCTTGATAGTGATGCCAAGTGCAATATAGACTTAAATGTGTTTCACATTGACCTTTTCCACAGGTTTGGGACACGACAGCCTCAATCCCAGCGTCCATGGCCTTGAAGACATAGAGACATTATTGTCAAATTCACTTCATATCTAGCAAGATCACACATGTTCAGTGCTAAAAGGCAGTTAAATAAATGTGACACTTATACCAATTCGCTTATAATAGATTATTTGACCAAATTAAGAGGAAAAATTCTTTTCAATGTGCGTGGAATGGTCAAATCTGGTGCACTAAAGAAATCATGGTCCAGAGACGGTTGAATTTTTGTTTTAGATAATAGAGAAGAACGGCATTTGATTCACTCCACCAAAGATCTAGACAGGTTCCGCCTTTACTCTGATGCCATTTAACTTCATAACAATATGAGACAGAAATCAACATTTCTGCAGATGTGTATGACTTAACGATGACGAGACTGTCAGAAAAAAAATAGTTCTCTTTTCACATCATATACATACCCATTGATGACTTGTTTATTGTTAATTTTGTAAAATACAGGTCAATGAACAGATGTCATTCTAATTTAATTTACTACTATTTTTTCTACTTGTATGGATTTATCCGTGCACATAGGTGATCAATTCCAAATCCAACCAATGAAATACGTAATACCACCACATGGTATTTAACATATCTAAGAAAATATTTTAACCATGTGATGATGTTGATAGTGAGTTGATAATGATGTTGATGAATGTTATGATGTTGAAAGTGATTTAATAATGATGTTGATGACTGTGATGATGAAGATTATGAGTTGATAATGATGATGAAGTTGATGAAGTTGATAACGATAATGATGTTTATGATTGTGATGAAGTTAATAGTGATTTAATGATAATGTTGATGACTGTGATAAAATTGATAGTGATTTAATAATGATGTTGATGACTGTGATGATGTTGATAATGAGTTGATAATGATGATGAAGTTGATAGAGTTGATAGTGATGTTGATGAATGTTATGATGTTGAAAGTGATATAATAATAATGTTGATGACTGTGATGATGTTGATAATGACTTGATAATGATGATGAGGTTGATGAAGTTGATAACGATAATAATGTTGATGATTGTGATGAAGTTAATAGTGATTTAATGATAATGTTGATGACTGTGAGACAGTTGATAGTGATTTAATAATGATGTTGATGACTGTGATGATGTTGATAGTGATTTGATAATGACATTGACGAATGTGACGATATTGTTAATGATTTGATAATGATGTTGACGAATGTGATGATGTTGATAGTGATTTGATAATGATGTTGACGAATGTGACGATGTTGTTAATGATTTGATAATGATGTTAATGTATGTGGTGATGTTGATATGATTTGTTGTTGATAAATGTGATGCTGGTGATATTTATTTGATAATGATGTTGATGAATGTTATGATGACGATAGCGATTTGATTATGATGTTGATGATTGTTATAATGTTGATAGTGATTTAATAATCATGTTGATGACGGTGATGATGTTGATAGTAATTTGATAATGGTGATGATGAATATAATGAGGAATGCAAATTGTTTACAGTATTGTGTCTTATTTACGTAGTAAGTGTTTTTGTTGTTTTATTGGTGCTGCCTAAAATGCTTAGGATGATGATTATTATTATTTTTGAAAATGATGTTGTCACTGATTATATTATAATTATGATGGTGACGACGATAATGATTATGATGATAATAATAATGATGATTACTATTATAGTATGATGATGATTTAATAGAACAAAAATATTTTGTACATGCATTTCTTTTGTTTCACATATGGTCATTTACATATACCTTGTTTTTCTATTGTTATTACCGGAAAACTAAAACGAAGGCGGTTGTACTGGTTGTCTTTAATATCATATTATAGTTGCACATGTAAATTCGAATTTGTATTATTTCATCTCCTTATGTCGTGTTTGTTTCATTAGTAGTATACTTTGACGTCATTGTTCTTACTGTTTGTTTTTTAATATGCTATACGACCAATTGACTAGAACTTTCAATCTCCTTTAGGTAAGATCGGATAGTTTTTTCTATTTTTTGAATGTGGAATTTGATTTACTTTTTTGCATAAGTTTTCACATTTTCTTTTTTTCTTACTTTATTAATCAGTAATACTAAGCCCAGTCTCCATTCTTTCAACACACTCAGATGCGGTTAACAATAGCTGTACGCTTTCTTTAATTATGTAGTTAAATTCCTTAATGGGTAATGATTCAAATTCGTGGCGTACGGCCATTGGTTTGTTCCATAACGGCTCTTGTAGAGGATACCAAAATTATTATTTTTACTATAACATACTGAAGGATATTTTTTATGCTTTTGATCTTGTGTGAAAATATGTTGTAGCACTAAACACTCACGTATGCAAATTGTTATTTAAACGTGTTGCTAATTTGAATTGTTCATTGATTATTTGTATGATTGTTTTAATATCTAGCGACGAAGAGTCTAATCATGGCCCTGCTAATTCAAACGACTCTGCGAATATGGGCGCTATATCTCTAGTTCATTTGAACATACGAAACATCAGAAACAAACTTAAGTTCATTAATGACACTCTTCTTCACTTCATTATTATGTTTCACAGAAACCCATCTTGACGACAATATCACGACTGACTCAATTTCACTTGATCATTTTAATTCTAAATTTAACAGAAAAGACAGAAGTGCTCATTCAGGGAGTGGGGGGAGGGGGTGCTGTTAACTTATGTATCAGATGATTTACTTTCAACTCGTCGCTTTGACCTTGAAAACGACAATATTCATTCTAGAGACAGGCAACGTACAAAAGCCATCTGAACGTCTTATAACCTGAAATGGACAAGATATAAACATTTATGAAATAAAGTGAATAACCTGAAAATATTTGCTAAAGAAAAGTGTTTAAATAACATTGAAACAAGTATTTCAGACTCTACGACCGACCCAAAACAATATTGGAAATTACTTCGAAAATTTACAAAGACAAACAGTAAAACTGAGACTGTGTCGATCCTCAAGACCAGTGAGACTGTCAACACTGAGACTTTACATGTTACTGACAACGACAAAGCCAATTGCTTAAACGATTACTTCACTTCAATTTCAACTATTGACGATGAAAATAGTCAACTGCTTATAACAAATAAATTAACTGATAATCAAATATCAAATATTCTTATTACCGAACAAGATATTACAGACATAATCAATTCATTAGAGGTTAACAAAGCTGTTGGTCCTGATTTAATAAGTCATAAGCTTTTAAAGAACACAAAACACAGTATATCTAAGCCATTATGTTTATTGTTTAATAAATCGTTACAAACTCCCACGTTTCCATTAGTCCGGATGTCTGCATTGGTAATGCCTCTCTTCAACAATGGCGATTCTTCAGTTTCTTGTAATTACAGACCAATATCCCTTTTAAACTGCTTTGGTAAATTTTTGGAAATATTTTTTATAAATACATTTTTAAGTGTCTTCATGCAAACTAACCTATTTATAATAAGCAATCAGGATTTTTAACTGGTCATTCCACAGTATATCAATTAATTGATATATATCACCGAATTACACATACATTAGATTCAAAATTGAATATTTGTATGGTATTTTGTGACATTTCTAAAGCTGTTGACCATGTGTGGCATAAAGGCTTGATTTTCAAACTTAAACAGAAGTTTATTGAAGGAAACTTACTAAAATGGTTACAAAATTATTTATCTCAAAGGAGTCAACAGGTATTCGTTGGTACTTCTTTATCTAAATCAGGAAATATCTATGCTGGTGTTCCCTAAGGCTCTGTAATTTATAATTGATAATACACAATTATACAGCAAACAGAAGATTTCAGCCAAATTTAGTTAAATGTTAACAAAATATTCACATTCAAAACTAGCAAAAGTTTCGTTTTTGCTTCAATATATGTTTATGCACACCAAACATTTCAAATAATACTATCTATTGATTATGCCAATTCAATTCAGTTATTAGTCTACTTTACCTTAAAAATATATAATGTTAACAATACAATAACTTTGCATTAAATTGTTCTACCATGTAATTGTATATGCATCATAAATTACACATTAAAGTTTCTACGAACAAATATAACCGACGGCATTCATAACTTATAGTGTCTCGCAAAGCAATATGTAGTAGCATACAAGGGAATATAATAATATTTAGCCGTACAAAAATCCCACATAAATAGATTTGTCACTTTTCGTAAATTTCACTTAAAAATCATAGCATGTCAGACGATTCTTCAACTTTTAACAAATAAATATCAGTCGCGAATCATTCGTCATCATACATGCGTTATCATTTCAAACAACAATACTTATGTAACGTGCACTGAGCGGATTATGCACACAAATACTAATACATATGATATGTAAGATTTTCCTTGGCTACATGCCGTTTGATTTAAGATAAATGCTGAAATATTTTTTTCTCAAGCTACATTGCTTTATGATTGGATGACAAATGATTGATCAAATTATTCGTATTTAAAAAGAATAATCACGTACAATTTACTTATACATATTAAACCAAATAATAAAGGTTTCGAATTAACGTTTCGCACAACACTAAACACTATGCCCAGAACTGTTTTTTAAATAAAACTAGTTCTTCAGCACTCCAAATAATTGCCCAAGACTGTGTTTTAAATAAATAAAACTATTCCTGCAGCACTCCAAACTCGAAACCCAGAGCTGCATCAAAGTCTCAGACGTACGTCTAAAACCGTTGCCCAGGATTGTGTTTTAACTTAATAAAACTAGTCCTGCAGCAATGTTTCAAACCTGTCCAAACACCTGTCTGAACAAACAACGGCACCCAACAGACTTTGACCCAATGCACTGCTCACAAGTTTCAGAGGGTTCTGCAACTCTAAGTTCAATACTGCATTTCTGAGAATCCCTCATTCACTTGTGACACTTGGTCCAAAGTCCGAGTACTGTATTGCCAAATAATAATAATTAATCAATAAATTAATTATGCAAAGTCTTCTTGCAGCTCTTTGTCCGTCGAGTTGTAACACCATACTGACCCAAAGTACTGGTGGTCGGCTGCTTATATAGCGTAAGTCACATGACCTAATCACATGGCTTCAATCGAGTATTCTCAGTGTTGTACGACCACATAATGATGTTCGAGTTTATGATATTCCATTGAATTAGCATCATTAATCAAATTCAATGAGCGTTTGCCTGACATTTTATTAACTACGTTTTTTGTATGTTTATTAATGTCACTTAATAAACAATAAGGAATACTAAGACTTTTCATATATAAAAGGTATATATAAAGTTATCAATCAACAGAAAAAGTATAACGGCGTAACAAAATACACCGATGTTATGGATTTTATAGATACAATGTGTTTTTCGTCACCCTTACACATTTCATTATTATCAAAACTGCTGCCTAACAATATTGATAAAAACGGTGTAAAACCAATTATTGTGTGACAACTTTATCGAAAATAGTCCATGTTTGAATTCTGTAAACATCTGCAAGACAAAGACTTCCTGTTGATAGGTAATATAACCGTGCTGCTAAAATTCTTATAGATTATTGTTGTCATCACACCGATATCGCGCTGCACAGAGTAGAACTACTAGACACGGATTTCAGTTCCTACTTTTATGAATTTGTTGTCCATTAAATTAAATAATTAAGAATATGTATTAAACGTTCATTTACTTACTCTCACCAATATCTTATTTTTGTCACTGTTTTTACAAACCTTTGACGGTTAGCTTAATGGGATATGTACCCCGGAATACGGCAGGTTAGAATTTCATTTTGTCAAGTTAGGATTATCCTTTTTTATTTCAAATCAGGATTTCTATTTATAAATTTTATCTTTTAAATAGATTTTTTTCTCTTCATTTTATATATATATATATATATTTATTTTCTTTTGCAAAATGTCTTCGATAAAGTAATTAATGTGATAACATGTAAAGTATCGGAATATGTGTACAATTAAAATGTGATTTTCTCTTTGGGGAGGACTGATGCTAATGTTGTAAAAACTTGTAGCCCAACCCATTTACACTAAATTTAATATAATTGTACTGTTGTTTTTCATGTAATTGTATATAATAGATGCAATAAAATATTATTAAACGAATATACTATGTATAACCGACACTGGTGGACTTATGGACATTGTGTCTCATTATCATTTGGCAGTCACCGCTGATTCAAGTAGGGCAGTTATTAGTCACATGCGGTGATGAGTGTGCTCCAATATTGATGAACCTTCCAGGATCATAGGGAAGAATATGTTAGCCCCCGATAGCATAAAAAATGACGCTATATATTCAAACAAACAAAGATTCAAACAAACAAATTGTTATTATATATAAAAAAACATTTTATTCATTAGAGCAAACAAAGATCGATGGGAAAATGCTGGGCCAGCACCGCACAAGATCGTGCCGACCAAAGGTTCCGTGCACATTATTGCAAGCCGAGGTTTTGTCGACTTTGTTCTACATGATCAAAGGGCAATTGACTTCTTCGAATGGACCAAAAAAACTAGCGTCCCTGACGAGACGTTCTTCGCTTCATTAAATCATAATCCGCACCTCGGTGTACCCGGATCTTATAAAGGTAACATGAAATCAGTTAATTAAATATGCATTGAATATCAAAACTCGGGGATGCAAATTTGTTACTATTCCTTTATTTTTGTAGTAATTGAACTTGATGTGATTTTTTTATCATACTCTCCCACCTCCCCCCCCCCCCTCTCCCTTATATTTTAAATTACAATATTAATATTTTCTCAATATTCTGAATGTATGAACTCGTTTCATTTTAAGATTTCTTTCTACATTCTGTTATTGACTGTAACAGAAATGATACATAAAATACATAATTATTAGCTAGAAAGAAAGTACATAATGACGCCCAGTTGATGGGATGGTGTAGTAATGACGATAACTAGAAATGGTGATACTACTTGTATATTAATGACCTTAAAGGGAGTATACCAGATAAATATCTGTTTAGCGTTCCTCATATAAATAGATAATCCTTTCTATGTCCAGTGTTCCTTGAAATGATATATATATATTTATGTTTAGAGTGTCGAATAAATAGATAATCATTTCTATGTCCAGTGTTCCTTGAAATGATAGATATATGTTTAGCGTTCCTCCAATAAATAGATAATCATTTCTATGAACAGTGTTCCTTGAAATGATATATATATATGTTTAGCGTTCCTCGAATAAATAGATAATCCTTTCTATGTCCAGTGTTCCTTGAAATGATATATATATATTTATGTTTAGAGTGTCGAATAAATAGATAATCATTTCTATGTCCAGTGTTCCTTGAAATGATAGATATATGTTTAGCGTTCCTCCAATAAATAGATAATCATTTCTATGAACAGTGTTCCTTGAAATGATATATATATATGTTTAGCGTTCCTCGAATAAATAGATAATCATTTCTACGTCCAGTGTTTTTTGAAATGATAGATATATGTTTAGCGTTCCTCGAATAAATAGATAATCATTTCTGTGTCCAGTGTTCCTTGAAATGATAGCTATATGTTTATCGTTCCTCGAATAAGTAGATATATGTCCGGTGCTCCTTTAAATTATAGATATATGTTAAGCGTTCCTCGAATAAGTAGATAATCATTTCTATGTCCAGTGTTACTTAAAATGATATATATGTGTTAAGTGTTCCTCAAATAAATAGATAATCATTTCTATGTCCAGTGTTCCTTGAAATGATAGATATATGTTTAGTGTTCTTCAAATAAATAGATAATCATTTCTATTTCAAGTGTTTCTTGAAATGATAGAGATATGTTTAGAGTTCCTCGAATAAATAGATAATCATTTCTATGTCCAGTGTTTCTTGAAATGATAGAGATATGTTTAGCGTTCTAGAATAAGTAGATAATCATTTCTACGTCCAGTGTTCCTTGAAATGATAGATATATGTTTAGTGTTTCTCAAATAAATAGATATCATTTCTATGTCCAGTGTTTCTTGAAATGATAGAGATATGTTTAGCGTTCCTCGAATAAATAGATAATCATTTCAATGTCCAGTGTTTTTTTGAAATGATAGATATATGTTTAGCGTTCCTCGAATGAATAGTAATCATTTCTATGTCCAGTGTTCCTTGAAATGATAAATATATGTTTAGCGTTCCTCGAATAAGTAGATAATTATTTCTATGTCCAGTATTCCTTGAAATGATAGATATATGTTTAGCGTACTTCGAATAAATAGATAAATATTTCTATGTCCAGCGTTCCTTGAAATGATTGATATATGTTTAGCAATACTCGAATAAATAGATAATCATTTCTATGTACAGTGTTTCTTGAAATGATTGATATATGTTTAGTGTTCCTCAAATAAATAGATAATCATTTCTATGTCCAGTGTTTTTTAAATGATAGATATATGTTACACGTTCCTCAAATAAATAGATAATCATTTCTATGTCCAGCGTTCCTTGAAATGATAGATATATGTTTAGCGTTCCTCAAATAGATAGATAATCATTTCTATGTCAAGCGTTCCTTGAAATGATAGATATATGTTTAGCGTTCCTCGAATAAATAGATAATCATTTCTATGTCCAGTGTTCCTTGAAATGATAGATATATGTTTAGCGTTCCTCCAATAAGTAAATATGTGTCCAGACAGACATATATATATATATATATATATATATATATATAAATAAGTCTGTCTGTCTGTCTGTCTGTCTGTCTGTCTGTCTGTCTGTCTGTCTGTCTGTCTGTCTAGATATCTTTACTATTCCTTGAATAGTAGATATATGCCCAGTGTTCCTTGAAATGATAGATATATGTTTAGCGTTCCTCGAAAAAGTAGATATATGTCCAGTGTTCCTTGAAATGATAGATATATGTTAAGCGTTCTTCGGATAAGTATATACATGTGCAGTGTTCCTTAAAAGGATAAAGATATGTTAAGCTTTCCTCGAATAAGTAGATATATGTGCAGTGTTCCTTGAAATGATAAAGATATGTTAAGCGTTCTTCGAATAAGTAAATATATGTTTAGTTTTCTTTAAAATGATAGATAGATATTTAGTATTCCTCGAAAAAGTAGACCTATGTGTAGTGTTTCTTGAAAAGATAAATAGATGTTTAACGTTTCTCGAATAAGTAGACATACATGTATGTTAAGCGTTCCTTGAAATGATAAATATATGTTTAGCGTTTCCCGAAGGGTACAGTGTATGGAGAAATATGACGAAAGAGTTCTTAAACTAAACCAGTTAAAAATAACGTTGTTATCAAATATTTATGCTCATTCTATACTTTTTGGTTAATTGATTTAAATATGTTAAAGTTTAATCAAAGAAAGTAAATATTAAACATTATAAAAGTAAAAGTTTATTATGGTAAATAACAATGAAAATTACCGCGCCAACGCGCAATCCTTACATTGTCGCTTCACCATCAATCAAAATATACTGCGATATTTATGTGATTAATTTAGCTAAAATCAAATTATTTTTGTTCTCAAAATACTTTATTTAAAGGTGTATTACATAATTCTATAATTAAGAATATAAAATACTTTGCTTGGAATAATGAGTTTAGTTATTCGCGTAGTAATACATCTAATCATAACGAAACTACTGCTGTCTGTCCGCGCCATTTTAGAAGTAACTGTCAATGGTGTCAGATGTATTTTAGATAATTTAAAAACTAAGTAAGCCGGAAAATGCACTTTGTTGGGAAGCTTTTAAATCTAATAACAAAATCGGTACACATATTTTCTATCGGACGTATAACTTACCCTTATCATGTTTTACTATAAGCGGGAAATACGCCTTGCGGTAATAACATTCGATTATACAATTGCCACCCGCTGTGCAAAAGGAGGTCAATTTTGATATACTGCTTGCCGCAATGTATTAACTTGTTTTTTTCCCAACTTGGACTTTCGGACCGAAAATTGCTTGCGTCATTAAACTATTTAATAAAAACGCGCAGTATTACTTGTTTGCTTGAGTTTTGTAACAATTACTTTAATTACAATATAAATGACATTAATTAAGGAAAGTTATCAAACCAGGATCGATTTTATTTTGTTGTCGGACCGGAATTGTTTGTGAACGTAACTTGAACTAAATAATTAATGTAAAATGTCCATACCGTAAAGGCGTTAATATATCTTATCCATTAATTTGACATATTTCCTCCATATTATTAACTTTGCAATCCGAAAACATGCTTCAATTTTCAAAAGAAACGACATAAACATGTCACTTTCAAGGACTTGAAATCATGTACGTTTCACCCTTATAATATCACTTTGATGTTAGCCGACGCACGGTGACGGCACAGTCATCAAAGAGACGACAGCAAACGTGTTGTTTCATTCAATAAATGCAATGCAATTGTGCAGTTCGTTTCCACATAAACTCTCTCCTAAGGTCGCCCCCATAATAATTGATTGATTGATTAAATATTTAGCGTCATTTTTATGCTATCGAGGGCTAATAGACGATTAGTTAACCTAACCACTGTTTCCTGGGATTAACCAGTACTCGAGCACACCCCATCTCCGCAAGTAATTGATAACTTTCCCACTTTAATCAGTGGTGAGAATGATAATGTGACACAATGTCGTATATCAATCATCACGGAGACTGTTGCCGGGCGGGTGATTCGAACTCACGACCCCTGGATTGATAGTCAGACGCGTAACCGACTGAGCTAATCGGGCCCATAATAATTGAACCTACGCTCATGTGTTCACGTCTGTTTTGGTAAAGTTCATACCGGTCCTGTTTAGCTTTCGAATACATTCAATGATTTCTTAAACCCCATGAATACTGCACATGCATTTAGTCCGTATATTTTATGTATGTACAGAAAAGGAATATAAATGCAAACATACAGATAGTTATACTACCGGGAGCTTAATTATTTTACAATGAGTTTTCGTTTCATTTAAATGATATTAATATCACAGATTTTGATAACTAAATATTTAATTAATTGAAAGTATTTACAATATGTTAAAATGATCTGCTTTAATGTTTGACATTTGTCATTATTTCTTTCCTACTTAATCACATGCCGCGGGTTCATTCATCTGACACGTGTAACATTCAAATATAAATATCAGCAGGGGTTTTTCATGATCGGTGTACCGATAAAGCACCAGCTGACTTGCAATTTGACTTGACACATGTGGCGATACTATGACATAACACCACAGGGGTCCATATTACTGAGTGCTAAGCATAAGGTTCACTTCTAGTGCATTTATTCAAAGTATATTTTTGCATCTGTGTAAAACAAGTATAACATAATAATAACAGGAAAAAAGTTCCAACGCACAGAACATAATATAACTGTTCGGATCCATGCATTGCGCATTGGATATAAAACCAATTTTATTTGAATACTTACAAAACGATTTTTTTTATCTATCATTTCATTTTCCTACCGACGAGTAATGAATGGGGAAGGGTTGATTTCATTATTCATCAATATTTTTAAGAATCAGTATACAAAAATAATTGTAATCAATCTTGTATACTGAGAAATATGCAATAAATATGTAAAAAAGTATGAGTTAAATATGCATACAATGATTTGTTTTTTAAATAAGTATCTGTTTAGATTTTTGTTTCAAAATGATTGCCGACGACGACGCTATAATTTAATTACGTTATTTATAGGATGAGGGTGGGATTATAAATAGCTACTATTAATGTCCTCCAGACTTATAATTACTTGCTTAAACCAGTGACTTAATTAATTGTTTATATGTCTCTGCCTAAACCTAGGACAATGGGCTCTAACATTTCAACATCGAAATGTCAAAAGAACAAACATTTTAGTTTATAGGAACACACGAGAACACACACGGCAATGTTGTGTCTATCAGATTGGTCATGTATTAGTATCTCTAATTGAAGCTTTAACCTTTTTATAATACAAGCTAGTTTTCAAAATATCAGCAGACATATTAACTATTAAGTCAATGATATCAGTAAAAAAAAATTAAGAAAATATTATCTGATGAATTTTTTCTATCATAAATTGTTGAAAATGGAACAGTTGTTACATTTGTTGTCATGCATGTCTTCGATTTTATAACTATTAACCAATTTCGAAAGTTTTGACATCTTTCTATAATACAAACGAAATTAAAAACCGTCATGTACATATACTGCAGTTTCTTATTCCATATAATTTGCATCATGTAGATATTATGTAATTAACCAGTTTTGAGTGTCCTTAAAATAAATCAGTTTAAAATATCGTAGAGGTGTAAAATAGTTGACACATGAATTGATAGATAGACGCGTGTGAGTACTGTTATGTACGGTATGCGATGAGGTCACCAGACTACACATTGGATATAAATATAGATCAACTATGGGTTTGTAGTAACGGTATAAATAAACAGGACAAACTGATGAACACATCGGCATCCGAACCGATGTAAATGTAGTTACATGTAATTACAGACCTGAACCACATATGTAAACAGATTTACAGAGATTATTATCTGTCCTATCTGATTGGTGTGATTTAAATGATATGTCTATTAATAGTAACAAGAGTAATGTTATTCATTTTCGACTATTAACTCCTAAAACTGAGTGTGTGTTCCAGTGCGGTAATGGAGTCTTACACATGGTTAGTAAATACACATATCTTGGTAATGTACTGCAAGAACATTTGGATTTTAATGTAACAGCTAAAGCTGTCGCGCAGAGTGGAAGTCGTGCCCTTGGTCTTTTAATTGCTAAATGTAAATTGATTGGAGGAGTCCCATATAACGTATATACAAAACTTTATGACTCCATTGTATGGCCTGTAATTAATTATGGGGCTGCAATATGGGGTTGTAAATCATTTTCATGTATTGATGCTGTTCATTACCGTGCTATGCGATTCTTTCTTGGGGTTGGCAAATATACGCCAAATTCAGCAGTAGTCGGTGAAATGGCTTGACAACCTACTATTGTTCGTCATTGGAAAACCATTTCTACATACTGGTGTCGTCTATCCTCTATGAATGAAAGTAGACTCAATAAACCTATTGCACGCTGGTCTTACTCAAAAGCTAGTGTTTCCTGTAAAAAATTGGATGTACACTGTAAAAAAGCAGTTTGTGTCACTTAATCTTTGCCAGTTTTCAAAAAATAATGGTAATATCTCTATGCGTACTCTTGTTGATGACGCCACAAAGAAAGTTCTGGATATTTATACCAGTGATTGGTTTTCATCTATAAGGCGAGTAGACAGTATTTCTGGTAAAGGACGAAACAAACTACGCACCTACCGTTTATTTAAAAATCAATTTGAAGTTGAAAATTATTGTAAAATTATATTACCTTTAAGGCATAGGTCTTCTTTTAGTAAGTTTCGTTGTGGTGTTGCCCCAATAAGAATTGAGACCGGTAGATATGATAATCTTAGGTTAGAAGATAGAAAATGTCCATTTTGTAATACTGTGGAAAATGAATGTCATGTAATTTTAGAATGTCATCTTTATAGTAATCTTAGAAATGCTTTATTTGAAAAAGCAGCTGCAATTAATGATAATTTTTATAATCTGTCAAATGTTGATAAGATAGTATTTTTATTTTCCCCTTCATCTTTGATTCGTGTCTGTGCCAAAACCTGTTTTAATATATTACAAGGCGTGCATCTTACCTTTGTAAATAATGCATTTCTTGTTTTATATGTATAATGTTATCTTTTTATCAAGTCCTATGTGTATGCGGCAAATCAGTTCTTTTCTGATCTGATCAGAGGGGATAATCGATACTTTAAGATATTTTTTATATTGCGCAATAGCACTTTTTTTTCTTGTCAGAATTTAAAAATGTTGTTTATCTTAACACTTTTTTTTATTAAATCGATTTGCAGCATCACACATAGTCTTCTTATGTGAATAATTAATTGTATTTTGCATTGTGTATAGTTTCTTGTAATTCATATATTTGAATGGCTATGTACATATATTTTATGTTATAAATGTTATTGTTATTGCGATGTACATAGATGTGACTGAAATAAGGAAATATATATATATTTATTAAATATTACAGATGCTTGTCGGTATTTCCTTTACTGATCATGCTGCAGTTTCGAATCAGAAAAATCAACTGCTTTAAATCATTTTATTGTCGCGAAACATTTACCGGTATTTACAATGTACATAACACGGCCTTTACACCGGATCATATAAGCGAGTGTAATTATGTAAATACAGAACTGATACACATCAAACCCACTTTACCGAATCCTTATCAGTATACGATAATCCTTATCAGTAGACGCGTGCCTACCGGCGGGAAAACCCCAACAAGTGGTAGTGGGGAAAATAGTGAAAGTAGTCTTGCCGAAAAAAGTAGTACCGATTTTTATGAAAGTGGTCATGTGACCGTTTACTTAAACGCTCATGGGTAAGAACACGTAATGAATAAGTAAATATATGTCCAGTGTCCCTTGAAATGATAGATATATGTTTAGCGTTCCTCGAAGAAGTAGATATATGTGCAGTGTTCCTTGAAATGATAAAGATATGTTAAGCGTTCCTCGAATTAGTAAATATATGTTTAGTTTTCTTTAAAATGATAAATAAATGTTTAGTGTTCCTCGAATAAGTATGCCTATGTGTATTCTCGAATAAATAGACATACATGTATGTTCAGTGTTCCTTGAAATGATAAATATATTTTTAACGTACCTTTAAGTGCATGTAGATATATATTAAGAGGTTCCTGAAATGATATATAGATGTTTAGTGTTCCTCGAAAAAGTAGATCTATGTTTAGTTTCTATTGAATAAATAGACCTATATTTAGTGTCACTTGAAAGGAAAACAGATGTGGGCGAGTAGTCCCAGGAACCGTCTCAAAATCACATAATTGTCACCGCTAAGGTCGTAGGTTCTAATCCTTATTGGTCAAAGAAATATATGTGAACGTTTGCAAATTGATTGAGGATAGATGATGGTTTAGCTTAGTAAATGCTTCTTTCACCAATCAAACTGTATATTCGTGTTGAAAATGGCACTAAAGACTATTAAACTAATAAATACTCTGACTGTTAAAATTGATTTAATATGCCACACTTTGAGTTCATATCCAATTCGAGAGGAGCATATAAAACTATACAAGGATATTGCAGAAACATGTTATTTAAAGACAAATAGAAAGTGATTAGGACTTTAAACTTTTAAATAAAAAAACTATATTCTTTATATTCTAACTGGGTCCTCCTTGGCCGAGTGGTCTAAGGCGCCGTCTTAACCGCCTCTCACGGCTTATATTTAGGTTCGAGTCCGCTCGCTCTTAAGAAATATTGTGAAAATCTTTGCCAGTTACTTGCGGAAGGGTGGCGTTTTAACTCAGATTCATTTAGTGGGTCTTCCGTGGCCGAGTGGTCAAAGGCGCCATCTCAAGATCACTTACCTCTCACAGCTAAGGTCGTAAGTTCGAGTCACGCTCGCTCTAAAAACGTTATGTGAGCAAGTTTCCAGTTACTTGCGGAAGGACGGTGGTTCTACTCATTCTGACTCAGTCTGAGGTCTTCCTCCACCAGTAAAACTAGATATGCCATATATAAACTGAAATGTGTTGAAATGGCGCAAAACCCCATTCATGTTGAGGTTTTCCTCCACTATAAAACTGAATATGTTATATATATTAACCTAAAATATGTTGAAAATGGTTAAACACCATTAAAAAGTAATGTCTTATTATATTTCATATGGTATCTCTGAAAATTGCATGAATGTTGAAGTATTTGTTTGTTTTCCAGGACTCCCGGAAACGGATCATAAGATCAAACCGTTTGTTTCCCGATTCAAGAACTGGGGAAATGGAATTTATAATTGGCCATGTTTCGGCAAACGTGTCCGGATGATATGTGTGTTTGGAACGGGCGATCTTCCAGAGCTATCCATGCGTAAAGAGATGTTTGCGAACAAGTTTTATCTTGATTACCACCATTTTGCCTTAGATTGTATGGAAGAATTACATTTTAATCACACGAGGGATGAGTATTTAGGCAAATTAACATTTGATTCCAGGTGGTACTCTAAATTAGGATTTGTGTTGAACAAAGTAGATTCGTAGCATAATGTATTGATGGGTACGAACACTTATATGTTAACAAAAACAGGTTTCTTGTGTAAATCAAGTTAAAATGGAACATATATATGTCAAACAACACAGTTGAATTTTTGTCTTTGTTCTTTATTACTCAAGGTCAAGTATTTCCACGGTAAAAATAGAATATCTACTTGCAGTCTATACTATGCCAGCTTTTTCTTTACTTACTAAAATGCAGCAAGAAATCACAGCCCCTATGAACCGTTTTGAAAATATTTTAACCTAAATGACATAGGACTTCTTTTAAGTGTAAGAATCGTGTTCCAATCACTAAAATTGAGCGCAGCTGTGTAGAGAGACCTAAATTTAATTATTTATAACATATTCAAATAACATTTTCCGTATGTTAGCCTGTTAGATATATTATTTGTAAAGAAGAAAATAAATACGTTTTAAAATGACAGGGAACTTTTAATTTAAAAATTAGTGTAAGGAAAAGAATAACTTAATTTCTTTGTTGTTGAAAATGTATTATTTCTGTGAAAACCCATACCAGCGATCATATATTCTATCTCATTATTTTCTTTCGTATTGATTTATATTTTTTGTCATTTTCAATTTCATTTATCAGATCAAATTGGGGCTTCCATACTCTACAGTAGAGTATAGAAGCTTCAAGTTGATCTGATTTTAATGAAATTGTGTCATATAAACACGTAAATGACATAATCATTAGATATTTTTCAAAATACATTAACTGATGTGTAGAAAACGGTATTATACAATATGTCTAGGCTGACGCTCTTACAATTTTACTGTATAGACGCTTATTGAGTGAAATCGGATTGTTTCGATACATTTTTATAACTAAATATCCTTAGCTAGCTTTCGGCTTTACGCCTTCATCAGAGGACAAAAAGAAAAGAAAACAACAACAAAACAACAACTCAAGAATATAAACAATTTTCTATATATAAAATACTGCAGACAGACTTTTTTTTTTCTTTCGAAAAGAAATGTAAATCGTCTCACACATATTATCTATGTAGTGAGAGTTATTTCCCTTTTCCTAATTGGATTATCTCTTGAGACTTGGGGCTATTGCCGGTGTACTGTACTCCCATGCGAAGCCCGAGGAGGGTACTTCCTATATCTTTGTTAGTACATATGTGCCGCCGTTTTGACCCCTTCTTTTTGGACATAATTATTATGTACAGTTTTGACCCCTAATCATTTTGCATAATAAGATGTAGAGCTTTGACTATCCTTTTTGGAAACATAATGTCGACCTTTGACCCCTTGTTCAATCCTTAAAAAATGTTAATATGTATAGTTGTGTATACACTACAATACATTTTGTGTCACTACACAGGAATAAATATATATACGTTTAAGTAAAAGATGTACACCCTCAACAAATAAATATTGTTAAATGACTACATATATATATATACGTTATGCAAACAAAATGTATTTACGTTATGCACACCGGTAAAAATATATATTAAGTTATGCAAACAAAGGAGAATAGAAATACACCTAACACTATCCTTTCAAAAGTGTGTGAAGGTAATAGTATAGGAGAGATAATAAATTAATTATTAAAAATTAATTAATACACCCAAACAATACTGAATTCTTTAAAATTATTTGAAAAAAAACGAGCGCTTTCGGAATATATATTATTCCTTCTTCGGGTGATGAAAATGAAAATATAAATGATGATAATGTTAAGATGTCAAATGATTATAATGAAAAAAACATGGAAATGTGGAAAAATCACAATAAAAATTATTAAAATTGTGAAAACATTAACATATTATGATGTGCGCCTAAAGGCGCGCATATTCTTCACAAAAATATAAAGCAAATTGTGAAATTTTAAGAAAAATACCGTGTTTTCAGTGAAATACGCCGGTAAAATTCAAACTGTGCTGGTTAAAATGTGAAGCGCAAAGTTGTTATTAAAGAAAACGTCCCTCTGACGTGACGTCACACAACGTCGTGTACTCTTTAGCGAAAACTACTTGTCCACGAAGCAGTATTGTGTAAGTGGCAATACTTCCAAGACCGAGCATCTACAATAGCTGATTAAATAGTAAACCTATCCTAGTACGCAAAATAACAAGTGTATCAGCCTTTATCTACGTATTATTGTACTAAGACCCTGGACAACAATATGTCGGATAACGTCCCTCAGCTGGAGTCATGCTGTTAGGATGGCAGATTCGAAACTGTTATTTATCAATTTCGTTCAATAAGTATACATTAATTGTATATACATATATATTGTTAAATCATAAAACACATCGTGTATGTAACGAAATAATGCGTATAACCGTAAAATTTCTTCATATACTTATCGGACTACTTTTTGAAGCATGAAAAGAGCAAGTTATTTGGTTTAGCCAAACGTTCACTTTATGTGTCAAGGGAGCTAACTCCTCCAGTTCATTTTTTGGTTGCCGTCCTGCACCGTTTTTTTACTAACCGTGGGAACCAACCATTTAAGTTGTACGGGTTACAGTCCTTGACTCACCAGTGTATAAACCGGAAATACAAAAAATAAATAAGCATCACTTGTAATTTAACGGACGCGTGTACAATGCCGTTCCGGTGATTTTCCGGTGATAAATCTCCTATAAAAAGATACTCACATTGTATAACCTAACCAATATATATTTACACATATACGCATTGCAAGGATACAACATATTTCCGTAACACTAGTGGTATCTGGTACTAGCACACGAGCAATTACTCTTACAGAATAAAAATATATAGCTTACTTGATCTTTTTCCCTGTCAGATGCCGTAGATAGAGAGGTAGCCCAGGCGGGGCCTCGTTTTAAGTCCATTCCCCACCTCCTTGAAACAAGCGCACCCATCTTCTGATAGTTGGATATGACAGTGCCTTGTTTGTATATACCAAATCTAAATTCTCTTTTCTTTCCGCCACGGAATAACGAAATAGCTCCCTGATTTCACATTACACTTTTTGCACCTTCGTAATATTACAGCTGTTTTCGGTCATAATTTCAGTCAGTACACATAAGCATATGCTGTTCAGGTGGAATTTACATTTACCTGGTACTCTTAACATGTGTATTCTTTGCACGGATCGATAGAGGACGCTAATTGCTTTCTAGCGGTCCATGTATATTGATTTTTATTACGAAATTGAAACAAAATGACTGATTAATACCTTTCAAACAGCCCTCGTATTGAAATGTAGACTTGTGTAGAGAGTATATTTTCCTAGGTAACGGTGCAAAATAGAGTGTATTCATAGTTAAAACAAACATATATAGGACTACTTCTTCGGCGGTAAGAATTTCGCATACTTTAGCTGACTAGATCCCTGCGTGATGACGTAGTGACACCTACTTTCACTTTGAGCTAAATGACCATGCAAATATGTTGTTATTGTGTTCTGCATGAAATGAATATGAATTATGGAAAGTATCATGCGGTTTGGAGTTTCATGGGAAGTGCTAAAGTGTATGGAGGTAACATTACGGTCTATGCGATATGACTGGCCGGTTCTAGGTGATTTGTGCATTTCTTTGGCGGTAAATATGAAACGAGCCATGTCATTACTGTATTGCCGTAGCGATACAAATGAAACAAGACATATGATTACTGTATTGACGTAGATATACACATGAAACGAGACATGTGATTACTGTATTGTCGTAGATATACATATGAAACGAGCCATGCCATTACTGTATTGCCGAAGCGATACAAATGAAACAAGCCATGTCATTACTGTATTGTCGTAGATATACATATGAAACAAGCAATGCCATTACTGTATTGCCGAAGCGATACAAATGAAACAAGACATGTCATTACTGTATTGCCGAAGCTATACACATGGAACAAGCCATGTCATTACAGTATTGCCGAAGCGATACACATGAAACGAGCCATGTCATTACTGTATTGCCGAAGCAATACACATGAACAAGCTATGTCATTACTTGTTTTAAACTTATTTATTTTACTTCGATTGTGAAACAAGTTCTTACAACTTAGACAAATCACGCTCGAAGTCTTCCTGGGTAGTACCAGTACAAAGCATATGCGGAAAAAGTGCCTTGCTCAAGGACACCACACATAGCCGTAGCGGAGGATCGAACCCACGACCCTCCGATCATGGGTTCGGTGCTCTACCACTGGACCACGCGCTCCACACTGTCATTACTGTATTGCCGAAGCTATACACATGAAACAAGCAATGTCATTACAGTATTGCCGAAGCGATACACATGAAACAAGCAATATCATTACTGTATTGCCGAAGCGATACACGTGAAACAAGCCATGTCATTACTGTATTGCCGAAGCGATACACGTGAAACAAGCTATTGCCGTTGCGATATACATGAACCGAGCCATGTCATTACTGTATTGCCGTAGCGATACACATGAAACGAGCCATGGTATAACTGTATTGTCGTAGTGATACACATGAAACAAGCCATGTATTTACTGTTTCACCGTAGCGATATACATGAACCGAGCCATGTCATTACTGTATTACCGTAGCGATACACATGAAACGAGCCATGGTATAATTGTATTGTCGTAGCGATACACATGAATCAAGCCATGTATTTACTGTTTCACCGTAGCGATATACATTAACCGAGCCATGTCATTACTGTATTGCCGTAGCGATACACATGAAACGAGCCATGGTATAACTGTATTGCCGTAGCGATACACATGAAACAAGCCATGTATTTACTGTTTCACCGTAGCGATACACATGAACCGAGCCATGTCATTACTGCATTGCCGTAGCCATACACATGAAACGAACCATGGCATAACTGTATTGCTGTAGCGATACACATAAAACGAGCCATGTTATTACTGTATCGCAATACTGATAAACATGAAACGAGCCATGTCATTACTGTATCGCCTCAGCGGTACACATGAAAAGGGCCGTGTCATTACTGTATCATCGTAGCGATACACACGAAACGAGCCATGTCATTACTGTATCGCCGTAGCAATACACATGAAACGAGCCTTGTCATTACTGTATCGCCGTAGCAATACACATGAAACGAACCATGGCATAACTGTATTGCTGTAGCGATACACATAAAACGAGCCATGTTATTACTGTATCGCCATACTGATAAACATGAAAAGGGCCGTGTCATTACTGTATCACCGTAGCGATACACCCGAAACGAGCCATGTCATTACTGTATCGCCGTAGCGATACACATGAAACGAGCCATGTCATTACTGTATCGCCGTAGCGATACAAATGAAACGAGCCCTGTAATTACTGTATCGCCGTAGAGATACACATGAAACGAGCCAAGTGATTACTGGATTACCTAAAATGCACATGAAACGAGTCATGGTATTACTGTATTGCCGTAGCGATACACAAGAAACAAGTCACGTGTTTACTGTATTGCCGTAGCGATACACATGAAACGAGCCATGTATTTACTGTTTCACCGTAGCGATACACATGAAACGAGCCCAGTGATTAGGTACGCATTCAGAGATGCAACAATGACTAATGTATTTTTAATGGTCCAGGTGTGACTGTATAGGATTCTAGTGAGGCCTTTAAATAGGATAATTTAGATGACTTTTTGGGGGGTGGGGGAGTTTTACTTTGGGCAGGCGAAATGAAAGGTCGGGGTTTGGTTTAGGGAGATTACTTTTGAAGGCAAGGGTGTTAAGTTGCATGGTTTGATCGAGATAATGGTAAGGTTTTAAGTAGGAACTGATACAAAAATGGGAACGTGTTTTGAAGTATATTTTAGAAACGTGCATATGTATTAATATAATTTATTAAAGTTTAAATGACAGTTGTAACAATGTAAGAAATATATATATAAAAATTCCTGCTTTCTGTGTTTGTTATGTGTGATGAAACATACTGCCGTAGCGATACACATGAAACGAGCCCTGTGATCACTATTTTGCCGTAACGATATATTTAAGACCGCTTACACTCCCCTTTTCTGGCTGTCTTATGTTTATCTAAGTGTCTAATATATGAGCTTAATTTATTCCACATCAATTTCGACAAAGATTGCGCTTTTGATAAGTGTCGCTGTGGGTGGAGATAACTTTTAACCAGGAGAAGACTGCCTGTTAGATCGGGTGACCATAAGGTATACATAAAGCAACACATCATATGTATTTTGGTGTGTGTGGGGTGTCACGTTTGGACCCAAATGGATCATTAATGATACATAATGCCTCAAATAATATTTTAATTTGGAATAGGATGTGTTTAATATCTAAACTTTACATGTTTCTTCTATGGTTCATGATAGTGCTTAAGCTCAGAGTAAATAGTATGTCAATCCAAGCAGGCTCATGTTTCACAAGCATATACTTAAATACATGTCATTAAATGTATTGTCTCAAGGAATGACATTATTATAGACATCCTCAGCAGAATGTAGTATAAATTATACAATACAGATTAAATTTATTTTGAGCTATTCGTCATTTCTATAAAGGAAAACTGGCATCTGCTTCACTTATTTAACTATACAGTTAAATATTTCAAAACTAAATTATAAGAAAAGCATCCAGGATGTTATTGTATTAGACTGGTTCTAGTAAAATTGCATATGGTTTCATTGTTGATTATTATAAAAACAGATTAATGACCAGTCAAATCTTAAGGTCTTAAGTATTTAAGTAAACTATTGTTGGTTTGGATTTATTTGGCCAATGAATAATGACGACCAGACTACTAGAATAAACATTATCAATCATAATATATACTTACTGTCAAATGCCTACATTATACATCAACAAACCAACAACTAACTGTGAACCATGTGTTATTATGTGTGGTATTTTTTGTTAATACATGTAATACATAAACATCAGTCATCGCAATGATTATAAAAAGATGAAAGATAAATAATTAACATTTTGTTAATTTGTCATTCTTACTTGGTTAGTTTGTGCGCAATTTGCATTTAAAGTTCCGCATACGTGCATACGTATCCATTTGTTAAGAATGAGACACACGCATGTTCTATTTATGGCCAAGAATATAAATTAAATCTGTTGAAGGACTATTGACTAGTGGTTTACGAAACACGAGTAACACGAGTAAACTGATTACTTTGAGGGCTTTTTTGCGTGTATTTGTTTTTTCTTTAGGAAAATGGATTTAGGAATTGGAATTCTTTCATTTTTAGTGTTGATAAATTTCGCTCAGGTACAGTCACAATGGCCTGGCTTTCCACCAGATCCACAAACTCTACCACCACTACCATCACTACCACCACGACCAACCCCACCAGAACCGCCAGGACAAAACAATTGTAGAGGTGTCACGTGTACGTCGACTCAAGCATGTAGCAATGCACAAATACGGTGTTGCTCTTCATGCCCATCGAGGCCCGACTGTTCCGCAGTAAGCTGTGCCCTACCGGTATGCCCGCCTGGAATTTTAACAGAAACACCGGAAGGTTCATGCTGTCCGGTATGCTCACCGTCAACACCTGACTGTTCATTGATACAGTGCGGTTGGCCAACTTGTCGAGGAGGTGCTATGCCCAAGAAACGACAAGGAGACTGTTGTCCGTCATGTCCGACGGATTGTTCGGCTGTTAGATGTGCTGCGCCGACATGCTCGGTTGGTTTTACACCACAGACATTATTAGGAGACTGTTGTTCTACTTGCCAGCCCACACGTAAGTAATGACATGATACAGTCAAACCTGTGTAAGTGACCACTTCTATTAAGAAACCACTTGTCTAATACAGCCATTGTCTTATTTATGTTTCATAATTTTAGTTTTTAATCAACCTGACTTAAGGGTCTTTTTTGCTATTTCCTTTGAGTGTCTGCTTATGACAATTTTGACTGTATATGAACGTAGCACTCTGAGTATTTTCTGGAATCATAACAGCACTTTAGCAGTTTATATCAGAATTTAAAAGAATTGCTATCATTGCGGACCTTCACAGGTTAAAAAATACGTTTAGTATCATATGTTATTTAAATATTAAATATCGGGTGATAGAATTCCGTTGCTTGGCGCGTCAAGAAGGCGCCATCAAATTACACCCACAAGTCCCGTGCATGGCTGGATATATGGTAACAGTCTCCATCCGTCCGTCCGTCCCTACGTTTGTCTAATTTTCGTGTTCTATCCATAACACATACATAACCCATATATGCACTGAAGGATTTTAATATGACTGGATTGAAACTACGTTTTCCAATCCTTTACTCTTAACTGCGTGCATTAATGTATTTGCTTTCATACATACATTTTTACAACTAGACGGGTATGCAATTATACAGAAAATAACAAAACAACTGTACGATACTTTGTATTGTGTTATTTCTGATATCAACTTCACATACAAATTCTGAGAGATTTCGTCAGATTATATCCATAGATAAAGAAAAAACAAATAGAAAATCTATTAACAAGAGCACCACAAGCGGGTGCAGACGCTCGTCTTTTTTCCAAACCTATTATGTAGGTCAAAGTCAGTGAAGTTAACTGTTTAAACTTGATGGTGATTAGTTTAAAAAATCAATACTATCACTGAAAAAATAAAACAGAGTTAAAAAATCACAAAAAAATAGAGATGTCGAAGAACAACGTTAACTCGACTATTCTAGCCTGGTCGATCACAGAACAGTATATTATAATGTAATAGGACTACAAGGGCAGAATAAACACTATGTCTATACCTGGCTAAGGCTAGCTAGCCAGTACTTCAGCTGAAATGTATTTAATTTAATTTTAAAATCTGGGTGGTGGTGTGTAAAAGTTTAATAAACAGGACTGTTTAGTTTGATAAAACAAAAAAAATTTGAGGGAGAGGGTGTCTTGGGGTTAGTAACAAAGTTGAAAAGGGACAGTGTGTCTATTTCAATACAGAACAAAATTTTAACCAAAAAAATGGAGCGGTGGGGGTCTTGGGGTTGGTAACAAAGGGGCGGAATAGTATTAAATTTAAAACAAAACAAAATTTAAAAGAAAAAAAAATGGGGGAGGGGATGTCCATGGGGTCAGTAACAAAGTTGATATGGGACAAAGTATTTAATTTAAAACAAAATAAAATAAGGGGTGAAGATCTTGGGGTCGGTAACAAAGTTGAAGTGGGACAGAGTATTTGATTTAGTGCAAAACAAATTAAAAAAAATAATGGGAGAGGATGTGGGGATGCAGGGGGTTAGGGGTGAGGATCTTTGGGTTAGTAACAAAGTTGAAATGGGGCAGAGTATTGTTTTAATACAAAATTTAAAAAAAGGGGGCGTTGATGGGGGTTGTGGGGTAGGGGTGAGAGTCTTGGTGTCGGTAACAAAGTTGAAATGGGGCAGAGTATTTGATTTAATGCAAAACAATTTTTTTAAAAAAAGGGCGTTGATGGGGGTGGGGGTGTAGGGGTCAGTGTCTTGGTGTCGCTAACAAAGTTGAAATGGGGCAGAGTATTTGATTTAATGCAAAACAAATTTAAAACAAAATAATGGGAGAGGATGTGGGGCGAGTACCGGGGTAGGGGTGGGGGTCTTTAGGTTGGTTACAAAGTTGAAATTGGGCAGAGTATTTGATTTAATGCAAAATGAATTTAAAAAATGAGAGAGGATGTGGGGTGGGGTTGCTGGGGATAGGGGTGAGGGTCTTTGGGTTGGTAACAAAGTTGAAACGGGGCAGAGTATTTGATATAATACAACATAAATTTAAAAAAGAAATGGGCGTTGATGGGGGGGTTTTGGGGGGTAGAGGTGAGGGTTTTGGGGTAGGTAACAAAGTTGAAATGGGGCAGAGTATTTGATTTAATGCAAAACAAATTTTAAAAAAATGGGCGTTGGTGGGGGTTGGGATAGGGATGAGGGTCTTTGGGTCGGTAACAAAGTTGAAATGGGGCAGAGTATTTGATTTAATGCAAAATAAATGTTTTAACATTAAAGAAAAAAATATAGGCAGCAGGATAGGGGTCTTGGTTGGGCTCGAGCAGGAAAGTCCATTAAAAAGGTCAAGGTCAGTGATGTAAACTTTTTTTAGTTGATGTTGATCAGTTTACAGAATTAATAGTATTACTGAAAAATAAAATTGATTTAAAAAAAATATAAAAAAAAATTCAAACCCAAGCAAAACAGAAAACTTTAACCTATGATTTTAAAGCCCAAAGTATAAACATTTATGTAAGTTAGCTATATAGATTGTTTGTATAACATGATATGAATGTGTTTATGAAGATTAGCCACCGTAACGTGAGTTGTTTGTTCAGAAAGAGAGATAAAGCTGAGCTAAACATAAAACTTTAACCAGCGGACGACGACAACGACGACGACGACGACGCCGACGACGCTGACGACGCCAGGGTCATGACATTAGCTCTTCGTTTTTTTTCTCAAAAAAAAAAAACGAGCTAAAAAAAACATCTGTAACATCAATATTTTTAAACAGTATAAATTAAACACCATAACTTACTTGATATTGAAATCGTTATCCATAAGTTCAAATGAGTATGTTTTAAAAATTCAACTTGAGTGTATATTCATTTTGAGTGGTTTTGTTGGTGAATATGGAGTCAGGCATGTATCTCAAAGATCAATGTCATTGATGTTCGACCATAATGTCCGTTTCATATATGGAAGGTTATTAACGCCTGTTCAATCCACTTTAATTGTCGCCTTGATATCATTATATATTTTTCGCGCGATATTAAGCAATCCTCGTGAGTTTTTTACACGACAATGGATCTGATGAATATCGCCCCGCCCACTGATCACTCGAAGTTGTTTGTCCAAGTATAAACGATGTAGTGTTGACTTAAAAATTGTCAGCTTGTCGAAGGAAAATGGCGGCGCTAAAACCAAAATTAATCACTAATTAGATTTTCGACTTTTTTGTTTGGCAGCCCGCGTCAGGCGAATTATCCTTTTAATGATCGTACATTTTTCCGTAATCGTTCACGTATTGTCTTCATTCCCATGTTGTTTATGCTGCAATGCGTGATATTAAGAAAATGCATGTGCTAATAAGGACGACCATCATCTTAAGTAAAATAAAATCGCGATAATTACTAACTCACACTATATATATATTTTTAAATATTTAATCTTTATTTCAGTCTCATCTATGTATATCGCAATAACAATAACATTAATATCATACAGTATATGTACATAGCCACTCAAATATATGAATTACAAAAGACTATCACACAATGCAAAATAAAATATCTTAAAGTATCGATTATCCCCTCTGATCAGATAAAAAAAACTGATTTGCAGCATATACATATAAGTTGATAAAAAGGTAACATTATACATATAAAACAAAAAATGCATTATTTACAGTCTATTTGCACGTCTTTGTAATATGTTAAAACAGGTTTTGGCACAAATACGAAGCAAAGAAGAGTGGGAAAATAAGAATACTGTCTTATCAACATTTGACAAATTATAAAAAAAAGATCATTATAAAGATAACATTCTAAAAATAACATGATTTACATCTTCCACCGTATTACAAAAGGGACAATTTCTATCTTCTAATTTGAGATTGCCATATCTACCGGTCTCATTCTTAGCACGGTTATGAACAGCATCAATAAATGAAAATGATTTACAACCCCATATTGCAGCCCCATAATTAATCACAGGCCATGCAATGGAGTCATAAAGCTTTGTATATACATTATAAGGAACTCCTCCAATAAGTTTGCATTAAGCAATTAAAAGACCAAGGGCACGACTTGCACTCTGTGCGACAGCTTTAGTTGTTACATTAAAATCCAAATGTTCTTGCAGTACTATACCAAGATAAGTGTATTTACTAACCATGTGTAAGACTCTATTATCGCACTGGAACACACAATCAGTTTTAGGAGTTAATGGTCGAAAATGTATAACATTACTCTTGTTACTATTAATATACATATCATTTAAATCACACCAATCAGATAGGGCGGATAATAATCTCTGTAAATCAGTTTTATTTTCGGCCAATAGTACGATATCATCGGCATACATTAAAATACAAATGTTATCATTATTAACCGATATTCAAATATTAAGGATTTTCAAATATAAAGCCAAATCATTAATGAAAAAATTAAACAACAAAGGAGATAACATACAACCTTGTCTTAACCTAAAGTCCATATCAAACTATTCTGTATTAAGGCTATTCACTCTTACACATGACGAAACAGAGACGTATAATGATTTTAAAGCAAGAAGCATTTTACCACAGATACCATTATCAAAAAGTGTTTTCCAAAGCATATCCCTATTTATATAGTCATAAGTTTTTCGAAAGTCTATGAAAGCACAAAATGTAGACTTCTTTTGTTTTTTCCTCGTATCAGTAATTGTAGAGAGATGTGATCCGTGGTACTACGCTTTTTCCTAAACCCGTTCTGTTATTCCTATTATTTTGGAGTTATGTTCACAAAAATCACTTAAACGGCTATTTAAAATATAACAATACATTTTATACATACTAGTTGCTAATGCAATCCCTCTATAAGAAAGGTGTCCCTTGGATCTGCAGAAGAAGATTTGGGTATTGAGTTAATGACATATTTACCCCAGATAGATGTAACTATATGGAACACTATATATGAATGATTTGAGGTGACAACGCAGCGGTAATTGACCTGACTCGAGAACGACTCTCGCTCCCACAGGCCATGTGACTCGAATAATATCGTTCGCTGATTGGAATATCGACTTGTTTGGTTGACAGCCCACGTCAGTTCAATTGAATTTGCAGGACACATTATTTAGTGCATAGCACCACCATTGTAAACAGGAAAAGCTACCGTGGCATAATGGCGGTTATAAAAACAGTAATTTATTTAAAACTGCCGAAGAGTCGCCCATTTGGGAAACCGGTGTCGACAATAAATAAAATCATTATCATTGAACTGCTCATGTTTGATTTAAATGGCATTATTGGTGTATTAGGAACCTGTTGAAAACATTGTCATGTTTGAATTGCTAATT
Organism: Panopea generosa; assembly: GCA_029582155.1. Taxonomy (NCBI): domain Eukaryota; kingdom Metazoa; phylum Mollusca; class Bivalvia; order Adapedonta; family Hiatellidae; genus Panopea; species Panopea generosa. The sequence continues at coordinate 6,425,259 of CM055894.1, forward strand.
TAGACAAAAACAAATTGATGCTTAGAGATTGGGTATGATTTATATATGATTTTCACTTTGTCAACAGTGTACACACTGAACAGGAAAAAGGCTCTCGTATGCTACACGGCCCCTACTTTTCTCATAATATTTTAGTAGTACAGAGGTTGACAAATAATAACTTATTAGTTCCACTTCTTTCATTTGATTCATCCAATGAATGAAAAGCATGCAAACATTTGTATTTACTAAAGCATAAAGAACATTTTCAATGCTTAGTTGCGACATGGACACTTTATATGGTAGTTATCGTGTAGAAAACCTCGCGAGGAATGCTAGACTAGCAGTTCTACTCCACTCTTAAAATTGGTATTCGACTATAAGAACAGCTCGACATTTTGTGAGGTATATTCAAGCAGGTATATTCTTACTGAGTTCTTAATATAATATATGTATATGTATTTGTCCTGCATAACGAGACAACCTTGCAACACCACATCGGTGGTCTAGTGGTAGAGCGTCTGCCTTTCATGCGGAAGGACTTGGATTCGATCACGACCGGGTCATACCAAAATAGTACAAGAAGTTTCCTCGTTTGGCGCTCAGCACTTAGAGGATAGTTCTAGGTCTGGTCAGCCCATGTCAATATAATGTGACTGGGTGGGGTATCATATAATGTGTCTGCAACATGAAACTTCAGTGTTGCAGCGCTAACAATACTGCCTCACCGTCGCGATATTACTAAACTTGTTGCCAACACAAACATATTTAGTTGTTTTTTTCTATTAAAATATATCTGTAATCGGGTCATAATGAAGTTAAACACCAAGTATCATACGTATAGGATTTTATTTAATTGGAGTGTAGTATTATACAAATATAATACTAATAGCATGTAAATACATAAAACATACATTTAGGAATATAAAAAAAGATTGTTCTAAAGTCCACAAGTCCAAGCGTCTCGTAAATTTAAAACATTATAGATATTTCACAGTACTTCTAATACTAATTATTGTACAAATGACTAACCAGAGACGCGTTAAGTTAATACAATATCATTATTATGAAATAATGATTTATTTTAATATTTAATTACGTCTTCGTTATCATAATATCTAAAGCTGTAATAGCAAGGTATTCACTGATTGAAGTCCAGTAGTTTTCTGGTAAAATTAAGTGCGAGCTTGGGACATGCGACTATATTTGGCGGGTTAATTGCACGGAGTCATTTAAGCATTTTCTGTAAGCGGAATCTAACAAACATGTTTGTATTAAAAAAATCATCTCCATTCCAACGCTACAATACGTGTGGACAGACAACAGCTGATCCGTTCAGAAGTGCACAGCCACTGTGACGTCACACATAAATATATTCAAAGGCAGAGGTCACAGGGGTAAAAAAATACTGGAATTTAAAGCAGGCTTATTTCATATTAAAAATAGCAATATAGAATTATAACCAGGGTTACATATCAATATTTATATACATGTGGAAACGTATGTGGGAATTGACCTCAGAATACAGATATGTAATTTTGCTTTATATGTGTACCTAATTTTATCACATAATTTACGATGCAGGTGTGTAATAAACCCATGACATACATGACATATTTTTGATATCGGCCTAGTGTAATATCACTTCCGATTCATCGTCCGGGGTTTTCCGTAAAACGCGACACTCGTACGTAAATAGCCGAAGTATTTTCCGACCTGCCCTAATATATACACGTCAATTTTTCATGGTTGAGTTATTTTGAAACGTTACGTCTTAGGATTACAGAAACAAATATGGCCGTTTTTACTCGTTTTTTTAGGTGATATGTTAAATAAATGGTAAATGTATTTTTTATCTGGGTTATTAGATAAAACGAAATTTACATTCGTGCTCATTTGTTATTGAATTTACTAAACTCGTCGAGTACATTATGCAATGCCTTGCCTTTTAATAAATTCAATAATTAATAAGCACTCATGTTAGATTCTCTTTATATGTTACGATCTTCTCATTATACGTATTATATCGCATAGCCGCCAATTGTTTCAGAAATGATCATTGTATGAGGCGTATACTGAATAAGAGAATTGGATTTATTTGAATGGAATATAAAGTAGTACTTATAAATGTTCATATATTAATTGTGAATTTTTTTAATATGTTTATGTATTGTTCATTTATGTAGATATGTTCACTTTATACATGACAGTGTTTATTTCCATTATTATATTATGTTTATGCTCTCTTGAAAATTGGAGGGAAAATATCAATCATATAAACCTCCCGTGTCTTAACAAAACAGCAAGTATGTATCACATAATCGGCTAGAAACATTACCGTTGACAACAAGAATTACGTTTCACTCTTACGTTACCTTTTAAACGAACTAGTGTATGATTGATTAAAAGCTTTATTCGTCTGCTTTATTCGTCTGCTTCTCTCATTTATATAAAATATATGTAAATATCATAATATGTATAATATAGAAATTTGTAAATTATGCAAAACAAGCTGCATGATTAATGACTTTAGCCTTTGTTTGTCATCCATCGAAGAGAAGTTCAATTGCGTTGGATTTTAACCTTAAAACACTCGTTGCGAAGGTGTCGTGAAGTTGTCTTAGGATTTATATTTTATACTTGAAAGCTTAAAACCACACGAGAACAATATATGTGTTCAACACGTATATATATGACGTATTATGATATGACTAAAATATTTACAATACATGTAGTTGTACGTTACAACATATATTGTTTTACGCACTCGTACGTGCATTTATCGGCATGCGTGTTATGATGATGAAGGTAATTTCATTTATTGCGCCACCGGTTTCCCACATGGGCGAATCCTCCATAAGATTATTAGTCATTTTAGATTTTTGGAGGATAGTGCAGAGATACAGAAGACACCTTTGTAGCGTCCCTGATTCTTTTACACATCCAGTGTAAATCACCGCTACATGGGACATCGACTTTTTATAAAGTCTCTTCCGAAAGACTGATAAATAATTTTAGTTGGAGGATCAAGGAATCAAACCAAAAGCTATATTCTGTTCGGTTCTCTATACTTTATCTTTGCGAATTTATACGTCACCAATAAGTTTAACGATTTAAAATTACATTATGCAAATATATTGTGGCACTTCTATTCTTATTTACAATCTTGGAAATATGAATTGTACCATTTCATTTAATAAAACGTTTTAATTGTCCCCCCGATAAAAATTCACTTTGTTTTATTGATTGAAAATTGGTAGTATACTTCTGTCAGTAACCATGTAGTAGTAAGTGTAACAGTTTTTTTGGCATTAAAAAATGTCAACGCAAACTAATAATTGATAAAAGAAGTATACAGTTTTTTTCCTTGTCCCAAATAATGCCTAAGATCAGAATAAATTAATCTTATTGTGTCACAAAAACGTTTATTCTTGCAATAAACAAAACCAGAGATTTTTGATGAGTGAGCTTCATGTATATTATTTTTTTTATCAATTTAAATTTGACTTTTGAATGTGGTATACTTTTTGTAAGATTAGTATAAAATCGTAACACTAAAAGAACCATTCGATCATTTAGTTCAATTCGACCGTTTAGATTAATTTAACCGTTTGGATTAATTCGACCGTTTAGATCAATTCGACCGCTTAGACTAATTCGATCGTTTACATCAATTCGACAGTTTAGATCAATTCGACCGTTTATATCAATTCGACCGTTTAGACCAATTCGACCATTTAGACCAATTCGCCCGTTTAGACAATTCAACCGTTTGGACCATCTATTGTTTCAGTAGGATAAATCGTAAAATGGCTTGGTAGTATGTTTACAAGTATCGAGCAGCTATAAATAAATTTATTAATCGGTTTCATAAAAACAAATAGCAAGGGTATATTACACGTCTGCACCGATACGCTATGTGAGATATAATACACGTGTGCCAGTTTCATAGTCTAAAATTTGCAAATGTTTAAACATGGAATATATATATGCCCTGTCCTGCCCCGCTCCGTAAGCGTTTAGCCAATCACCTACTCCAGATGTTACCACGTGACCGTACAATGTGTAGATAAAGGAAATAAATTTAGTAGAAAATTCAACGATAAAAACAAACAACAGACAAAATGTTCTGCATGAGGACGAAAATCTTAAGAAAATCTTAAGACTGATGAAAGTTGAAGTATTTTTGAAGATGTTAAAAAAGAAAACTAATGACATGACTTACGAAAGTTCATAATTATATACCTGAGCGAAAATCCCGACTTTTTTGTAACTTTTAATCATGTTTTCACTAAGAAGTTCGCCAACTTACAGACGTTATTCAAACGGGCCCCGGAATACGTTGGGCGCGCCCAGAATTAGTGACAACCTTGACTTATACTGAACAATGGTTTTACATGTAGCACATCTGGACTGTAGGGACAATCTACCTACATGTACAGATAGTTTTATACGTGGCCACGGCACGACGCAGGCAACAGTGCCTACACTTACTATTTACATCATCATCAACATATCAGCGTATTCAACATAAACGTTTTAATCAGATTTGTTTGTCTTTAAATTTGTTTTTATATAAAATATTAAGGGTTTTGTTTAACGTAACTGTACAAACATATGTGGCAATCTGCTAATGCCCGATTGCAGTCCTGGATATTCGTATGTGCTAAATAACGGCCGTTCGGTTACGGATCACCCTTACCATCGACTGGAACACGATTAAATGTGATATTGCCATATTCCCACCAAATAAATTGCTATCTTTAGTATAACTAAAAAAGCATGACTGTGTGGAGCGCGTTATCCAGTGGTATTGCATCGGATCAAGGCTAGAGAGTCGTGGATTCGATACTACACCACGGCTAAGTGAGATGTCCTCGAGCGAGTGATGCTAAGTACTGGTTCTATCCAAACTATTTTGAACGTGATTTGTCTTAGAACCTGTTGTACAATCGAAGTAAAATAAAGTTTAAAACAAAAAATAAATATTTTTTTTAATTACAAGAACTGGGACTAAAATCAAATTTTCATTATGCCCTTATAATGTGTAAATATCAAATATAAAGAAAGCCCCAGTTTCAACAAGGTGTGGCCGCGTTACCAGACCATTATATGCTATACAACTTTCAAATAATCGTACATTCAAATATATATTTATTCTTTTTTTATTAAATATGGTCTCATCCATATACATAAACATAAAAACAACTGTTACATATATACATATACACAAATGTACATGGCTTTTCAACAATTTAAATTACAAAGAGACTATTATCTTATCACATACGCTTATATAGTATCACAAAGGTAACCACCATTAGTTATTGGACCTTCGTCGTCAAACATCGCACCTGTACCTCTATGTATCACCATGTAATAGCACAATGTACGCCACCTACTCATTCATGCACGCAATATTAAGACAGATGCAAGACGCTCACTGAATTGTTAAGTAGAAGCTCGAAGTCGAAGGAAGCAATCTTAACTTATTTATCATTTACAACGCAATACGCATATACATGTTTATATACAGTTGAGGAGTCAATGCTAAGTGTTGTATTACATGTAAGATGTACTTAAAATGTTGTTTAAAAACTGAATTTTAAAATACAGTCTTAAAATTAATTCTAAACTGCCCTGATTGAAATTATTTTATTCATACTTTCAAACTTTCTTAAATCTATTCTTTTCAAAACATTGCCGCTATCTTTCGAAACTTACGAAACTTTGCTACAAGCTGCCCATAAATATGTCATTCCTTCTTTACCTCCTTCATTTCTATAACCAGGCTCTCGCTATGCATCTCATTATTTGCTTAACTTACATCTGTTATTGCTAGTATTGTGATAATTATGTTTAAACACAAGCCATTGTCAATTACTGTTTATGATATGATGAGGGAAAGATCGAACCTAAGTTGCGAGAACCTGTGGTCTAGCTCATTTGCTTTATACATGTTTACTTATTGGCAATAAAATATGTTTAAACTAAACATACAGACAAGCATAAAACGATACATTATTAATCAATAAATAGTATTCATGTTAAGTAATTGACGATTGTTTTAAATATAAATACACATTACGCATCTGCATTATTCATACATACACACCCATACACGCACATAAATAACAATTGTAACGTATATATATTTATTTTAAAAAATCGTTTAACCAAGGTGTTCAGTTTTAATACGTATCCTTGAAAATTTAACGTAAAATCAAACGACAGGCACACATGCAAACAAATACACACATTTTATAATCAATGAAATGTATACTTATTTTTATAAATTCGTTTAACCATGTACGGAAACGAAAATAGGATTGAAATTAAAGGTTAAAAACGAACACTTGTAACTTTGATCGTTTAATTTTGAATAAACATATTCGTCCAAAAGTTATGATCTTGTCAAAAACGAAATTATAGACCATTCTTGGACATATGTACCAATTCTCCCTCTCTCTCTCTCTCTCTCTCTCTCTCTCTCTCTCTCTCTCTCTCTTTCTCTCTCTCTCATCATCATCATCATCATGTGTCAATCTGGGAAAGTAAGTTGATTTGATAAGTAAAACTACGTCAATCTCTCTAAATCTCTCTAACCACGTGTCAATATGGGAAAATAAGTTGCATTCGATACGTTTTATTACGGTAAACAAGTTAATGACAAAAATACAATCAAAGTGTGTGTGGTGGGATAGCACTTAAATGTTTAATTTTTCATCATGAAGATAATTACTTTACTAACAATTAACTTTCAAGTCATATCTATCGTTTGTACAAATAACTAATTACTGGCGCGGCTTTGATTGATAGTCCTGTTACTAATTATCATAAAAACATCGTTAGTAGGCATTATGTTTAATTTACCGACTGCAGCTGCTAAACTTCAATCGCCCAAAAACAACATTTTTACCGAAAACAGCCGAAAAGAGCAATTATTTGAATATGTTTAAACACTTTTTTTCTAATGACGCAACTGAAATATAAACGAAATAAAAAAGTCACGTGATTATTTGATTAACTTTTATCTTAACATGATAAGATAATATATTGTAATTGCATACACAATAGATAATACTTATGTGTTACAACCAACAAGTTATGGAACGGGGATTGTACTGTTGTGGTTTGTGGAAGAAGTAATCAGCACTTGATGAAGCTCATTAAGTGTATCCGTTATTTATAAATGTTTATATAGCAAGTAGAGCACGTTTAAAGTACGAATTATAAACAGTTACACATGTAGCCGCAGAACAGCACAATACTTGTTTAAATCAAGTAATCGTGATGAATGTAGTATCGACGTCCAGTAACGAAGTTTCTAAAAATATCAAGTTATCGGAGTATTTCAAATTGTTATTAATTGAAGTAAATAAATTATGTTGGTTATGGTTTTCCAACTTGAATTTAAAATAAATAAACGTTTTTGAAATCTTAGCAAGAACGGAAAATAACCACTTCCTAGAGACGGTATAATTACATTACGTCCGAACTATTTGGCTGCCGAAATTAGAATGTATTGTATCGGTACTATAGACATAAAGTACACAACGCTGACCTGTTCGATAAGCCTTAAATGCAGATATAGACTTACAATAAAAGGTGTGAAACAGGTGAACACTATTTAAAAGCAAATTGGCATTGAGGTCTTAGGCCACATAATAAAGACGTAAATAAGAAGATGTAATCTACTTAAGTAATTAATGAAATGTTTTACTTGATATAACTGATATAGAATAATAAGTCATTGAATTATATACAAAATTTGCAAGGCAGATAAACAGCCTTGGAGCACATGTGCATAATCTAAAACTGGTAAAGAGATAGCAGGAAGTACCTTATCTTATTACTGTCTCATTTAATGATGTGACGACGAGGAGAGAGCGAGGCTTGATACACCAATTAACCAAGTTTAGGCTTTTGTTTTTAAGTTTAACTACTTACCGTTCCAAGAAGGTGACGCCTGTTGCCCCTTCATCTGTATGTGTGTACATATTGTAATTATTCTGTATATTAGTTGTGGTAATTACGAGGGGGGACGGGTCAGAAAGTTCGTAGACTTTTGCCATAACTTTTGAATTTTCCATTGTATTTTAGTAATGCTCTGGTATTCTCTGCTGCAATATATTTCCAGTCATTTTGCAAAATCTTGCTGATTTTCCCTGATTAATTTATATTCTATGGTAACTATGGAAACATCGATTTACGTAGTTGAGGCAGTTTTTGCTTTTTTTCTCTATCAGCCCTGTACGATTGTGTAGCGTTGCCTAAAACGGATTCTATTGTTAAATAAAAAATAATATGACACTATTATTACGCACACCTTAATATGACGCCAATATTATAAAGTTACGTTATGCTGTTTGAAAATTGATAAGCGCTTAGAATACCGCAGATCCATAAAATTCAGCTATTTGGTTGGTTATCCAGTCCTACTTAAACAGGGAAACATCCTTGGAGTGTGTGCGGTGAAACTAATATTTCAAGGGATTTATTTTTTAAATGACACAAATGTTTTCGAGATGGCCACAAATCAAATCATTAAAAACAAACACTGGAGGCGCGATTTGAAGACACTGGAACCAAAACTTTTCAGAATATTGTGTCCAGAATACCATCTTCGGATTTCGTTGATATGTTCACGCAATGGTTTAAATTGTAGTAAAAATGTAAATACTACAGAGGAGATATTATGTGAAGGAGCGACTCAGTAAATGTGATATAAAAAGCACATTTTCATAATATTGACGTCGGTTTTGGCGAATACAATGAAATCAATTTGCCCAGACATATTTAACTGTTATGGTTTGAATAAAGCCTTATTATTTTAATAGTTGACGTATCATGCTAAAATGTTCAAAATTTGTCCAATATAAATTAATTTCGAATACAATACTTATATTGTGCATTATATAATTAAAATATTTAAGTTATTTGAGAAGTCTATGAACTTTCTGATTGCCCCTCGTATAGTGTTGTGACGTAGTCCTTTGAATATTAATAATGCCTAATTCCCATTTGGCCTGCGATGGGTCGACAGAGCCCGTATCATGCCTGTATCCCCCTTTCCGTGTGGCTTCCGTACGGAGGCAGGAGACGGCCTTAGATTTCGTACGGATTCACAGGCGCCGCGGCCTCTACGATTTTGTTTAGCGAGAAGTTATACTAATTTGAAAAAATAAAACCTGTAGCCCGTAGACTTGTCGTAGGTGCATTGTACAATCGCTGCACGGCCATCGTGCAGAATACGCAAGCTTTTAGGTGGACATTTGGGCTCAAAAGCGGCACGGTTGCCTCACAGCAACTGAACTGAAATTTCACGATTTTCGTACAATCTCCCCGCAGCCTCTGTACAGCTTTGCTACGACCTGCCCCCGAGGGTCTGTACGAGAAATCGCACGATGTTCGTACACAATGTAAACACATACGCCGTAACCCTTAACCACCTGCAATGCCTCAAATATTATACGAAAGATCGTAGTCCTAAATAATGCACAGCGCCCGGCGAAAAAGTGAACCAGGCATAACCGCAGCGGTTGTCTCGGGATACAGCGGTCGCCTTAGAAATATAACTAGAAGCTTTCTAACTTGGCGCATCGGTCAACCAACGTTTTTTTGCCATGTGTTCATGACACCGCTACCCTTAGTAAAACACAAATGGGTTTTGTTACACTAAGGGTTGCGATTGTGACCCTTACTGTAACAAAACTTTTTTGTGTGACAAATGTCTTTTATTCCATGTAAGACATAATACAATGTTATACACAAATACGAACAATATATTGAAACTTAACATATTATATGGTAACTGAATATTATAAAACATTAATACAATGTCTTACAAGTAACATTTTTAGTGCGGATATAAAGAGATAAAGAAGTAAAGACAAGTTAAAGAAAATAAAAAAGGGAAGAAGCTGTAAGCAATTTTAGTTTAAATGTTTTACCATTTAATTTCATGTGACCTGGGTTTGTTTTTGTTTATTGCAATAAGACTTTCTATTTGCTTTGTTTTTTTGTAAGTAGGGTAAGCAAGTCTTTATTATTATCTGTCTCTGATTTCATGCATGTTCTTACCTATTATTTGGGGAAGAAATAAAATTAAAAGTGTTACCAGTTCCCTTATTGTAGCTAAAGTTTAGTAATACCTCATGATTCATGATTAACTCCTTTCTAAAATAAACAAAAAACATTCACATAACTATTGTTTTGTTTGTGTGCTTCTTTCTTTTTGTTTTATAATCATCCTTTTTCCGACCTTCCACAGCCTATACAGTCACATTTGTTCATCAAAATAAACAAGAAAATTTTTTTAAAAAATACCGAAACAACATTAATGCCCCCCCCCCCCCCCTCCTCTTTCCTTCTATTTTTCGCAAAGGTGACCTTGACTCCAGAATCCAGAAACGCAAACTCTGAACACCTAAATGAAGTTTCATCAAAATAGGATTAAAATAATGGTGATATAACGGTAACGGTGATTGTCTTCTTTTAACAGCGATGACATTGACGTTGACACGTGAAACACAAACGCATCTGGAGTATCTCTGTTCTGAACATCTGTGTAACTTGAAAGATAATGCCAGTAAGCGTTGACAGCGATTACCTATTTTTAGTAGCAATGACATTGATCATGACCTGAAAATCGTGATATTCGGAAGTACGGACGGACGTACGGAAGGACAGACGGTACGACGGAGGACCATAGGTAGCACTATATCAACCTCACTACCACTACCCACCCCTACCCCCATTTCAAGGCGGTTGTATAAACAATACGTATCAGTATTAAACAAATTAATTGTTTAAATTGTGTAATTTGCCATAATATGTAGGGATAGTTATTTTAAACGTTAGACACATGTTCCGATGGTAAAACATTTCGTTATTTTCTCATAGATAGTTTTATTGATGAATGAAGACCTCAGAGTGAATCTGAGTAGAACTGTAACTGGCAAACTTTCTCACATACAGTTTTTTGGAGCGAGCGGGACTCGAACCTTCGATCTTAGCGGCGAGAGGTAAGTGGTATAAAGACGGCGCTTTATGCCACTTGGCTACGGTGTACTCCCCCACCCCAACCTCCACCCCCAATTAAATTGCTAAAAAAATTTTCAAAATAATGACTGTACAGACATTGTATTTAGGCTTATTACTAGTCATTTACTGTCAGACTGTTTTTAATCCAATGTATAATCGTATAATTGTGTAAGAGATGCACCAAGGATTCGTTTCACAAAATAACAGACTAGGATAAAAATCAATTTTAATTTGCTTTTATATTCAAGTTTTGATCGATGTTTAAATTCATTGTTTTACAAGATAAACACGTGTTTAATTTTCTGCATTATTTGAGCAACTTTCGGTTCATTTGGATTATAATAAAACATATTATGAATAATTGTCATTTATCGTTCACGACAATTTTATTTGTGAAGTAAACTACAGGTATAGCAATCCGTATTCAGCAAATTACAATGTCAGTGAGCATTTTTACTGGAGTATATTTAAGTTTTAATCAATATTGCAGCAGCCACATGTTCCAATGGTGACCAACCTACAGGCGAATCTTGTGAAACACATCCGTGTGCAACTGGATACTCCTGCGACACTCTTTCAGACGATACTTGGGGATGTTGTCCAGACTCGTCTTCAGGTATTACTCGGTTCCCACCGCTTATGTGTATTGGATATGGACAGGTCAACTAAGCAAGATTAGAATATTTATCTTTACTAGCCTAATATTTACGTCACACAATGTCATCACTATTAAACATTTGTTAGTACAAATTGCATTGATTTTGAATACAATACACAAGTAAACACATAAATATATAATATTTGTAATTTACACTTATGTTTATATACTATTATATATATATATATATATATTAATAATTTACTTATTTTAGATAGCAGGTCTTATAATTACTATTCATTTCTTGTATAAAATCCCTTATGTATATTCTATGTACTCAGGTAACAACTCCATAATATTATGATAACAATCTTACATATAATTTTTTAAAAGGTTTAACATAAGTAATGGTCAATACTACATACTTTTAGTTACAGTAACTATTAAAACAAACATTTCAAAAATTAAATGTGTTATTTGAAAATGTATAAGAGATGAAAAATGATTTTGATTAGTTTTATGTTTAACGTTAGACACCTGTCCTGATGGTAAACCATTTCGGTAATTTCTCATATATAGTTTTATTGGCAGAGGAAGACGTCATAATGAGACGAAATAGAACCGCAAATAACTGACAAACTTTCTCACATAAAGTTGTTGGAGCGAGCGTGACTCGAACCTTCCGATCTAAGCGGCCAAAGGTCAATGGTCTCAAGACGGCGCTTAATGTCACTTGGCTACGGTGTACTCCACCCTCTCACCCAGCCTAAATAAATGGCTAAAATATTCTTCAAAGTACTGACTATAAAGACACTGTATTAAGCCTATCAACTTTCTGTTCATTTGAAGTGGCTAAGCGACAGACCAGAGTGCTCCCTCTGTATGAGGCTGACCACTCTGGCTAAAACGCCCAGTTTATAAAGGCCCCACATACCAATAAATATATTTCATTATGACTTTAATGGAGCTTTCCCTAATAAACAAATCAATCAAGATTTCATTATCTCCCGAAAAATACGCACGAACCCTTTCATGTGGACATTTGATTGACTACTTTGTGTATGGCGATACATGCGTTCTGTGGTCAACCCGTGTAAACCTGCAACGCTATACAGAAGTTTAAATCATGCCACTTTCTAGCAACAGGCTGGGGTTATGGCTAAAGTAATGACGTACAGCACTGACCCATATGGAACAGATTGAGCTGGATTAGTTTCAATACATGGACGTGTTACAATACACATTAATAAACATGATGACTGATTAACACAACTGTTTGACTACTTTACTTTTATTAGTATATTCTTATAATTGTATAAGAGATGCACCAAGGATTCGTTTCACAAAATAACATACTAGGATAAAAATCCCCGAAAGCCAATTTGAATTTGTTTATATAGTCAAATTTTTATCGATGTTTAAATTCATTGTTTTATAAGAAAAACACGTATATAATTTTCTGCATTATTTGAGCAACTTTCGGTTCATTTGGATTACAATAAAACATATTATGAATAATTGTCTTAATACGTTCACGACGATTTTATTTGTGAAGCAAACTACAGGTATAGCAATCCGTATTCAGCAAATTATAATGTCAGTGAGCAGTTTTACTGGAGTATATTTTAGTTTTGATTAATATTGCAGCAGCCACATGTCCCAATGGTGACCAACCTACAGGCGACTCTTGTGAAATACATCCGTGTGCAACTGGATACTCCTGCGACACTCTTTCAGACGATTCTTGGGGATGTTGTCCAGACTCGTCTTCAGGTAATTAGTATTAATCGGTTCCCACCGCTTATGTGTATTGGATATGGACAGGTGAACTAAGCAAGATTAGATTATGTATCTTTACTAGCCTTATATTTACGTCACAAAATGTCATCACTATTAAACATTTGACAGTACAAATTGCATTGATTTTGAATACAATACACAAGTAAACATATACAAATATAATATTTGGATTAACACTTATGTATATATACTATTGTATATAAATATATATTATATATATATATATATATATATATATATATATATATATATATATATATATATATATATATATATATATATTAATAATTTACTCATTTAAGATATCAGGTCTTATAATTACTATGCAATACTAGTATAAAATCCCTTTATGTATATTCTATGTACTCAGATAACAACTCCATTATATTATGATAATAATCTTGCATATAGTGTTTTATAAAAGGTTTAACAGAAGTAACGGTCTATACTACATACTTTCAGTTACAGTAACTATTAAAACAAACATTTCAAAAATTAAAAGTGTTATTTGAAAATGTGTAAGAGGTAAAAAAATGATTTTGATTAGTTTTATGTTAAACGATAGACACATGTCCTGATGGTAAACTATTTCGGTAATTTCTCATATATAGTTTTATTGGTAGAGGAAGACGTCATAACGAGTCGAAATAAAACTGCAAATAACTGACAAACTTTCTCACATAAAGTTGTTGGAGCGAGCAGGATCGAACCTTTCGATCTTAGCGGCTAGAGGTCAGTGATGTCAAGACGACACTTAATGCCACTTGGCTACGGTGTACTCCATCCTCCCATCCCACCTAAATAAATGGCTAAAATATTCTTCAAAGTAATGACTATAAAGACACTGTATTAAGCCTATCACTAGTTGTTTACTGTGTATTATTATGACAATACTTAGAACACACACATGGCTTTACAAATAGTACTTTAAATTCTAGCAACAGATACCAAGTGGTTAAGCGACAGACCAGAGTGCTCCCTCTGTATGAGGCTGACCACTCTGGCTAAAATGCCCAGTTTATAAAGGCCCCACATACCAATAGATATATTTCAGTAAGATTTTAATGGAGCTTTCCCTAATAAACAAATCAATCAAAATTTCATTATCTCCCGGAAAATACACAATGGTCAACCCGTGTAAACCTGCAACGCTATACAGAAGTTTAAATCATGCCACTTTCTAGCAACAGGCTGGGTTTATGGCTAAAGTAATTACGTACAGCACTGACCCATATGGAACAGATTGAGCTGGATTAGTTTCAACACAGCTGTTTGACTGTTTTACTCTCATATGTATATTCTTATAACTGTATAAGAGATGCACCAAGGATTCGTTTCACAAAATAACAAACTAGGATAAAAAAATCCCCGAAAGCAAATTTGAATTTGCTTGTATATTCAAATTTTTATCGATGTTTAAATTCATTGTTTTACAAGAAAAACATGTATATAATTTTCTGCATTATTTGAGCAACTTTCTGTTCATTTGAATAACAATTAAACACTATGAATAATTGTCTTAAAACGTTCACGACGATTTTATTTGTGATCAAACTACAGGTATAGCAATCCGTATTCAGCAAATAACAATGTCAGTGAGCATTTTTACTGGAGTATATTTTAGTTTTGATCAATATTGCAGCAGCCACATGTGTCACTGGTGGCTCACCCACAGGCGATCCTTGTTCTTCATGTGCCGCTGGATACGCTTGTGAACCTCTCACAGACAATAATTGGGGATGTTGTCCAAGCTCGCCTCCAGGTACATATATAGTATTACTCGGTTCCCACAGCTTATCTGTATTGGATATGGACAGACGAACTAAGCGAACTTAGAATATTTATCTTAATTAGCCTTATATTTACGTCACAAAATGACGTCAATATGAAGTATTTGACAGTACAAGACTTTGAATACAATACACAATTAAAACTTTTATTTCTTTGAAATCCATTTAGACTTGATTGATTGATTGATTGATTGATTGATTGATTGATTGATTGATTATTTAGCGTCATATCGTCCATATCGTTTATCGTCCATCGTGGGCTAACAGACGAGCTGTTTACCTAACCACTTTTTTCTGTGGTTCTGAAAGGTGGACCAATACTGTAGCACACCCCATCGCCGCAAGCAACAGATAACATTCTCGCTTGAATCAGCGATGAGAGACGAATGATGATGAGACACAATGTCGTATATCAGTCGTCAAGGACACTGTTACCGGGCGGAAATTCGAATTCACGACCACTAGACTGGTAGTCAAACGCGTCATCGACTGAGCTTATTGGGCCGGCCATTTACACTTGATACATTTTCATATCTGTGTTGTTTATATCAATAGAAACTAAAAGTGTTTTTCTTGATTCGTTTGTTTTGGATATTTCGATCATAGTGAAGAAATAGAAGAGTCGTATATCTATAAGTTTTGTTATAATAATTTGTTTGAATGATTAGTTATGTATTTGGTGTGGATATTTCGATTATAGTGTAGTAATAGATCAAATCTATATCAATAAATGTGGTTATGATAATTTGTTTGAATGATTAGTTACAGTATTTTTGTGGCTTTTTCGATTATAGTGTAGTTATAGATCAAATCTATACCAATAAGTGTGGTTATGATAATTTGTTTGAACGATTAGTTACAGTATTTTTGTGGCTTTTTCGATTATAGTGTAGTAATAGATCAAATCTATACCAATAAGTGTGGTTATGATAATTTGTATGAACGATTAGTTACAGCATTTTTGTGGCTTTTTCGATTATAGTGTAGTAATTGATCAAATCTATACCAATAAGTGTGGTTATGATAATTTGTTTGAACAATTAGTTACAGCATTTTTGTGGCTTTTTCGATTATAGTGTAGTAATAGATCAAATCTATACCAATAAGTGTGGTTATGATAATTTGTTTGAACAATTAGTTACAGAATTTTTGTGGCTTGTTCGATTATAGTGTAGTAATAGATCAAATCTATACCAATAAGTGTGGTTATGATAATTTTTTTGGATGATTAGTTACAGTATTTTTGTGGCTTTTTCAATTAAAGTGTAGTAATAGATCAAATCTATACCAATAAGTGTGGTTATGATAATTTGTTTGAATGATTAGTTACAGTATTTTTGTGGCTTTTTCAATTATAGTGTAGTAATAAAACATACTTAAACCTATAAGTGTTGTTAAAATGATTCGTTTGAGTGATAAGTTACAGTATTTGCTGTAGGTATTTCGATCAAAGTGTAGTAATATATCAGTCTTATACCTATAAGTGTCGTTAAAATGATTCGTTTGAATGATGAGTTACAGTATTTGTTGTGTGTATTTCGATCATAGTATCGTAGTAGATCAGACGTATACGTATAAGAGTCGTTATAATGGTTCGTTTGAATGATTAGTTACAGTATTTACTGTAGGCAATTAGATCAGACTGTAGTAATAGAAGAGTATTATACCCATAAGTGTCGTTAAAATCATTCGTTTAAATGATTAATTATAGTATTTACTGTGGGTATTTCGATCATAGTGAAGTAATAGATCAGTCTTATACCTATAAGTGTTGTTACAATGATTCGTTTGAATGATTAGTTACAGTATTTGTTGTGGGTATTTCGATCAAAGCGATGTAATATAAGAGTCTTACACCTATAAGTGTTGTTGTAATGATTCGTTTGAATTACTAGTTCCAGTATTTGTTTTGGATATTTCGATAATAGTGTAGTAATAGATCAGATTATACTTATAAGTGTTGTTATAATGATTAATTTGAATAATAAGTTACAGTTTATGCTGTGGCTATTTCGATCAAAGTGTAGAAATACCTATAAGTATTGCTATAATGATTCGTTTGAATGATAATTAGTTACAGTAATTGCTGTGGCTATTTCGATCATTTCGTCGTAATAGATCAGATTTATAGCTATAAGTGTTGTTATAATGATGCGTTTGAATGATTAGTTACAGTAATTGCTGTGGCTCTTTCGATCATAGTGTAGAAATATATCAGTCTTATACCTATACGTGTTGTTACAATGATTCGTTTGAATGATTAGTTACAGTAACTGATGTTGCTATTTCGATCATAGTGTAGTAATATATCAGACTTAAACCTATAAATGTTGTTATAATGGCTCGTTTGAATGATTAGTTACATTATTTGTTGTGGATATTTATTTCGATTATAGTGTAGTAATAGATCAAATTATGTATTTCTTTTTGTATTTCGATTTTAGGGTAGAAATAGATCAGATTTGCACTGATACTTGTTTTTATAATGATTCGTTTGAATGATCAATTACCGTATTTTTGTGAATATTTCGATCAAAGCGTAGTAATAGATCAGACTTGTACCTACAAGTGTGGTTATAATGATTCATTTGAATATTTTAATACAGTTGTTTTGTGGTTATTTCGATCATAGCGTCAGGAAATGCTTTTGTATAATGTCCAGGCTCGTCTTCAGGTACATACTCGGTTCCTACTGCTTATATGTATTGAATATTGACAAATGAACTAAGCGAGATTAGAATATGTATCTTAATTTGCATACCATATACATCACGAAATGATGTCGATATTTAATATTTGACAGTGCTTATTACATTGATTTTGAATAAATACACGCCAAGTAAACAGCTGTTACATATTTCATCTTAATCTTTTGAAATCCATTAAAACTTGATACATATTAACATATATGTTGTTTATATGAAAGGAAACCGATTCTGTAAGTAATTCAAGTCTCAAACATGAAATGTTGACAGTAATAGACAGAAATTACACTCTTAAAGTATATAAACCTTCTTCGAAACCGGATGACAATTTCTGCACTTAAATTACCTGTATGCAATTGGTGCGTTTTCAAAGTCGATGAGTATATAATAAGATCGCCTTGAAATGTCATCTTAGCTGTTATTTGCGTAATTAAAACCATTTGTCTCTCACTATATACAATTTGTAAATTACACTTGAAATAATGAATGAAATCGGATCGCAGTATATTAGGGGTGGAAATGGACTATGATTTACACCAGTATTATGAACCGACGTTTTGGTAATGCATTAGCATTCTGAAAGTGCCGGTGCATTACTAGCAATTGATTTGTTTATGTGTTCGATCGTTTCACTTGTAATGAATTTCCGAAATGTCTGCAAAATTATTAAGAAAATAATTGAAATTGCATTGCTTTTAAACAATATACATATGCGAACAATTGCAGATGTTTGAAAATTCATTTTTAAACTTTGAAACCCATTTTAACTTTATACATTTGTACATCATTTTGTTTATTTAAAAGAACACTGATTTTATAAGTATACTTTTTCGTAATATTGATGTGTTTTATTGAATAGTCACGGTATTTGCTGTGTATATTTTCCCAATAGAATTGTAATAAATCAAAGTTATAACATGAAATAACACTTTGAAGGGTATCTACATAGTTAATTTATTTAAATCTCATACTTGCTTTACATAAACATATGGCATTTTAGCTGGGACTTGCACTGAAAATGGTGTCACTTACCAAGATGGCCAAACATTCATGAGAGATTGCAACAACTGCACCTGTAGTAATGGAGTAGCCGGTTGTACTCGTATTGGCTGTCGTAAGTAAAGATATATTCATTACCGATAAACTGGTACACAATACTCGACTTTTAAGGCTAATAATTGGCACCAACTAGTCCAGTTGTTGTTTAAACGAATTTATAATAAATAAGAAACCCGTTTGTACAATTAAACAATGCGATTAATACGTTGAAACATCTAAAATGTTTGATATCTGTCCCGAATGTAAAACGTTTCCAACTTTTCCCATGTACCTATCGGTGGATATTAAACTGAATCTTCCGGTGATTATTTAAACATATGATAACTGAAATATTTTTAAAAAACGAATAGAATAATATCACGTAAAAATGTTTATACATAAAAAGATTCAAGTCTGAAACACTCATTATAAGGACAATGTATTGAAGGTAAGTATCAATTATTTACTGTTATACTCTGTTTTCATTATAACAATTTTTTTTCACAAATGTCTAAGATATGCAGCGAAAGAGCAAACCGAAATCATTAAAATATGATATCAGTAATCATTTTAGTTAAAATTAATATTTCAGCTACGTGTCCAGGTGGTCTAATTCCTACAGGCCCTCAGTGTCGAAGTGGTCAGCGGTGTCAAGCTGAACAGCACTGCGTCCAGCTTCTAAACAATTATTACAGATGTTGTCCAATTCCACCTCAAGGTAATATTGTGCTTGTGCTGTTTATATGTATTAGATATGGACAAATGAAATAAACTCATGAACAAATAGACAATATGGAATATGTATCATAATTAGCATAACATTGACATCATCACATGACGATCAAATTAGATAAAAAAATTTTTATAATTATTAAAGGATTTATAATGCCCGAGATTCAATTTATTCGTATTTTTATCTCACAGCCAGGTAGACAGACTCCTTGTAATATATAAGATACTCTTCCAATGTGTCCTACATTACTCAGGTAGAGTGATTCCTTGTAATATATTAGATATAGTTCCAATGTCTCCTACATTATCAAGGAAGAGTAATTCCTTGTAATATATCAGATATGCTTCAAATGTCTCCTACATTACTCAGGTAAATCAATTGATTGTAATATAGTAGATATACCTCCAATGTCTCCTACATAACACAGGTAGAGTGATGCCATGTACTATATCAGATACCCTTATAATGTGTCCTACATTACCCAGGTAGAGTGATTCCTTGTAATATATCAGATACCCTTCCAATGTCTCCCACAATACCCAGGAAAAGTAATTCCTTGCAATATATCAGATATAATTCCAATGTCTCCTACATTACTCAGGTAAATCAATTGCTTGTAATATAGTAGATATACTTCCAATGTCTCCACATAACACAGGTAGAGTGATGCCTTGTACTATATCAGATACCATTCTAATGTGTCCTACATTACCCAGGTAGAGTAACTCCTTGTAATATATCTGATACCTTTCCAATGTCTCCCACATTACCCAGGTAGAGTGATTCCTTGTAATGTATCAGACACCCTTCCAATGTCTCCCACATTACCCAGGTAGAATGATTCCTTCTAATATATCAGATACCATGCCAATGTCTCACACATTACCAAGGTAGAATGATGCCTTATAATGTATCAGATACCCTTCTTATGTCTTACACATTACCCAGGTAGAATGATGCCTTATAATGTATCAGATACCCTTCCTATGTCTCACACATTACCCAGGTAGAGTGATTCCTTGTAATATATCAGATACCCTTCACATGTATCCTACATTACCCAGTTACGGTGATTCCTTGTAATATATCAGATACCCTATGTTTCCTATATTACCCAGGTAGAGTGATTCCTTGTAATAGATCAGATACCCTTCCAATGTCTTCAACATTACCCAGGTAGAGTGATGCCTTGTTATAGATCAAATACCCTTTCAATGTCCTCAACATTATCCAGGTAGAGTGACTACTTATAAAATATCAGATATCCTTGCAATGTCACCTACATTACCCAGGTAGAGAGATACCTTGTAATGTAAGATACCCTGCCAGTGTCTCTTAAATTATCCAGATAAAGTAATGCATTGTAATCGATCTGATACCTTTCAAATGTCTCCTACATTACCCAGGAAGAGTAATGCCTAGTAATATATTAGATATATTTGAAATATCTACTACATTGTCCAGATGGAGTGATGCATTGGTATATATCAGATACCCTTCTAAAGTCTCTTATATTATCCAGATAGAATGATGCTTTGCAACATATAAGATATCCTTCCAATGTCTCCTACATAACCAAGGTAGAGTGATGCTTTGTAACATATAAGATATCCTTCCGATGTCTCCTACATAATCAGATAGAGTGATGCTTTGTAACATATAAGATATCCTTCCAATGTCTCCAACATTACCAAGGGAGAGTGATGCTTTGTAACATATAAGATATCCTTCCAATGTATCCTACATAATCAAGGTAGAGTGTTGCTTTGTAACATATAAGATATCCTTCCAATGTCTCCTACATTACCCAGGTAGAGTGATTCCTTGTAATAAATCAGATACCCTTCCAATGTCTCCTACATTACCCAGGTAGAGTGATTCCTTGTAATAAATCAGATACCCTTCCAATGTCTCCTACATTACCCAGGTAGACTGATTCCTTGTAATAAATCAGATACCCTTCCAATGTCTTCTACATTTCCAAGGTTGAATGATGCCTTGTAATATATCAGATACACTTCTAATATATCCTACATAACCGAGTAAAATGATGCAATGTAATATATCAGACAACCCTGAAACATTTCTTGCATTAACTAGGAAGAGTGATGCTTTGTAATATAGCAAATATCATTTGTAGCAAAATGGCCAATAACCGACAATTCACAAGTGTAGAATACAATCGTACACAAAGTAAAATTGACAATTTTAATTTTACATGAAAAAAAAACGAATATACAAGTATACAATATATACAAATTACAGATAATTACTCAACACAAAAAAACACAGCTGGTTTAAAACAAAGTATTTTGGTGCTATTCACACTCTTATTTCCACACAGTTTTTTATTTCCTACACGTACGTAACCTACATCGCGATCTAAACTGTTTATAAAATGCACTTTATACTTTTCGCGTCCGAATATCATAGATTTAGCATGACTCGTCCCTTGCGGCAGTGGCTATATATCTGGGTTGTCTCCTCTTGAACTCTATACTGAGTGTATGGCTTCATGTCGCCCGTACCAACTAACGATCATTTTCCGGCGTCAGGAACGTCAAGTCGTCCATATGACGAATATGTGGGTTGCTGTCCTATGACTGTACTGCCACCAACTGACTTCCTGTCACGTATATACGTCGTTATTGACGAAGCAGACACATTTCTTGCTTACGTCTAAAAACGGCTACAATATATATATATAAACTCTGATTTACTAGTTACTCAAATATGTAAGACATGGCGTCTATTACTTACCATCTATCAATTTCATGGTATTTTTATCAATATATGATAACTGTGCATTCATCTCTAACCATCTTATAGTTTCATGGTAGATTTATCAACATATTATAACAGTTCATTCAATTTTTACCATCTAACAGTTTCATGGTAGATTTATCAATATATGATAACATTTCATTCAACTCTTACTATCTGCAGTTTCATGGCAGTTTAAACAACATCTCATATACGACCCTCCGTCAATCTCAACATAGCAATTATATCTCTACATAACTCCTTATTATAATATTAACAATTACAGACCAATTCTGTATTTATTTACTTTGTGAATATCAGAATAAGCATCAACATAATTTAACTACACATATCAATCAATTCTAACATGGTGAATCTCAATACTTCATCGTAAACACAATATCAACAGCTCACAATACGTTCTCAGATTCCACGGCCTATATTGTAACACAACCGTGGATGTGTATTAAATTACATACATTACCATCGGCCTGGATATGAACAATTTATACAACTTTAAGTAAATCTGATTATGTCAAAAATATATATATCAGACATTTAAATATAACATAATATAAAATTCACATACCCATATGCCGTTATGTACTGGAACAGTAACAAACTCAATCTTTCTCGTCACAACTCCGCCTAAAGATGATTCTGCTAACTGGACATTGCATTGCAAAATCGTCCACATACCTTAGTGAATTTCGTGTAAATCATGAAACAACAAATATCAAATATCGTACGATGTAGATTTTACGCTATTAGGCCAATGTAAACCTAAATTAGTTGTATGACAAATAAACCCATTTAATTATTACAACTTTCTTAATACTTAATGGAATTTGATGAACTAAACTTCAAAATGATTTATTCTTTAATGAAAGAAGAAAAATGTAAAAATATCTTAAAAACGTTACTCCTATCGATATATCAATACATTTTAACAATTTCACGCTACCTGACCTAAATATAGCCTTTATCCCTACAATGACACGTATTAGCTGACACTACTAAATTAGGCCACAAACACCTAACTATTTTGTTACATCATTCCAATGTCTTCTACATAACCAAGGTAGAGAGACTTCGTGTAATATATCAGATACCCTTCCAATGTCTCCTACATTACCCAGGTAGAGTGATTCCTTGTAATATATCAGATACCATTTCATCGTATCGTACATTACCCAGGTAAAGTGATTCCTTGTAATATATCAGACACCATTTCATCGTGTCGTACATAACCCAGGTAGAGTGATTCCTTGTTATATATCAGATACCATTTCATCTTTTCCTACATTACCCAGGAAGAGTGATTCCTTGTAATATATCAGATACTTTTTCATCTTGTCCTACATTACCCAGATAGAGTGATGCCTTGTAATAGATCAGATACCCTTTCAATATCTCATACATTACCTAGGTAGAGTGATTCATTGTAATATATTATATACACTTTCCAATGTCTCCTACATTATCCAAATAGAGCGATGTCCTGTAATATATCAGATACCATTTGAATGTATCATACACTAACGAAGTAGACTGATGCCTTTTAATATATCAGATACACATTCCAGTGCCTCTTACATTACCCAGGTCGAGTGATTCATTGTAATGTATTATATACGCTTTCCAATTACTCCTACATTACACAGGTAGAATGACTCCTTGCAATATAATAGATATAATGGTAATGTATATTACATTACCCAGGTAAAAGTATGCCTTGTTATATATCAAACAACCTTCCATTCTTTTTTACAATACCTAGGTAGAGCGTTGCCTTGTAATATATCAGATATCCTTCAAATGTCTCCTACATTAACCAGGTAGATTTACTCCTTGTAATATATTAGATACACTTCCAATGTCTCCTACATTACCCAGGGAGAGTGATTCATTGTATAATATCAGATACCTTTCCAATGTCTCCAACATTACCCAGGTAAAGTGATTCCCTGTAATTTATCAGCTACCCTTCCAATGCCTCCTGCATTACGAAGGTAGCGTGATTCATTGTAATATATTATATACACTTTCTAATATCACCTACATTACACAGATATAGTGACTCCTTGTAATATATCCGATACCCTTACCATGTCTCCTACATTATCAAGGTTGCGTGACTACTTGCAATATATGAGATACCCTTCCAATGTCTCCTACATTATCCACATAGAGTGATGCCTTCTAATATATCAGACAACCCTTCTTTCATTCTTACATTACTCAGATAGAGTGATACCGTGTTATATATCATATATATACGTTACTCAGGAAGAGCAATTCTTTGTAATATATCAGATACCTTTCCAATGTCTCCTACATTACTCAGGTAGAGACACTCATTCTAATATATCAGATACCCTTCCATTGTCTCCTACATTATCCAGGTAGAGTAATGTTTTGTAATATATCAGATACCCTTCCAATTTCTCCTACATTACTTAGATTGAGTGATTCCTTGTAATTTATCATCTACCTGTCTCCTTCAATATCGAGGTAGAGTGAGTCATTGTAATATATCATAATATTATACGCTTACCAATATAACGTACATTATACAGGTGAGGTGATTCCTTGTAATATATAATATACCTTTCATATATCTCCTACATTACGTAGGTAGACGGATGTCTTTCAATATACCATATACCATTCCTAAGTTTTCTACATAACCCTCGTAGAGTGATACCTTTTAATTTATCAGATACTCTTCCAATGTCTTCTACATTATCCAGGTAGAGAGATACCTTGTAGTATATCAGTTACCCTTCCAATATCTCAAACAATACCCAGGAAGAGGGATTCCTTGTAATATATCAGAAACCCTTCTTATGTCTTCTACCTAACCACGGTAGAGTGATTCCTTGTTATATATCAGATACCCTTTCATTGTCTCCTACATTACCAAGGTAGAGTGATACATTTTAATCTAGCAGATACCATTCCATTTGTATCCTACGTTGCCCAGTTAGAGTGATGCCTTGTAATGTATCAGATACCCTTCCAATGTCTCCTACATTACATAGGTAAAGTGATTCCTTGATATATATATAAGATACACTTTCATATGTCTCCTTCTTTAACCAGAGAGAGATTGATTCCTTGTAATATTTCAGACACTCGTCTAATGTCCCCTACTTTACCCAGGTAGAGAAATGCCTTATTATATACCATATACCTCCCAAATATTTCTACATTATCCTCGTAGAGTGATTCCTTGTAATCTATCAGATACCCTTTCAATGTCTCCTACACTAACGAGGTTGAGTGATGCCTTGTTATATATCAGATACCTCTTAAAATGTGTCCTACATTACCCACGTAGAGCGATGTCTTGTAATATATCAGATACACTTCCAATGTCTCCTACATAACCTAGGTAGAGTGATGCCTTGTAATATATCAGATACACTGTTTCCTACATTACCCAGGTAGAGTAATAGCTTGTAATATATCAGATACCTTTCCAGTGTCTCATACATTACCCAGGTAGAGTGATTCGTTGTGATATATCAGATACTCCTTCCAATCTCCAACATTGCCCAGGTATAGTGATGCCTTGTAATATATCGATACACTTCCAATGTCTCATACATTACCAAGTGAGAGTGATTCCACGTAATAAATCAGATTCTCTCCAATGTCTCCTACATTACCCAGGTAAAGTGATGCCTTATAATATATCAGATACCTTCCAATGTCTCCTACATTACCAATGTATGGTGATGCCTTATAATATATCAGATACCTTTCCAATATCTCATATATTACCTAGGTAGAATGTTGCCTTGTAATATATCAGATACCCCTCCAATGTCTCCTACATTACCCAGGTAGAGTGATGCCTTGCTATATATCAGATACCATTCCAATGTCTCCTACATTACCCAGGTAGAATGTTGCCTTGTAATATATCAGATACCCTTCCAATGTATACTATATTACCTAGGTAGAGTGATACCTTTCTATATATCAGATACCCTTCCATTGTGTCCTACATTACCTAGGTAGAGTAATGCCTTGCTATAGATCAGATACCCTTCCAATGTCTCCTACATTACCAAGGTAGAATGTTGCCTTGTAATATATCAGATACCTTTCCAATATCTCCTACATTACCCAGGTATAGTGGTGCCTTGCTTTATATCAGATACCCTTCCAATGTCTCCTACATTACCCAGGTAGAGTGATGTCTTCTAATATATCAGATACCCTTCCAATGTATACTATATTACCTAGGTAGAGTGATGCCTTGCTATATATCAGATACCCTTCCATTGTGTACTACATTACCTAGGTAGAGTAATGCCTTGCTATATATCAGATACCCTTCTAATGTGTCCTTTTTTACCCAGGTGGAGTGTTGCCTTGTAATATATCAGATACGCTTCCAATGTCTCTTACATTACCCAGGTAGAGTGATGTCTTCTAATATATCAGATATTCTTCCAATGTATACTACATTACCTAGGTAGAGTGATGCATTGTTATATATCAGATACCCTTCCAATGTCTCCTACATTAACCAGGTAGAGTGACTCCTTGTTATATATCAGATGCCCTTCCAATGTGTCCTACATTACCCAGGTAAGGTGATTCCTTGTAATCAATTAGATACCCTTCCAATGTCCCCTACATTACACTGTTAAATGTCTTAGACGATTATAAATACAAAAGTAAAAATGTTACCCAATGAATTAATAAGTCAAATGTCTCTGTAGTAATTGAATCATCTAAAAAATTACTTGTGTATTATTGAGATAATACTCTCTTCCTATTGCACAGGAAAGTGTCCGGTATCAAGTATTTCATTAATCAGAGCAAGAACGAATAGAATAATATATAGAGTAAAACATGTTTATACATCGAATGACATTTCCAGTCTTCAATAAAAATTATAAAGACAATGTATTGAGGGTTAGTATTTATATTTAACGTCAGGACCTGTTTTCATTATAATGGTGTTCGATATGCAGTAGGAAGAGCAATATGAATGTATCAATATACAATGCCAGTGATCTTTTTACGGGAATATATATTAATTTTAATCAATATTTCAGATCTATGTCACGGCAATGTACCTCCTACACAAGATCAGTGTGACGGCCCTAATCAGTGTCCAATTGGACACTCCTGTGTCTCGCTCGCAAATGGTTTGAGATGTTGTCCAGACCAGCCTTCAGGTACATATTGAGTTCCTAATGTTTATATGTATTCGATATGGACTATTGAACTAAACTCGTGAGCAAATACATATATGTCATAATTACCGTAACATTTATATCATGATATGACGAAGATAATAAATAAAGTGTTTGATAAGGGATTTAGAATGCTCGAGATTCAATTAATAGATTAATAGGTTCATATCACCACCCGCTTTTACAGTTCTGGAATAGTTCAAAAGAAATTTTTGGCAAAACCCAAAACTAAAACTAACCATTTTTTATGATTTTGATCTGTATATATTCCTTGCAAACATACTGAAAGTTTAGAAATCGAAATATATGAATTTGCTACTTTACAGAATTTATTTATTACCTATTATTACGTGACTAAATGGTACTTAAAATATTGTATCATTTACGTCACACTTGTTATGTTATTGGTTTTTATTTACTATAATACAAGTATTTTAACAAACGAACTCACCGTAAATGCGCCCTAGCCTTACGAATATCATACCTAAATGATTATCGGCTAACATATTTTTGTTACTAAGTTTTTTTTCAAGACATTTACAGTGTATTTTCCTTATATATTCCGTCTAAGATAACATATTCCCCTGTATTTTTTAAAACGAGGGGAACACTTAAGCCTTTGTTAAAAAAATATTTCACCATATTTGACCATTAAGGCTAAAAGTTTACATCAAATAGTGCAATAGTTGCCTAACCAAATATATTGTTTATGTTTGTACAAAGAGATTAATATATTAAAATTATTTTAAACGTTAGACACATGTTATTATGGTAAATTTGTTTCGGTCTTCTCTCGTTTACATACTAGTATTGATAAACAAACACCTTAATCTTTCTGAGGTTATCTAAATAGTAAACAAAGTTGCTGAAATAATCTTCCAATTGATGAGTTTCACAGTACCAACGTATTTACTGTCAGCCTGTTATTGTTTTCTTCTAATTTTTCATTTGCAAGAAGTCTGTAATTTCATTCTGAAAACCGTTGAAATTGCATTGATTTTCAACAATATACACAAGTAAATAACTGTTACAGATGTTAGGGAATTCATTTAAGTCCTTTAAACCTTTGCAATCTATACCAACCTGATACATATTTACATCTGTATCGTTTATTTAAGTGAAAACTGATTGTTTAAGCATATGTGTTGTTTTATTGATTCGTTTGAAGGATCAGTTACATTATTGTTGTGTACATTTCGATCAAAGTGTAGTAATAGATCAGGTTTGTACCATTCAAATAGCACTTCAAAGGATACACAAAAAGCTAATAATGTCGAAAGTTATTTATTGCTTAATATATACTTATGTCATTTTATGTGGAACATGTACTGAAGTAAGAGTAATACTTAGCACAACTGACGAAACACCTGAGAGAGATTGTAATACGCGCACCTGTCCTATTTTACCAAAGGCTTGTACTAGAATGGTTTGTCGTTAGTAAAGATACACTTATAACCACCACACTGTTTTACCATGTTTGATCATTAAGGTTACTGGTTAATCTAACATCAAATAGTTAAATAGTTCTTGTCTAAAAGAAAGTATGGTATATGTGAGAATCGTGTGTATAGTTAAACAATAATTATATTAAAGAACATTTCAAACGTTAGACACTTGATCTGCTGGTAACATTTTTCAGTCTTATTTCTGGCTAATATTCAACTGAATCTTTCTGTGGTATCAATATTAAAAAAACTGTTGCTGAAATATTCTTCCAAATAAGGATAATAAAGATACTCTATTGATGGTTATTAATAATTATTAATTGTTAGGGTGCTTTTAACTTTTTTATATTGAAGTGTATATGCTCACAATACTGTGATTCATACACCTGATATAGCAGTACGAAAGCATCACAATTCAAATTTCAGTGATCCTTTGACAGGAGTACATTTAAGTTTTTATCAATATTGCAGCAGCCACATGTCTCAATGGTGAAACACCAACAAAAGGTTTTTGTCCGTGCGCAGCTGGATACTCCTGTTGTTTTATAGTCGCTCAATAATTGATTGATTTTATTAGTTTAATAATGTAATATTAAAAAGCTACGGTATCATACTTATGTGGGATATATCTTAGTTAAGGCGAGACATCAAGATGTCATTAATAAACGGTAGGTCTGAACTGGGCAAATCATCTCGTTAGAGGTCTATTCTGATAAATGGTGGGCTGTCGTGTATCCAATTTAGATACCAAATATCTGGCCATGTCCATGAAAAACGTGACTTGTAAAACAACAAACTGTCAATTTTATGATATTAATACTGCAGTAGAGACAGTTATAAGAGAAGCGGAGATTTAAGTCTGAAATGGAGACGAAATGAGGTGTTGGGTTTCAGGCAGGAAGGTTGGGTTTGGTAGGCAGTGATGTTTGGGTTTAAGCTCCAACATGGGAGTCTATGTTTTTAAGTGTATAAAAATTATCGTGTTTAAATGAAAAATGTAATAATGTAGAATAAATAGATATCGAAAAGGAACTGCGCTTTCTGTTAGTTTGTGTGTGATGTTGGAACACTGTGACATCTTTCAGACAATTCTTTGGGATGTTTTCCAGGCTCGTCTTCAGATACATACTCGGTTCCTACTGTTTATATATATTGGATATGGACAAATGAATTAAGCGAGAATATAGAATATGTATCCTTTTTTGCATACCATTTACAACACGAAATGACATCTATATTAGATATTTGACAGTGCACTATACATTGAATTTGAATAAATACACGTCATGTAAACAGTTATTACATATTTTATCTTTATCCTTTGAAATCCATTTAAACTGGATACATATTCACATATGTGTTGTTAATATAAAAGGAAACCGATTGTGTAAGTATACTTTACTTTCAAGCTTTAATCAATATTTCAGGCACATGTCCCGGTGGTGCAACTCCTTCAGGCGACTCTTGTGGAACATCCTACGGTCCGCGATGTCCAGCTGGACACTCCTGTGTCACTCTTACAAACGCTGCTTCGGGATGCTGTCCAGGTACATATTGGATTCCTACTGTTTATGTGTATTGTATATAGACAAATTTGTGATACCCAATTTCCAAAATAATAAAATGCCCACGATGATGAAATTTGAATCAACAAGTCAAAAATGATACAGAATTGGCTAGAAAACTAGCCTCAGTATAACGTTTTCAGCGGCGAGTTCGAAAACACTGATCGTGTACAACAGTTACAATTTTATTTGGAAAAAATAGCGTTAACGTGCATTATAACGTCATTAAGGTATTGGCTAGATGTGTGAAACAGCACTATTCGTTATTACTTCAATTTGCTCTCATTATAAACACATTTTTAATGGTCATGGAATAATGAATGGAATCGGTTTGCAGAATATTAGGGGTGGAGATAAAATTGTCCTTTCTTGTGCAAAAGGTACTTTTCAATCATGGACTAATATAATATCGATAGTAGAATATTGTTTCCTAAAGCCAGCTTGTGCTTCATCAATGCTATTGTAATCGTCACAAAATGTTTTAGACTATTATTCAATATAAAAGTAAGAATGTTACACAATAAATAATTAAGTGACATGACAATATACATATCTTGATCATTTGCAGCACCTTTCTTGTTTATTGGATCAATCGATAGGTCGTGAGTTCGAATCCCCCGCCCGGTAACAGTCTCTGGATGATTGATAAACGACATTGTGTCTCATTATCATTCGTCTCTCACCACTGATTCAAGTGGGAAAGTTATCAGTTACTTGAGGAGACGGGGTGTGCTCGAGTACTGGTTAATCCAAGGAAACAGAGGTTAGCTTAACTGATCGTCTGTTATACCTTGATGGCATAACAATGACGCTAAATATTCAATCAATCAATCAATTGTTTATTGGAAAGATAATACTAATAATACGAAGGTTTCCGGTATCAAGTAATACATTAGAAATAACAGTTGTAAATGTAATATTATCATGCAAAACATGTTTATACATAGAAATACAATGTAAATTCGAACGTTAACACTGCTATTTCATTTTACTGCTTATACTTGTATTCACATAACATGGTGTCATCAACGAAACTGTTAGCACTTCTGTACTCTCCAAATCAATCCTATTTCATTGTTATTTTGAATGTTGCTTCAACAATGCATCCATGTTTCAGCATCACACGTAATTAAGACAGAAAGCAGGACTTTCTATATATATTTATTTCTTACATTGTTACAACTGTCATTTAAAATTTAATAAATTCTATTTACACATATGCACGTTTCTAAATATATTTCAAATACGTTTCCCACTTTTGTATAACAGTTCCTATTTAAAACCCAACTGCATTTTAACCCTTCGCGTTCCAAAGTAATCTCTCTAAAATAAAACCCGTCTTTCCACCTAGCCTGCCAAAGTAAAATTGAAATCTGATTTTATTCACTCGCTATTCGATAACTAAACCCCAAAATACTTCCGTTAATGGTCTTAAAAGTCATCTTTTTCATATACCAGCCATTTTTTATCAGGCATTTCCTGTTCAGATGTCCACTCTCTTCCACTACAATGCCCATAAAACATGTTAACTATCTCTTTGTTTAAGCCTGCTGTACGCGAACTTTTGACAGTTTAATTTATCAAAAGTTCAGGATCTCCCAGCGTAATGACTAAATGCATGTACTTATAGAATAGCCCACACCAGTATAATATTGTTGTTTAATTTTTACATTATCAAACTAATAAAATACAATAATTAATAAATGAAGTGACTGACTATGATACATAATCATGTTATATTTTGGAATAAAAGAGCGTTATCGTGTACACTCAGAGACTTTGTAAACGCACCACTTACATACGGGTAATTTTAGTGCGGAAAATGTCATCCGAATTCATGGAAAGTTTATATACGTTAAGGGTGCCATCTCTGTCTTCTACTGTCAAAATTTCAAGACTGAGACTTGAATTACCTGTATGCAATTGGTGCGTTTTCAAAGTCCCTGAATGTACAAAATAATCGCTTTGAAATGTCATCTTAGCTACTATTTGCGTAATCAAAACAACTTGTCTCTCAATATATACAATTTATTAATGACATTTGAAATAATGAATGAAATCGCAGTATATTAAGGGATGGAAATGGAATATGATTTTCACCGTCATTATGAACCGACGTTTTGGTATTGTAATAGCTGTATGAAAGTGCCGGTGAATAAACAGTTGGTTGCTTCTGAGCTAATGATTTGTTTATGCATTTGATTTTTTCACTTGCAATAAATTTCCGAAATGTCTGCAATATCATTCAGGAAATCATTGAAATTCCATTGCTGTTATAAAATATACACTATTAAATAATTACAGATTTTCGAAAATAAATGTTAAAATTTTAAAACACATACCTTTTAACATAGGGTAGAGTGATGCCTTGTAATATATCAGATATCGTTCCAATGTCTCCTACATTACCTATGTAGAGTGATGCCTTGTAATATATCAGATACCCTTCCAATGTCTCCTACATTACCTAGGTAGAGTGATGCCTTGTAATATATCAGATATCCTTCCAATGTCTCTTACATTACCCAGGAAAAGTGATGCCTTGTAATATATTTGATATATTTCTTATGTCTCCTACATTACCCAGGTAGAGTGTACCTTTTAAATGCATCAGATACCCTTCCAATATCTCCTACATTAACCAGGTAGAGTGGTTCCTTGTTATATATAAGATGCCCTTCCAATGTGTCCTACATTACCCAGGTAAGGTGACTCCTTGTTATAAACCAGATATCTTTCCAATGTCTCCTACATTACAATGCTAAATGTCTTAGACGATTATTAATACAAAAGTAAAAATGTTACCCAATGAATTTATAAGTGAAATGTCTCTGTAATAATTGAATCATCTAAACAATCTTACTTGTGTATTGTTGAGATAATACTCTCTTCCTATTGCACAGGAAAGTGTCCGGTATCAAGTATTTCATTAAACAGAGCAAGAACGAATAGAATAATATATAGAGTAAAACATGTTTATACATCGAATGACATTTCCAGTCTTAAATAATAATTATAAAGACAATGTATTGAGGGTTAGTATTTATATTTAACGTCAGGACCTGTTTTCATTATAATGGTGTTCGATATGCAGTAGGAAGAGCAATATGAATGTATCAATATACAATGCAAGTGATCTTTTTACGGGAATATATATTAATTTTAATCAATATTTCAGATCTATGTCACGGTAATGTACCTCCTACACAAGATCAGTGTGACGGCCCTAATCAGTGTCCAATTGGACACTCCTGTGTCTCGCTCGCAAACGGTTTGAGATGTTGTCCAGACCAGCCTTCAGGTACATATTGAGTTCCTAATGTTTATATGTATTCGATATGGACTATTGAACTAAACTCGTGAGCAAATACATATATGTCATAATTACCGTAACATTTAGTTCATGATATGACGAAGATAATAAATAAAGTGTTTGATAAGGGATTTAGAATGCTCGAGATTCAATTAATAGATTAATAGGTTCATATCACCACCCGCTTTTACAGTTCTGAAATATTTCAAAAGAAATTTTTGGCAAAACCCAAAACTAAAACTAACCATTTTTTATGATTTTGATCTGTATATATTCCTTGCAAACATACTGAAAGTTTAGAAATCGAAATATATGAATTTGCTACTTTACAGAATTTATTTATTACCTATTATAACGTGACTAAATGGTACTTAAAATATTGTATCATTTACGTCACACTTGTTATGTTATTGGTTTTTATTTACTATAATATAAGTATTTCAACAAACGAACTCACATACGAAGAAACACAATATTCTTTAATGCATTCGCAATCAACACCGTCAATGCGCCCTAGCCTTACGAATATCATACCTAAATGATTATCGGCTAACATATTGTAGTTACTAAGGTATTTTTCAAGACATTTACAGTGTATTTTCCTTATATATTCCGTCTAAGATAACATATTCCCCTGTATTTTTTAAAACGAGGGGAACACCTAAGCCTTTGTTAAAAAAATATTTCACCATATTTGACCATTAAGGCTAATAGTTCACATCAAATAGTGCAATATTTGCCTAACCAAATATATTGTTTATGTTTGTACAAAGAAATTAATATATTAAAATTATTTTAAACGTTAGACACATGTTGTTATGGTAAATTTGTTTCGGTCTTCTCTCGTTTACATACTAGTATTGATAAACAAACACCTTAATCTTTCTGAGGTTATCTAAATAGTAAACAAAGTTGCTGAAATAATCTTCCAATTGATGAGTTTCACAGTACCAACGTATTTACTGTCAGCCTGTTATTGTTTTCTTCTAATTTTTCATTTGCAAGAAGTCTGTAATTTCATTCTGAAAACCGTTGAAATTGCATTGATTTTCAACAATATACACAAGTAAATAACTGTTACAGATGTTAGGGAATTCATTTAAGTCATTAAACCTTTGCAATCTATACCAACTTGATACATATTTACATCTGTATCGTTTATTTTAAGTGAAAACTGATTGTTTAAGCATATGTGTTGTTTTATTGATTCGTTTGAAGGATCAGTTACATTATTGTTGTGTACATTTCGATCAAAGTGTAGTAATAGATCAGGTTTGTACCATTCAAATAGCACTTCAAAGGATACACAAAAAGCTAATAATGTCGAAAGTTATTTATTGCTTAATATATACTTATGTCATTTTATGTGGAACATGTACTGAAGTAAGAGTAATACTTAGCACAACTGACGAAACACCTGAGAGAGATTGTAATACGCGCACCTGTCCTATTTTACCAAAGGCTTGTACTAGAATGGTTTGTCGTTAGTAAAGATACACTTATAACCACCACACTGTTTTACCATGTTTGATCATTAAGGTTACTAGTTAATCTAATATCAAATAGTTAAATAGTCCTTGTCTTAAAGAAAGTGTGTTATGTGAGAATCGTGTGTATAGTTAAACAATTATTATATTAAAGAGCATTTTAAACGTTAGACACTTGACAAGGTTTTCATTTATTAATTCAATGTTTTTTGTGATACCCAATTTCCAAAAATTAAAAATGCCCACGATGATGAAATTTGAATCAACAAGTCATAAATGACACAGAATTGGCTAGAAATCTAGCCTCAGTATGACGTTTTCAGCGGCGAGTTCGAAAACACTGATCGTGTAAAACAATTACAATTTTATTTGGAAAAAATAGCGTTAACGTGCATTATAACGTCAATCAGGTATTGACTAGATGTGTGAAACAGCACTATTCGTTATTATGACAATTTGCTCTCATTATAAACTCATTTTTAATGGTCATGGAATAATGAATGGAATCGGTTTGCAGAATATTAGGGGTGGTGATAAAATCGTCCTTTCTTGTGCAAAAGGTACTTTTCAATCATGGACTAATATAATATCGACAGTAGAATATTGTTTCCTAAAGCCAGCTTGTGCTTCATCAATGCTATTGTAATCGTCACAAAATGTTTTAGACTATTATTCAATATAAAAGTAAGAATGTTACACAATAAATAATTAAGTGACATGACAATATACATATCTGGATCATTTGCAGCACCTTTCTTGTTTATCGGATCAATCGATGGGTTGTGAGTTCGAATTCCCCGCCCGGCAACAGTCTCCGTGATGATTGATATACGACATTGTGTCTCATTATCATTCGTCTCTCACCACTGATTCAAGTGGGAAAGTTATCAGTTACTTGAGGAGACGGGGTGTGCTCGAGTACTAGTTAATCCCAGGAAACAGTGGTTAGCTTAACTGATCGTCTGTTAGCCCTTGATGGCATAAAAATGACGCTAAATATTCAGTCAGTCAATCAATTGTTTATTGCAGAGATAATACTAATAATAAGAAAGTTTCCGGTATCAAGTAATACATTAGATATAACAGTTGTAAATGTAATAATATCATGCAAAACATGTTTATACATAGAAATACAATGTAAATTCGAACGTTAACACTGCTATTTCATTTTACTGCTTATACTTGTATTCACATAACATGGTGTCATCAACGAAACTGTTAACACTTCTGTACTCTCCAAATCAATCCTTCTTCATTCCTATTTTGAATGTTTGCATTAACAATGCATCCATGTTTCAGCATCACACATAACTAAGATAGAAAGCAGGACTCTCTAAATATATTTATTTCTTACATTGTTACAACTGTCATTTAAACTTTAAAAAATTATATTTACACATATGCACGTTTCTAAATATATTTCAAATACGTTTCCCATTTTTGTATAACAGTTCCTATTTAAAACCCAACTGCATTTTAACCCTTCGCGTTCCAAAGTTATCTCTGTAAACTAAAAACCCGTCTTTCCACCTTGCCTGCCAAAGTAAAATTGAATACTGACTTTATTCACTCGCTATTCGATAATTAAACCACAAATTACTTCCGCTAATGGTCTTAAAAGTCATCTTTTTCATATACCAGTCATTATTTATCAGGCATTTTCTGTTCAGATGTCCACTCTCTTCCGCTACAATGCCCATAAAACATGTTTACTATCTCTATTTTTAGCCTGCTGTACGCGATCTTTTGACAGTGTAATTAATCAAAAGTTCAGGATCTCCCAGCTTAATGACTAAATGCACGTACTTATAGAATAGCCCATACCAGTATAATATTGAGTTTAATTTTTGACATTATCAAACTAATAAAATACAATAATTAATAAATGAAGTGACTGACTATGATACATAATCATGTTATATTTTGGGAAAAAAGTGCTTTACCGTGTATTCTCAGGGACTTTGTAAACGCACCACTTACATATGGGTAATTTAAGTGCGGAAAATGTCATCCGAATTCAAGGAAAGTTTATATACGTTACGAGTGCTATCTCTGTCTTCTACTGTCAAAATTTCAAGACTGAGACGTGAAGATTTTATGCATTATTTTCCATTTTTCGAAACTAGTCCCCAAAAGTGAAAGTTCACAGGCATCAATAACGAGTGTATATATACAGGCGTATGGTTCATACACTATTGGCGCCTGTGAATTCACAGTTTTGGGGTTAGCTTCGAGACAAAAATGTTTCAAAAATTCAAGTCTCCAGCATAAAATTTTGACATTAGAAGACAGAGATGACATTCTTAAAGTATATAAACATTCTTCGAAACCGGATGACAATTTCTGCACTAAAATTACCTGTATGCAATTGGTGCGTTTTCGAAGTCCCTGAATGTACAACAAGATCGCTTTGAAATGTCATCTTAGCTACTATTTGCGTAATCAAAACAACTTTTCTCTCAATATATGCAATTTGTGAATGACATTTGAAATAATGAATGAAATCGCAGTATATTAGGAATGGAAATGGAATATGATTTTCACCATCACTATGAACCGACGTTTTGGTATTGTAATAGCTGTATGAAAGTGCCGGCGAATAAATAGTTAGTTGCTTATGAGCAAATGATTTGTTGATGTGTTCGATTTTTTCACTTGCAATAAATTTCCGAAATGTCTGCAATATTATTCAGGAAATCTTTTAAGTTCCATTGCTTTTAAACAATATACACAATTAAATAATTACAGATTTTCGAAAATAAATTTTTGAAACTCATTCCTCTGAACATAAGGTTGAGTTATGTCTTGTAATATATCAGGTACCCTTCCAATGTCTCCTACATTACCTAGGGAGAGTGATTCCATGTAATATATCAGGTACCCTTCCACTGTCTCATACATTACCTATGTAGAGTGATGCCTTGTAATATATCAGGTACCCTTCCAATGTTTCATACATTACCTAGGTAGAATGATGCTTTGATATATATTTGATATACTTCTTATGTCTCCTACATTACCCAGGTAGAGTGATGCCATTTAATAAATAAGAAACCCTTCCAATGTCTGCCACAGAACCCAGGTAAAGTGATGTCTTGTAATCTATCAGATACTCTTCCAATATTTCCTATATAACACAGGTAGAATGACACTTTGTTATATAATAGATACCCTTCCAATGTGTGATAGAGTGATTCCTTGTAATATGTCATATACCCTTCTTATGTTTCATATATTACACAAGTAGAATGACATCTTCTATTATATCAGATATCCTTCCAATGTCTCCTACATTACCCAGGTAGAATGACACTTTGTCATATATCAAATACCTTTCCAATGTCTCCTACATTACCATGGTAGAGTGACTCCTTGTAATATAACAAATATATAAATATAAATATATGTTATTTTAGTTGGGACTTGTACTGAAAATGGTAATACTTATCAAAATGGCGGAACATTCATGAGCGATTGCAATACATGCACGTGTACTAACGGACAAGCCATCTGCACTAAAATTAATTGTCGTAAGTAAAGATTATATTTCAAATTACCACCAAATACTTTCATCATATTTTATTATCATTCACTATTTTAATTGTTACCTAAACGAATGTATTGCAAACATGAGACTCGTTTATACAATTAAACAATGAGATTAGTGCATTAAAACATATGAGATTGATATGTTTGTATAATATGTTAATTATGCAATGTATTTTGGCGTTGCTGCAGTGGCGCAGTCGGTAGATAGCGCCACAGGGGCCGTGGATTCGAATTCAGAGAGTGATAAAAAAACATTTCCGAAATTTTCCTCGGTCTAGTGACCAAGATATATGTCAATACTCTCCATACAGGTATAATATAGAAATATTACAAAAATAGAATTTAAATATAATAATAATACGCTTATGTCCGATGTACATTAATGGCGACATCAGTATAAAAATATGCGTTATTTGCACAAAGTTTATTTTGTTATAGCCGTAACGCAATCGGTAGAGACGTCTAATTAATGGGTTCAAATCCCGAAAATGACAATATATATATGTAGGGGAAATCATACGTCTAAAAAAACACCTTTCAGGAGCACCGGATATAAATGATTGAGATAGTTAATTCAATAGAAAGAATTGCAAGTTTATTTAAAAATATCCTAAGCTAGCTTTCGGCTTTATGTCTTCATCAGTGAACGAAACAAAAAAACAACAACACAAAACAAACAAAGTTCTCTGACCGACTGACAATACTGCAGACAGACTTAATAATTCAAACTGATAATTAGCTATATACACTACAAATGCGCGTGACCACGCGCCCATAACGCATATAACGGTAGTTGTGACCTAAATAACACTGAGATAGCGTATTCAGGAATGAATCTTGTTACATAGGGTGGATAAAAATAGAATCGAAGACATTTGCGTGTGGAAGGCATTTGTACAGCGACATTTGTTATAACTGAATATTAACCCAAAACTATATAAATGGCATTAACACGTAATATGAAAATATATTATTGCTATTCATTGTTGAAGTATGAACACTATTAATAAAATATAAGAGTAGTTTCCCTAGCAATTCCTACAAACAATTATCAATAACAGCTATTTAAAATTTTTGTGATCCACATTACATAGAGACAGTTTGCAGAATCGTGGAGCGGTTAAAATAGCGTCGATAAAAAGAGAATCGCTGCATGCTTATTCCAAAATTACATTGCATGTAGAATTCATTTATATAGCGACATTTAATATAAAGCGAATACTAAACCAAGACTATATAGATGGAATAAAACCGTTCGAGCGTAATATGTCAACCAATTACTTCTTTTCGTTTTGCAAATAAGAATTTATTGATAAAAGAAAAAAACTGTTTAACCAAGATTTACAGTTATTGTGACAATGGAGCTTGTCTGCGAAAGGGAAATTGTGTCAATATCATAATGATATTGTCACTATTAAGGAGGTCAAGCATGACTTGAAATCTTAAAAAATCTGCTGACCATACATTGAGTTCAGACCACTTAGGTACTGGGTATTTAGGCTGATGATTGAACATTGTTATCATTATACGAAGCACAAAACTCTTGTTAAAACAATGGAAGTTGTATGTTTATTAAGTGGGGACATTTAACTGACCCCACTGACCTCTAATTATTGCCACTAATGATTCTTGTTATCAATCTTAGTATTGTTTCAATACTAAAAATAACATCTTAGTTTATATAAGCAGGTTCAAGGTGAACGTGCTTGTATCCGTGAAATGTGGCCTTTCGACATTAAAGTGGCCGAGATTCTGTATAAAAGAGAATGGAGATCGGTTCACGGCAGTCTGATGGATAATAGCGAAGATAGGTTCACCTTTCATGTTTGGTATTTTCTGAAAGGTTTTTACGAAGCTCTGCGTGTTTGAATATTTTACTTAGAAATTTCAGTGATAAATAAAATTAAAAAGTGTACGAATTAACACTTATTTACTTTTAACTTTGACACAAACTCTTATACAGTAAGGTTACACAATGGTTGCGCGATTCAGAATAGTAAGGATAAAATAGAATTGCAGGAAGTGTTGTTGAAGACCGGTTTGTGAACGCCGACATATATAATATATATACAATATATGACACTATATTTAAACTATTGCATATATGAATAGGCAGGTGCACTGGCGAAGTATATCATTTTGTATAACAACACGTGCATTGTCCTCTTTATTGAAGCCAAATGGCTGAAAAGTGTTTAATCTGCGGATCCAATACGATTCTCGTATTTTGCGATTCTCCTCTGACCAAATAGGGTTATGATCTATACAGACAATGTAATTCTCCGAGTAAACATGTCCCGTGCAGTATAAGCTACTGATGATCTGGTGAGCTTCAAAACTGCTAACGAAGCTGCTGCTGTTTATAATTCATGAGTGGCTTGTCACGAGTGAGAATAATATTTTTGGTGATCACGAGATAAAATGATCAAATATCATTTGATCTTACCAAAACAAACAAGTTTTCGTTTTATTTGATGCACTTACATCAATTCTTGTTTATTTACGCACAGCTTCCTAAATATGATGTACTGATCTCAATTCGTCATTATATACTATTGGATCAATAAACAAATAAAAGTATATTTTTAAATATTTTTTTGTTTTTCGTTGATATTGGTTTTTTTTTATATATAATTTCAGTTTAAAACAGTGGATCACAAAGAAATCCACTGCGAAATCTAGATAATAATTCATCAAAATGCATGAAATACATACTCGTAGCTTTTCTTATTCGACATTAGGTAAGGGATATAACACGTGTACATATAACACGTGTATACAGCGTGTATTCAAATGGGAATTATAAGTTACGGACAAGACGTATTATACATATCTTTGTATCAGTATTTTGCTACGTAAACGAGTTTTACCCTAGTAAAAAAATATGTTTTAATCCCGAAATACAACATTTACACACTAACTAACGCAATATTTTTATCATATATAAATATGTCATACAAGATACAAAACATCCAGTGGATACAATAGCATTAAACATAATACATATATAAAATACTCAAAATGAAGGTAATGTATACAAATGTCATACAGTCACAGTTGCTCATTTATTCCTCATATAAACTAATGTTATTTTAGATGGGACTTGCACTGATAGCAATGGTAATGTGTACCAATCTGGCCAAAGTTTCAAAGAAGACTGCAATACATGCACCTGCGGTAATGGCATTGCCTCCTGCACTGAAATTGCTTGCCGTAAGTAAAGTTTGGTCTCACTTACCAATTACATTCTCTTAATGACGGATGCGCGCAAGAAATTAGAGCTGGTAAATCGGTGGGGCATTATTTTTGTTGAAAATACTTCAACTGCTCATAGTTCCTTGTACATATGAGAAAAACGGAACATGTTAATGAGTTATGCCGAGTCTGGATGACATTGGGTACAGTTGGATGCAGGTATAACAGTTTAAAGATGCATAATGATACACTGCAACAAATGGACAGAATTTTCAAGGTGTCATTAAATCATAGACATTGCGAAAAAGCAATCAGGTCAATTCCATGTTTTTTTCCGGCAAAATTGGAGCAACAGAGGACAATCTATGGATACAAGACACTTTTAGAACCATTGGCGATGTGTCCAGTGTTCCAGAAGTGCATGTCTCTATATGTAGAACAGTACAAAGTTAATCGGTGCGTGAGATGTATACATATTTTACCACCAAACTCGTTCACCATACTTGACTATTAAGACTAATGGCTAACACCAACTATTTTGAGCGTTGCCCAAACATATAAAAACTCAAATAAAAAAATGAGCATTTAAAGAAAAAGAAGAAACACGTGTTATTCATAACTGCCATAGTGCGACTACCCCACGGAAGCATTTTCTGTTTCCAATGGTGGTACTATGTTAATAAAATATGCATGATTCTGAATGTATATAAAGATAGAGAATTGTAATTTAGGATCTGCACTAAGATGCTAGATATATAGCACATAGCGATTTTAAAATGTCCAATCCCTTAGCATATAGACGTCTTAAACTGATGAGTAAAAGTACAGACAAAGTTATCTTTAAATGGAATATGATATGTTGGCATTTTATTAAAGTGTGCATATGTCCCTGCTTTCGCTATTAATATATTACTTGTCAAAACGTGTCTCGTTGGGCATATCTTTTCTTAATTTTGTTTAAACAAGAAGTCAATATTTTATTTAAATTTGTCAATTTACATTTTAATAATATTACTCGATAGTTTCAGTACAGAACATTTTGACAGCATTTTGTAATAAGTTTAAATTCAAACATGATGACTGAGTAGTGACGTGTACTTACAGCAAAGAGGGCGTTCTTTTTACAAGTATTCCAACATGGCGGCGGGAGAATGGTTTTTATAAGTTATGTGAATGGTTTTTTTTTGATAACCAGGTGACTGTTTAGGCCATGGGCCTCTTGTTTTATTCTTTATATTCATAATAAGCACCGCTTTGACACTTAGAATTATATAGATTTTTAACGGCAACTATGCTTTTTATTAAAAATAATCAGAATACTAAAGACGAGTATGAAAACAGGAAATGTAACCACACCTTAGAACATTAAGGTGTCATGAGCCACCATATTTCATATAGCTCCGGGGATCTATAAGGGGCCCATATAACGTTTTGATGGTACCAAAGTTAGTAATAAAATTTAATGTATTCTTATGCTTGAAGAAAATAATGTTGCAGACTCAGAGGTTTATGCATGTCCGGCAGCATCGTCAATTAGAACACCTATTACCCTTTTAAAAATATTCTAAAATTTACGTAATATATTTAGAACTTCATAATAGTAACGAGAAAGATGGCCGTCTAACTGTTCAGAATACTGAATATAATTTTAATGATGTTTGTATTACAGTACAATCTTGTGTCCATGGTGGCCAGACGTATCCATCAGGGACGAGTTTCAACATTGAGTG
Source organism: Panopea generosa (assembly GCA_029582155.1). Classification (NCBI taxonomy): domain Eukaryota; kingdom Metazoa; phylum Mollusca; class Bivalvia; order Adapedonta; family Hiatellidae; genus Panopea; species Panopea generosa. The sequence continues at coordinate 6,469,214 of CM055894.1, forward strand.
CAACAAATGCACGTGTACAAATGGGGTTCCGGTATGCACGAACAGGGCTTGTGGTAATGACACTTAGTTTTGAAATGAAAATCTTTCAATCTTCATTTTTATATATGCAAGTTACTTGTTATCTTATTTGATTGGATAATCTCCCATTCTTACTAAGACAAAGACAGACGTCTGTTAGTCTTAATCAAGAGTATTGCCTAGCGATACATATTCTTGCCTTGTTGAATATTTGGATTTCGTTGTTTTTTTGTTGTTGTTTTTATTTTTGTGTGGTTTGTTTTTTTTGCATTGCTTCACTGTCTGTCTTTACACGTCTTCTCTCTGCAAGAGGTCGTAAGTTCAAACCACTGCCCAGCCACAGTCTCTGACGATCAGCTATATTATACAGTTATGGCTCTCACACCTTTGAATATGTGGGAAAGTTGTTTAGTTAACATCTTAGCAGATCTTATGTGCGCTGATCGCCATTTCAAACAGCAAAAAAAGACAGTATGTTTCTAATCTGAAATGCACCATCTAAAATCAACACAAAACAAAATATTATCTCATAAAACAATGCATTACACAGTTTACGGTACAGGAATGTTATAAACGCATAACATATTTTTTATATAATCAAATGTAATATCACTTCCTATTCATCGCTCGGTGTTTTCCGTTTAACTCGACTCTCGTACGTGAATTGCCGATGTGCATTCGGACTTGCCCTACAGGAGACGGAGAATACAAAGGGCACATTAGCATAAACATAATAAATATATAGAACAATCAAAATTAATATAATATTTACGTATAGATAAGGTAACAACAAGGATGACCTTCCATTTCAGTGTTTAATAAATACAAAATTAAGATCATTCCAATACAAAAACATAATGAGAATACTATCTAATAATACATTTCTGTATAAATATGCTATTTATAATACAAGTTTATGGGATTTTTCCCAATTTGCATGTTAAAACACTTTTGAGACTATCACATTTCGAATTAGACTTGATTCAATGATTTCTCCTGGAAATTTTGACCAGATCATTTATTCGAGTTTATTCAAACAGAAAGGGTAAAATACATTAGTTTCTCTGTATTACTACTGCTGTTTCTTTTCTATTTACTTCTTTTGCTCCATTTTATTTCTTGTTCTGTACTCATTATGCAACTATTTCAAATAATATTTTCAATATATTTATATATATATATAATTTATAAGGAGATAATTATTGGTGAATAACAAGACATAAATGTACCGACCAGACTACGGCGAGCGCGCCTTGCTACAATGCAAACCATTGATACAATATCAAGGACCTTGTCAAACCAATAAGTCTTGTGTCAACCATAATATATATACTATGAATTAACATGCAACACATTTAGACTGGACGGACAACTTACATACATGAACTGAAAGCTTTATATGAGTAGGATTCAGTTAAGGATTCACTCACATGCTATATGCTATATAAAAAACAGATTTTGAAACCCCGTTGGATAATGAAGATACAGTGAAATCATATAAACATGTGTGCGTGCATGCGTGCGTGCGTGCGTGCGTGTGTGCGTGCGTGCGTGCGTGCGTGTGTGTTAAATGTAAGTTTAATTGAAAAGTGCAAGTATTATGTCATTGAAATAAAATAAAATATGTAACAAAGGGGAACATCGACTTGGAACGGTCGGTAAAATCGATCCTTGGATGCTTATATTTGGTTAACGGGGACACCCAAGTTTGCCCCAATCAGTACATATCAGTATTATCCGTGTATGTTGCTGAATATGTGCCTGTATTTTCAGAAAGACTTGAAAAAATGGTACTAGTGGCACCCCAGAATTACTAGAATTAAGGGATTAAATAGAATTAAATATCATACGATATGTCTGCTGCATGATATTCTAGTGTGGCTACTTAGATATAACTGAAAAATTGTTTAAAGCGACGCTTAACACCATACAACCAACAACTGTATCTTCAGTTGATAGTAACGTTGTTATGATGAATCGAACCCTTGTCTAATCTTATTTTGTTCTACTGTATCTTAGAGGAATATGTTGACCACACTGAGTTAGTAAAAGATGCATCAGCAATAACCTTCTGTTCAGTAAATGATGGAAAGTTTAATGAATCACACAGGTGAAAGTCTCATTTGAATATAATGGTTGATTCCGTCCTTGTAGATTGTCGTATTTATGCGAATTCGTTCATACACAGATCGGCATTTTCTGTATTGTTCCTCAATATTTTACCGCGGCCTGGTCAGCACAATTAAAGAGGTTTACACCACAGAGACAAAAAACAATACAAAGTATTGAACAGAATATCCATAATATATGATGTTTGATATAAATGTGCAGTTTAACTGCTAAGATCGAAAAAATATTGGCGATATAGGTGATAAACGACGGTATGTGTGTTCGTGTGCGTTTAATGCTTTACATCTTGTTTACATTACAATAATTATTTTCAGTAACGAACCCCGGAGTTTGTCCTTCTGCTGCGGGGAGTGTTGGAATTTGTGTTGAAGGATGTAGCGGTGATTGGGACTGTGGAGAGAATGAGAAATGTTGCAGCAATGGGTGTGCACATGCGTGTACCTATGTACCACCAACCGGTAAATTTTCTTTCTGTATAAATATCGGTCTTTGATGTTACATCATTTACACTTTTATAATGTTCTATTATCTCAAGACAGACCGGACCCGGCAAGCTGAATCGCTAAAGCGTCTGATTTATAATCCTGGGGACGTGAGTGCAAATCCCCGCCGGGTCACAGTCTCTGTGACGATTGATATACGACATTGCGTCCAGTTGTCCATCATCTCTCACCATGGTCCATTTTCATAAAGTCGGAAAGTTATCAGTTATACGGAATTGGGTGTACTCGAGTACTGGTTAAGTTCCTGGATTCCCAAAAAAACGAAAGATTATGTTAACTGGCTGTCTGTTATCCATCGATGGCATGAAAAATATACAAAACATTTAAAATGGCACGTTATATAAGACATCCTTTTGGAAAACGTAAATGCCTCCGCGGTGAAATGTCATAAAGGTATTTATAACCCATATTATTTTAACCTAAAAATGCATTTGAATTTAGATAAAAAATTTCAGGTGTTCTTCACGTTTTTCAACAGTGCAAACACTTGGCAGAACGAAACCGTTCTAGTCAAAACGTGACCCTTTTTTTAATGGTATTATGACCGGTCACAGTATCCGTGATTACTGATATATACGACATTGCGTTCCATTGTCCTTCGTCTCAGACCGCTGCTTCAAGTGGAGTTGGAAAGTTATACGTTACTTCCGGAGATTGGTGTGCTTGAGTATTGCTTAAACCTTTCAGAATCCCAGGAAAGAGAGGTTAGGATAACTGGTCATCTCTAAGCAATCAGTGGCATAAAATGGTGCTAAATATTCAAACAAATATACACACACTGTTTACTGTTTCTCATCTGTTTTACATTTTCTATGCTATTTTTTTATATAATAAGATATAATAAGTCGTTCAAAAAATATATACTGTAACATATAAGCAAGGAATTATATAGAGGATATGTGTTTGTTTTGGTGTATGATTGAATTATATTTCATCAAGTGATCACCAAAAGTCATGTGGTAAGCCACCCGTGAGAATATCGTTTTGGTGATCACGAGATGAAATATCATTTTTTTAAATTATTTTCTTAAAGATTAATATGCAAGGACAAAAAAATAAAAAAACATAATCCACTGAGAAATACCTATACTCTATCAAAAAGCATAAAATAAATAGAAATAAATCAGTCCTTGATAAAAGATAATTACTAGGTATATATAGTTATATGTTATTGCCATGTCAAATGTACAAATGATCAAAGGCATATATTAACGTTACTCTGGATAACATCATATCTGCTGATTTCCGCTGCTTCATTTTATTGAGAGAATTTTGGTTTTATTACAAAGCGGAGAACAATATGGAAGTCTTATGTTCACTGGGATTTTAAATACAGCATTTCTTACTTTTGAATAGTGTTTTTATTTGTTTTAAGCAATTAATATTACTCGTTAATAAAAACAAAACGACGGCAAAAACTGCACTAGAATATTAATATTGGATTATTCCGTTGCGTGCTTGGACATGTACTGAGTAAAGCGGCAAACATTTGAACTTTATTTTTAAGCTCGTTTTCAGGTTTGGATTAGAATTTAAATTAAAATGGTGAATCATTATAAATTGTGCCCTCCATGAAAATATACTGACCGGCCTTAAAACATTTGGTCAACATATTGTCATCAATTAATATTCGTACCATTATTGTTTGTTGGCTTTAATGTATACATGGCATTTTAGTAAAAGTGACAAGTTCTTAAGCACGTCATTCTAATATAATTTTTCACACAAAATGAATGTTGGTAAAATTCAGTTCAGACTTTAAAAACTTTCTTGTTTATAACAACGTCTGACAACGTATTCAGTTTATAGTAAATTAAAAGATAAGTTGATTATACGAAGCGTTCTTGAGTTTGATGCCACGATAGTACTAGCATTGATTGTGCTTTCAAAGAGGCATTGGATTTAACTGGGAATCGAACCACATCTAGCGTCAGCGGCCACACTATATCCACTGCACTACCGCCCCGCTTAGAAATAATTTGTTTATGATATATATATCGTAACGTCATTTAGATACTTGTATTATATAATGCATGTAGTTGTTTTTTCCAATCAATATATTTCAGGTTGTACTTACAAAGGGACGTTCTACAATGAGGGTAAGTGTTCACATACTAAAAATAATATGCCTGATGACATTGCTAGAAAATAAATAAATCGATTATTTTCAAAGGAAACATTTGATATATGGATATTTAAGAAAGGAGTTTTATTCCTGGAAGGGTGATCTCGGTGGCCGAGTGGTCTAAGGCGCCGTCTGAATATCACTTACCACACATCGCTAAGGTTGTATGTTCGAGTCCCGCTCGATCCAAAACCTTCATGTGAGAAAGTTTGCCAGTTACTTGTGGAAGGACTGGGGTTTTACTAAGGTTCATTCAAAATCTTCTTCCAACAATAAAACTGAATTTGACATATTTTACCTGAAATAAGTTACAAATGGCGATAAACCGAATAAACAATGAACAAAATTTTTTCTTGAAATTTCATACGATATGAAATTACGTTTAAGATAAGGTGTTCATGCAAACATTAAGTGTTACAAGTAAGTTTATATGGCACGTATGTTCAACAAAAGGAAACCATTCCTCTTGACTTTATTTCAATATACCAAGATATATCAGTTATACCAACATATCTTTTTATCAATTATCTTATGCTAATAGGCATATATACAATTAGGTCTGACAGTCTAAGTTGGTCAACAGAACAGCGTAAGCCACGCCCTCCGTGTGCACTTGCGTCTATTACATTTAAATTGAAATGATAAAGTGCAAAGCAGCCCCATTAGCTCAGTTGGTAGAGCACGAGGCTTGTAGTCTCGGGTTGTCGGTTCGATTCCCGGAGCACCCCAACTAAAAATACTAGCAGTCTTTCGGATGGGACTTTAAACCGAAAGCCCGTGTGGTGGCGCTAGGCACCGAGCGCGCCAAGTAACCAGCAGAAACTTACACTGGTTTTTTCCGCCCACAAAACCTAAACAGACCAATACTATTCTGGGGATATCGGCCATATGGGAACCAATGGCGCTGTATATAGGCTTATATACAACAACGAAACAGGGATTAGATTCTGCATCACCTAACATAATATTTCAGTAACATTGTTTTTTGTCGTAAATTGAAATATAAGTTCAAATGAATATGTCAATGGGATATGAACAACATAATTTTATATGGGGTCAATAAAAGAGCTCACTGACAAACGTATAGTATATGATAATAATTCCAATCTCACTTCATACATTTAAAGCATTTTCATTCGATAACGCCATTTTATAGACATCAAGAATAGTATCACCATTGCAAACATTTCGGTTATAAATAATCATTGTTTCTTCTTCTTTAAAAATGCATTTTCCTTACTTTAATGCTCTTTTATTTTGAATGGCATTATTGATGTATATTGAACATTTTGAAAGCATTGTTATGTTTGAAGAAAAAATGATGCTTGGACATTGGACATTGGACAACTTTAACTTTGTCCACAGTGTACACACTGATCAGAAATTTATCTCTTGGATAACACAAGACCCCTACTGTTCTCGTAGCTGGTAGTACAGTGGTTGAGAAATGATAAAATGTAAGTTTTAAACTTTTTTCATTTACTATAGAATAAAGAACAAAAATCTATGGTGAGCTTTCACCTTTATTTTTTCGATAAAACCTCGGGACTACTTTTTCCTTACAATTGTCTCATTCTTCACTTGAGCGGGGAGGGGAGGGGGCATCTCAAACTAAAAAAAAAATATTTTTAACATTTGGATTGGAATTATAAGGATTCAATCACAATCACCGAGTCTGTGAAAGTTTATCCTGAATAGTATTATTAGGATCACTTACCTCTCATCGATAATGTCGTAGGTTCGAGTAGGATAGATTCCCACTTGTGCTCCAAAAACTGTATTTGAGAAAGTGTGCCAGTTACTTGCGGAAGGACGGCAGTTCTACTCAGATTCATTTCGAGCTCTTCCTCCACAAATATAACTGGATTAGCTATATATAACGTGAACCCCCATTCAAAACTAATATTAAACAGTACATTATCTTCCTAACCATCCGTTTTAATATAAAAAAAACACACGTTTTGTTTAATTTGACCTTAGCCAAGTCAAGACGCGTGATAAGACACGTGTGATTGAATTGACAGTGTCGATCACATATCAGATTTGTGAATTGAATCACATGGCTATGTGGTTGGTGAATAGAATAGAATAGAATAGAATAGAATAGAATAGAATAGAATATAGTTGTTTTATTTCCAATTCCAATTGCTTTATTGAAATTATAATAAATTGAATGAAGTCATATGTGTTTTGGTATTGTTTGAGATTTCGGAGAGTTAGGGGAATATTGTTTGAAGGTTTACTAAATGTTTCCATGCTATAAACTTTATCATTTTAGGGGCAGCTATTTCTAAAAAGTGTGAGGAATGCACGTGTAGTCTCGGAGTTGTTACACAGTGTACGCCTGTGTCTTGTCCTCATCTGCGTTGCAGACGTCCTGTCCAACAACCAAATGATTGCTGCCCAACTTGTCCGAGAGGCGGTCGTGGTGGAAGACGTGGCGGTCGTAGACGTGGGGGCAGACGTAGTTGGAGACAAGGTATACGAGGTGGACGCAGAGGAGGTCGAGGACGTGGAAGCAGGGGAGGAGGTGGAGGTGGAGGAACAGACACATATTCAAGATGAACAGCTTAGTGTGTATCATGCTGTGATTCTCAGCTCAACTGAAGCAATTTTGTACAAACGAAATAGACAATACTTAACTTTTATCTGACCAAACCTGTATGAAGCAAGAACTATGCAAGATGATTTTCATTAAAACAGCAATTGTCAATCGTTTGAGGCAGGTTCCAAGAGGCTAGAGCCTTAACTGTAATTTCGTTTCATAATAAGTTTATAAAGAAATAAACTCAGAAAACTCCTTTCTCCCATGTTTAGTCATATATCATAATTACAGTTTTTTTAACCAATTACAAGCGATGAACTTTCATCAAAATAACCGAGTTATATTCCTAGTGTTTCCTAATTGAACAGAATTGGCCCACTAAATCCTTAAGTGGTATAATGTTGAATGAAATATAGCGTTTTAACAACAGTATAAATCGGTCATATGTCACTTCTTATTGGTCTGACGTTAAAGTTTGCGTTCACTTCGCTACGCTTCATTACCGCAAACTTGATTTCGTCAGAAGATCGATAAATGATATTTAACCTTTTTTTTAACATTTTAAAAATTGTTTACAACTTGATTTTGTTGGATGAAACCGTACAAAACGAGGTAGAGGATACGTCAGAATGTATAAGCTGTTGCGTTGTCCGCCTCACGTTTTTGTCCGCTTTGTTCACAGAAAAAAAATGAAATACGTTGACTTTTACTTAGCGGTATATGTATTTTCGGACGACTTCTGCCGTTGTTTCTTTACAATTATATCAATATTGATTATTTTTATAAAGGAAAACGGCGAAAATTGTCTGAAAAAAATACATACCGCCAGGGGACGCTGTTTACGAGAATATACATTACTTTATTAAAAACAACAACACAAAGCTGAAACAAAAGCTAAGACGTCATTGAACAAATGTACAGAGTATGTGTAATTTACGCCAGATGTCAAAAAATCATATTGGGACACCTTACCTTAAGGTTGTTCGCGGCGATTCTATCGCATCTTTTTACATCTGGCGTTCATTTCTTCACACCAATTTTAATCTGATGAAAGTTACGGCAAGTAAAACGTTAATAAAATGTATTATCACATAATTTACGATGCAGGAGTATATTAAACCATGACATATTATTGGTAATAACATCGTGTAATATCACTTCGGCCCCAATCGGTGTTTTCCATATAACTCTGCTCTCGTACGTAGAATACAAAAATACTTTCCGACTTCCTCGAATATATAACTGACGTTGATTCGTCATGGTAAAATGACATTACTTTGAGACGTTACGTCAAACGACGACTGACGGAAACTATGTATAATTTATCTTCGTTCCTTATAGAGGTGATATGTTAAATGAATTGTACATGTACCATTTTCCTGACCTATGATGTAAAATAATCTTACATGCGTCCATATTCATTATTGAATTAATTAAATTCATTAGAAAAAAGGATATAATGAACACTCATGTAAGTTCCTTTATTTATTAACAAAACAGACAAATACATGTCAGTGATCAATTTTATAAGGCCGTTCCACATCTACGCCGCAACGTAACCGTAATAAATGCAAAATGCCACTATTTAAATCATAGTTTTCAATGTATACGGCTACGGTGCGGTTACGTTGTGGTGCATGTGTAAAATGACCTTAACGTCTAACAAGCCAATTAGTTCTGTACGGTTCTACATATAGAGATATGCATTGCTGGAACACTAAACACATTGCCACTGGTTCTGAAAATAGATTATCATCTGTTAGTCTTAATGTCCAGGAAGAAAAACATGAGATGGACAAGATTGCTATTCACAAATTTGATGGTTTTAATGACACCTCTTCATTTTTGACAATTCTGCCCATTTGTTGCAATGTATCACCTAACATCTTTGAGCTATAATCTCTTACAGTTCCCAATGCCCTTCAAACTTGAAAGAACTCATGAAAAATTTTCAATGTTCTCATATGTACAAAAAAAATATTACCATTTCAAGAATTGTCAACAAAAATATTGCCTAACAGATTTACACGGCGCAACAATCTTGCTACCGTTATTAAGGGGAGGTAATTGGTAAGTGACACATTAAGGCGAATGTAACTTTGCAGCCATTTTAGATTTCAGATTTCTTAAAATTGCCAAATCTTGTGTTTTTTTTGTAATAGAAAATGATAAAATTTTGACATGTTTGCTATATTAATGAGTACTTAAATCTGCAGGCTCGAAATAACCTCTGCTCTTGAAATGCATCAGTATAGCATAAATTATCATGTTTGGTCACTTTTTATTAATACAAAAATCAAGAAATGACAATTTTAAGAAATCTGATTTTTTTACATAGCTGTGACAATTACATTCAACGTAAAAGTTTTCATCTACGTACAAGCTTAATAACGACAACAGACATTTTAACAGATATTAAACAAAAATAAGCAAATAGTTTATTTCTTTATTTCTCTAAATTGATTTACAAAACATATTTTCATATAAACATCATCTTCAACACACACACACACACACACACACACACACACACACACACACACACACACATACTATACATATACAATATAATATCAAACTATTTACACGTGGTTTGGCAATTAAGTTACATGTAATATGTATTTTTGTCAAATTATTTCAAGCACAACTAAACAGACAAAAAATAAAATAACATGAACGTTGACAACTTGGTTCCTTTTGTTGAAAGCATAAATAATTATGTTTATAACATATTCATTTTAACAAAAAAAAAACTAATATACAACTTGTTTTTACGTGGAAGATGGAAATGATATGAAACGATTTTATATACATACAGCGATATTGATCTTGAAATGCGTCCACAATGTGTTCTCTTTGCTGAATATAATGCATCGAAGCAATGTTTTTCTTGTGTTATTAAGCATTACTGAATATAGTTTTAATATATTTAATTTCACATACAGACAAACCTGTCTTAAGCAGCCAGTCAATGAAAGAAGCAAAAGTGACCTCTTAAGACAGATTGTTGCTTAATACAGGTCAATTTAATCTGAAATCATATAAATGGGAAATAGAAAAATGGTTGCTTAAGTCAGGTGGCTGCTTAAAAGATGTGACCGCTTGTACATGTTTGACTGTATATAACAATGAAATGGTGTTGGAAAACAGATTCTACAAACATTAGTTACTCCCCTTACCTACATTGCTAATTTAAATATGTAATGGTAAATGGCGGCTACGCATACAAGGAATGCAAATATGAATCTGTCAAAAATAGTTGAAAGAAAAGTAAACGAAAATAATTTATAGAAAATAGAAAAAGAGAGTTAATGTAATGTAAAGTAAAGCGTTCATTTATTAAAGGGTCAAACTTATTGAAAGTCCACGATTGTTTTGCGACATGAAACAATACAAACTAAAATCGTGTGTAATTTGACATGCTTTGCAAATGAATAAAAAAATAAGAAAATGATTATACCAACACAGGAGATACAACAATCAACAGCCACCATAGCAGCGCGAGCACATTCAATACAATTATTGGCAATACGACGTTTGTTTGGTGTTATATTTAGTGTCATGTTTATGCCAACAAGGGCTAACAGACGATCAGTTACCGCTCATTCCTTAGACCATGGAATGTAAACCAGTACTTACACACAGCCATCTCCGTAGGTAACTGATAACCTTCTTACTGGAACCAGCGGTGAGAGACGAATGACAATAGTACGCAATGTCATACATCTCTGTTTAAACATTATTTTACTTCAATTGTAAAACAAGTTATCACACTCGAAGTATTCCAGGGTAGAACCAGTACTAAGCACATATGATAAAGTGTCTTGCTTAAAGACACCACAAAGTCATGGTAAAGCGTTGGGCCCACGACCCTCCTATCCTGGATCCGATACTCTACCACTGGACCGTGCACTCCACTTGTATATCACTTATCACGGAGGCTGTGTTCGGACAGGGACTCGAACTCACGACTCTTGAATTAATAGTCAGGCGCGCGAATGACAGGGTTAACAAGGCCCGCTGAACATAAGAAATACTACACATACTGGTTAGCCTTGCCGGTAGCGCGTCTGGCGATCAATTCAATGATCGTGAGTTAGAATCCCTGTCTGACCACAGCCTCCGTGATGATTAATATACGAGTGGAGTGCACAGGAATGCAGTGACAGCATAGTTTTTGGTACAAAACCAGAAAAACATGTATATGTCTTCTTAGTATACAATGAGTTAGATTAGTATTGCATAATTCTCTCGTTTATTTCAACGTAACATTCGCTGGATATTAAAGTAATTGAGTTACCTACGATCTGTTGTGTATGGTATAAAATATAACAAATCAAGCACGAATAAGCACGCTGACGTCATGCAGGATAATAAGTATGGTTTTTTTTCAAATCGCATACTATTTACGACAAACATGTGTTTGTTTAGTCATCAATCATTTACAATTTATTTGTTGTTCCCCGCATTTCATTGATATTTAAAGAACGGACCTATTAATGTCTGATAAATGTTTTGTATTAACGCTGCGAGCTTTTCGTTTTGCGTTCGAAGTATTACATTCATTTTCTCCATCATAACTAAACCATTGTTTACAGCATCTCTGTTCGCATTCTCTTCCAGCGGAATGACACGAACAATGTTCGTCGTCTCGTCTGATGGAACGGCATATATGTTATCTGTACTTGTATCTGCAACCACAATCTTCCCTTCATCTGTCATTGCTTTTTCCTATGAACATATTAACAAGAAATCAATGTTATATGTGTGTTTGTTCATGGATTTTCCTATAAACATATACAATTTAATTCAATTCAATAGTTTATTTATATTTTTGCAACTTTTATTTCAATTTAGTTGTACAAAATCAGACATGTTGATACATAAATATTTCATGACAGTTATATATGCATTAAGTAATTTCTAATAGTCATTAAGTGTCTGTGAGAATTGAATGAGTAGCAAACAGAGTCCAGTATAGTTTTCGATATGAGTATATAGGTCATTGGCCGCCTCAACATTATATTTAACACACATGATATATATGGTTGGGGTTACCCTGGTTATTGACATACGTTTACTTATGGTAGTCAAACAAGAAATAAACAAAATAAAAGTTTGACACGTGCCAAATAAATATTTTTTTCAATCAAGAACAAAAACGTTAGCCATGTGTGTTTTTATTCTCCATATAAGCAAGACTTTCATAGCCCGAGTTACAAGTTGCGTAAGTCACACTGTTTAAAAGATCATGGTTATAATAATCGGGAACAGGATTTCCCTATACATTTTCGGTGCATTAACGTTTCAAGGACGTTAATGAAACGTTAAACGAACTTAGCAGTAAAGGTGATTGTGAAATGGTTTCTGTTAAATAAATATTATTAGGGCCATTTCTACAGTATATTTAACTATTGAATTATTTAACTAAAACAGCATAATGTGTCCGGATGAAAAGAAAGAACGTGTTCCATTTACCTCTTTCAATACGGTTTTGCACGTATTACAGCAGTCCGAAAGAACCGTGTTAATTTTTCCGTTACAAACTCCCACTCTGTTAGTGTAGATACCGGATGTATCGGTTGTATCCAACAACGTTGTGCATGCATACCAACCATCGGCCATTCGTATTTCTTCATCGACACATTTGTCTGCAACGATAGCATTTAATTCTCTTATCTTATATCTATAAAATAATTCCGTTGATTTATGACATTTTAACATGCTCATGACCATAAGTTCCAGTCGGTCAATAATCCATGACTAATTGTCACATATAGTAGTATATATGAATGCAAATATGGCAATAAAATGGAATCCAATAAACTTCATATAACTGTTAACATTCTATGATACCATAAATAAATACTAAGATTCAGACATTGTTACACTGTAGATAGAAAATGTACTACATATACAAATATATATTTGATATATAGTCATACCTGTGTAACTTCTATTAAGCAGTCAAATTTGGTATATCTTTTTCATGATTTCAGAGCAAATAAGCCTGTATTTAACAACAACCTGTCTTAAAGGGCTACATTTTTTCCTTCTCTTGACTGGCTGCTGAAGACAGGTTTGACTAGATATTCCCATGGAACTGATTTCGTCACTGGGCAACGATAGAAAATTTTTATAAGGCTTCTGGGCATATGTTTCTTCAACATTTCATTAAATGCTTAAAAGCTTAAACCCAAGAAAAGCATTAACATGATCATGATTTTAGACTGGTTCCAGTAAATCTGCATATGATTGCATTGATATTTATTATATAACCGATAAATATTCAGTCAAAATTTAAATTAAGTTTTTAAGTATTAATGTAAAATGTTGGTGAGAAGCCAGAACGAAGATGAGGAGAAAAAATCATGGCTATAGAAATAGGAAAGAAATGAATATTTCGATATCATGAGAATTTTGTTATTTTTTTAAATAGGATATTTTTCTCTGAAGAGAAGAGTCGAGTTTCGCCAGTATTTATTCTAGTCATACCTAATACCGCGAGTCTAATTTTTTTTCAACCATGTAAAGAATGGCGTCAATAATAAACAGCAATAAGGTAACTAAAGTATGCTGAGTAATAAACAGCTGCCGATACGAAATGCAAACAAATGCCGACACTAACGGAAGTTGGAGCTTTACGTATGTTTTCCCAGGTTGTATTTATACGGGCATTCGTGGTAATAGGTATATCGCGGTATAAGTTGTACAAAAGAGACTTAAAATTGAGATACTAAGCTACGTTGATGTTGATGATATGATCCAGAGGCCGGCATCACTAATCATCTCAAACTGAGATTCTCCTACTAAAATCTCAATTTTTCCCAACGCATAAACTCATTGCACATTAAATGGCGACACATAATTGAAGTCGGAACAAAACGTAATCTTTGATAAAGAAATAGCATTGAAAATGCTCAATATAAATGTTATAATATATAAAAAAGTTTGATAGAGGAAAGTCTCTGATTGAGATGTTTAGTGAATCTTGTGTAAGGTTGTATTATTGAACAATATGTCAGGGGTTAGAAATGCAGTAAAAATACCTGGACGCGGTGTTTCTGTGTTTGCAGGTATCACCGTGGTTTCAGTTACAGTTGCTGTTGTCGTGGTTACACGTACCTGGAGTATGACATAAAACATTAATACTCACATCACATACGATTGGAAATAAATACTGAAAATGGTTTTATTTTATTAACAATAGTAAAGCATCGTATCTTCTATATTATTTACTGTGTTCTTTGTACCTTACGAACAAATTATTAGATAACACTTAAAAACAAAAATACTTACTACAAGCAAAGGCACCTGGGTCCTGTTTCACCAATAAATTCTTAAGTTAAACTTAACTACTGTCAAACCTGTGTACGCGGTCATCTCTTATACTTAACTACCGTCAAACTTGTGTCAACAGGCATCTCTTGTACTTAACTACCGTCAAACTTGTGTACGCGGTCATCTCTTGTACTTAACGACTGTCAAACTTGTGTACGCGGTCATCGCCTGTACTTAACTACCGTCAAACTTGTGTCAGCAGTCATCTCGTGTACTTAACTACCGTCAAACTTGTGTACACGGTCATCCCTTGTACTTAACTTACGTCAAACTTGTGTATGCGGTCATCTCTTGTACTTAACTACCGTCAAACTTGTGTACGCTGTCATCTCTTGTACTTAGCTACCGTCAAACTTGTGTAAGCGGTCATTTCTTGTACTTAACTACCGTCAAACTTGTGTACGCGGTCATCTCTTGTACTTAGCTACCGTCAAACTTGTGTACGCGGTCATCTATTGTACTTAACTACCGTCAAATTTGTGTACACGGCCATCTCTTGTATTTAACTACCGTCAAACTTGTGTAAGCGGCCATCTCTTGTTCTTAATTACAGTCATACGCGGTCATCTCTTGTACTAAACTACTGTCAAACTTGTGTACGCGGTCATCTCTTGTACTTAACTACCGTCAAACTTGTGTAAGCAGTCATCTCTTGTACTTAACTACCGTCAAACTTGTGTAAGCAGTCATCTCTTGCACTTAACTACCGTCAAACTTGTCTAAGCGGTCATCACTTGTACTTAACTACCGTCAAACTTGTGTAAGCAGTCATCTTTTGTAAGCAGATACTTGTCTTAAAGGGACTATATCAGGGGAAAAGCTTTATGTCTTAAAGGGAGTATATCAGGGGAAAAGGAAAAGTATATCAGGGGAAAAGTATATCAGGGGAAAAGCTTTATGTCTTAAAAGGAGTATATCAGGGGAAAAGTTTTATGTCTTAAAGGGAGTATATCAGAGGAAAAGCTTAGGGGAAAGGCTTTATGTCTTAAAGGGAATAAATCAGAGGGAAAGCTTTATGTCTTAAAGGGAGTATATCAGAGGAAAAGCTTAGGGGAAAAGCTTTATGTCTTAAAGGGAATAAATCAGGGGAAATGCTTTATTTCTTAAAGGGAGTATATCAGGGGAAATGCTTAGGGGAAAAGCATAATGTCTTAAAGGGAATAAATCAGGGGAAAAGCTTTATTTCTTAAAGGGAGTATATCAGGGGAAAAGCTTAGGGGAAAAGCTTTATATCTTAAAGGGAATACATCAGGGAAAAAGCTTTATTTCTTAAGAAATGAAATTATTTGTAAAAAGGTTAAATGCATTTCATTATCAAAAAGTTTGTCAAATCTACCAAATGTGTGACAAAATTGCTATTTAAATCAAGTTATATACTGTTAGACGACTTTTTGCATCGTCATTCTGACTCTTTTGATGATTAATTTACTACGTGTACACCTGTTTAACGGATCAAATTGAAATCAAAATATTACATGTCATATTAAATTCGTCACAAAATATGTTGCAATTTTAGCGGGAAGTCTATTTTATTCTAACCTAGACGTGTAGCCCACGTAAGGACATCCTTTTCAATATATTATTTTGGCAGGTTTAAGTAGATATGCTTTTGGCAATACGGGGTCGGCGAATATATATACGCATGATATATTGGGGGTGGAGGAATGTTTATAGCCAATTTTTAAATTTGGAAAAACCCTGATAAATTTCCTATATGCAGCCACATTTTCTATTTTCCATTTCTATGCTTTTAAAGCAAATTAACATGTATTAAGCAACAGCCTGTCAATTTTGCTACTTCTTTTGACTGATGCTTAAGACAGGTTTGACTGTAATTAAAATTTTAAGTCGGTTTCGACAGGTTACTGAAATATTCGTTAAAGATTATTTACGAAACACATCCTAAACAATAGCAAAGTACGTAGGCCTAATGCAAAAGTTTACCTAATAGACTATAAATACAAATGCGCCTTGAAAAATAAAAACGTGGCACAGAAATAGTTTTCTTATATGCAACTATTTCCTCCTAGGATTCGATATATGTTCTTAACACTACATTAGAACACATGGGACCGGTTTCAATTAACATCTCGCGCTGAATTTTTTCTCAACTAAAAAATTTCAAATTTCTTTATGTTATTTCTTGAAGCCCTGATAAATTACATGACCACGCGAAAGTCCGAACAAAGCTGAACTCATCGAAAAGGATAACATATAACATGACCAATGTAAATGAAGTTACGGCATTTCAAAAATTTGAGTTCAGGAAAAACTCAAGTTGAGATGTTTAGTGAAACCGGGGCCAGCACTTAAGGCAAAAAAAAATTACCTCTGTTTTAACACGCCTACAAGTTTCACAACAGTCCTGCAGAATCCCCGAGTTTCCAGCACATATCTTATCTCTGTTTTTGTAGATACCGGACGTGTCATCGGGCTGGAGAAGCCGGGAGCACGAGTATGAAGTCTCTGCAAGTTCTATGCCGTATGGCTCTTTATCTGTACACGTGTCTGTTATATAAAGAATTGAACGCTTGTCTATCAAGGGGGGTAATATATAAAATACTGGGCTGCGTTCAGTTCGCTTCAACGTTTAATTTTTTTGAAAACGTTTCATAACAGAACTGAACGACATGTTTGCTTTTTACAGAATAAACACCTCTGATAGTCGTTTGTTTGCTTTTAATCACCTGACTTAATGAGAAAGTGAGGGACGGCGCCGAAATAGTCCGATTGCCGTTTACTTTTTGTTCGTTTGATCACCGTGTGCGTTTATAAACGGAGTAAACACGTTTGACAGTGCTGTACGCAGCCCAGATTCGCACGTCTATACCAGGACACTACCCGGTTCACATAACGTAAACGGTAATCAGCATTGTATGTCCGAGTAATAGCAGCTTAACACTCCGTCAGGTGAAAAAGTGTATGTTCAATAACTTTAAAGTTAAGTTTATGTCGGTTATACATATATATATAAGTAGAATGACGTTTTGCTATGATTACCTATAATGTATTAACTCTCAAAATACAGTCAAACATGTGTAAGTGGTCACCTCTATTAAGCAGCCATCTGTCTTTAACAACCATATTTTCTATTTCCCATATTATGCTTTTAGAGTAAATTAACCTGTATTAAGTAACAAACTGTCTTAAAGGCCATTTTTGCTCCTTCTCTTGATTGGCTGTTGAAGACAAGTTTGGCTGTATCATGATTCGAAATTCATCTTAGCCTACGTTAAGCAAACGCTACTTTGGACAACTGTGCTATAATTGTGTTTAATTTATACTTATTTATTTTAGCTCAGTTGCGAAGAAAGCTGAACTGGCCACAGTTTCTCTCAACTTGAGATTTTCCTAACCTCATTTTTTTTGAAATTCTATAACTTGTTTTACATTGATCATGTTGCATGCTATCCATTACCAATGAGTTAAGATTGTTCAGACGTAAGTTCTGTGTGGTAAATTAATATACGAGTATACTGAGATCCAGCAATTGTTTAGAAAAAAATATATTTTTGAGTTGAGGGAAATCTCAGCTTGAGATAGTGAAACCGGGTTCAGCTCTTGAGTCCGCTTCCTGGGTAGACCCAGTACTGAGTTTTGTTTTTTAAGGTATATCAGGTCGACCTGGAGATCAAACCCACAACCTCTGTCATGAGCGGCCGACAGTGTATCCACTACACCACCCCATTACGTATTTATTTTAAACAATGTATTAGAAGGTAGTCACTACCTTTACAAAATGTTTCTGTGACAGCATCTCCTGTTGTTTCAGTTGGCCGGATCTGAAACAAGATATAAAATGAGACGTAAAACATTTCAAGTAGATCAAACATATGTTACTAAAACAATTTCGTTTAATTTACTGCATCGAGGAACCTTTTTTCTACATTTTACGCCAAAATTAGATGAAATTAAAATAATGCTTAAGAAGCCAGAGCTGACGTACTCAGAGCGACAATTCTCGTCTCACACCACTATTACATTTCCCGTAGTAGGCCGTGAGCTAAACAAAAAATTGGTACCATTTTTCTGGCAAATTCCCCCTATGATTTTTTGAAAGATATATATCTCTTCAACAAAAAAAATCTGGGGGGCCATATCTCGGGCACAGCTTAATGTCTGAAAATGAGCAATTACAAAATGGCTTCCAAAATGGCCGCCAATTTCTTAAAAAATGTCATTATCTATAATATACACCCGATTTTCAAATTTTAACTGCATAAATGTATGTGTTTTAAGTTACTTATCACATTAATGTATGAAAATTGTAATGTTCTTCATTAAAACACACTCTGTTGAAAAATAAATGGATTTTTGTTAATAAAAACTAAAAACATCAACACCAAGAACACATTTTTGCATTAAAATTGTATAAATTTTATGTTTTTTATATGTTAGATGGTATATGTCCTAATATTTTAATCAGATATGATATAAAGTTAAACAGAACAATAGATTTTATCAAAATTAGGTGTTAAACTCTCTCTTTTTTGCGAATTACAGCAAAATCAAAGTGGGTGGGGTAAATCGCACAATATTTACACAATTTGACAATTAGTCATAATTTATATACATATATTGGTTAATCATGTTGAACATTTATTTCTTATGAAATTAATTCATGAACACTAAAAATTGATGAAAATACAAACTTGAAATATTTATACATTTGTTTTAAACAAGAAGCCCATGTAAGTCAATCACGTGAGTAAAGAATTGACCCCTGTGAAGGCCCTAAATTTGACAAAAGGAGTCCAGACTGATCAAGTTTTCAAAATATTCAAACTCCATACATTGTGTTTATTAACACTTTGTAAAAGTTTAACCTCTGGAAGCCCTTAATTTCACCCCAGCAACCCAATTTGAACAATTTTGATAAAGGACTATAAACCAATTGACATACAACATATCACTTGCCGAAGATTTAAAAAAGCTATATTTACCTATAGCATTCTCATATATTATAGAAGTGTTTTTAATACAAGGCCTCGGTAGACCCCAATCCATTTATTAGAATAAAGAAAACTCTATCATAGTGATATTCTATAGGAAATAGGAAAATATTTTTGAGTTGAAGCTTTTTGAAGATTCACATTTTCAATTTTTCTAATCAAAGTGGTAGTCTAGTGATAGAGCTTCTGCCTCGCATGTGGTAGGTCATGGGATCGATCCCCAGTCGGGTCACACAAAAGATTTAAAATGGTACTAGAATCTTCCTCACTTGGTGCTCATCACTTAGAATAAGTCTGGTCGACCTGTTGTCAGTATCATGTGACTGAGTGGGTATCATGCCATATGTCTGTGACATATTTCAGTGTGACAATGCTTAGAATATTGTCTGATTCAAGTAGACACCATCTTGATATGACTGAAACAATTTTGAAAGGGACACTTAACACCATACAACATTAATCCTCTTCTCTTCTACCCCTGCTGGTCCCTTATTGATATTTATTCCTCTTTAAAGGACCGAGTCTCTACCACTTATTAATGCTCAAGATCTGTAGATGATACTTTTGAAAATCCACAATTCCATCTGTTTTTAGACCCCTGCTGAAACTTTATGGAGATCATAAGATCACAGTTAAAGAACCCAATTCCAACTGTTATTACTAAACAATATAGTTCTCAAGATGAATAAGATATAATTCCAAAAATAGATCAGAAAATTATTCAGCTCCATGGGTATCTAACTAACATGTCAAAATATCAACACTTTCGTTGGTTATATTTTGCTGAATGCAAGCCAATCCCTGGTCTGTATTTAATTGATTATGCTATTTAAAGAAATACACCTTTTATAGCAGGGTGAAGATATATGCACTCAATCCCTTAACTTCAGTGTGTATATTCTAATAAAACCAAACGTCCATAGCAGAATAAGGGTTAAAGGACACAGTCGCCCCAATTGTTATGATTAAACAATGATTCAGCTCTTAACATGATCAAAGTAATTCCCTTTTCTGGGGCCCCAATAAGTCCTAACCCTTTCATTTGAACAAACTTGAAACCCCTTTCCATAGGGATATCTATACTGAATAAAAACGAATTTGACTGGTCGGTTATTGAGACTTTATTAAATTAAGATTTTTCGTGGCCAGGGTCTATGATCATAGCATAAATAAACCTGAGAGATACTTATTGCAAAAATCAAAGCCAGGTATTGCACTTTCCAAGAAGAATATTGTTGAAATTTTGAATAAGAAAACAACTGATAAGTTTCTTGGACGGGTCCAGTCATGGCACCAGGGTCTTGATTTGAACAAACTTCGCGTAAGAATGCTTCACTTAAAATTTGGTGAAAACCTATCGAGCAGTATCGGAGGAGTCATTTATAGAAATTTTTGATAGACATTCAAGCTAATAGGTATTTAAGTGATTACTAGCCATACAAAAGCATCTTTTAAGTAATTAGAAACAGTTGCATATTTTTTTCATCTGTTTTTCAACTGTCAAAAAAAACTTATCCTACCTAAACCATAAGCATTTTAATACCCATACGGACAAAACGGACAGACAGGCAGATGTATGGATGAAAAAAGATCCTACTAGCTAATTTAAGACTTATCCATGTTGATCTTGAAGCACAGCTCATTCAAAAGGATGACAATTTAGACCAAGAAATATACTTGAGAATAAATGGTTGTGCTCTAACAGCTACAGCAATATCTACTGCCATTGTAATGATTTTTTAAGTGATAAGGAAAAGGAAGAGAATGGTTTACATATGCTTTTATATAATTATCAAGAATACAATCTTTTGAATGAAAATCCATATGATTTGTTTTACGACATATTGCGAAGAAAACACATAAATATATTCGGTAACGTTCAGAAAACAAATTAAAATATTTTGTAAAGAATGCATTCTCGAGGTTGATAACCAGTTATTTGGATATATGGTTTTGGTAGCATCTAGCTGACATTTAGTTATAAAGGAAGTACTTCAAAATCCACCAGGACCATTAACCTTGGCATTGGCTAACTGTCATGGTATCCTCAAGAAAACAAATAAATCTGCACTTGCAAGGAACATGTCCAACATAGACCAGTATGTGTTAGTGATGCTATGATGATTGTCAACAAAGTAAGTGTTGAGAACCTAACGTTTGGAGATCTGTACAAAAACACATTTGATACTGGAATGCAAGAATAGCTTTAGAATTATTGTGGTATTTGATGTAAACTATAATGCAGAGATGAATAATAGAAGCTCGGGTAGTCGATTGTGGATCTGTAATATCAATAGCGGGCAACCAAATCAGCAATAGAGATGCCTCTAAGGTTTTCCAGAAGGCAAGACAGCATTAATCAATTTTCTTGTTGATACTTGGAAGGTCCCGTACTACCTTGCCGTTCCAGGTGACAAAGAGATGTTTGCAACATCAGAAAACAAATGATATAAACTAACGCATGATACTGTTTGTCATGTGGAAGAGCAAACATCTTCACACGAAAAACTGAGACTCGCACGCTGCGAAATGCTGCTACATGCCAGTCAACACTTTAACTCTATTGCCATTGAATCAGAAGATGTGTTTATGCTATGTCTGGCACTTTACAGGGAGATCGAGCATATATTTATCAGATGTAGGACCAAGAATAGACAGCGATACAGAGATATATGGAAACTCTCTTAGTGATAATGGAAGTTTTTCAAGTATTTACCAGATGTGACCCAGTGTGTGCTTTCAATGGTCATGGAAAGGTGTCTGCAATTAGATTTGTTATGAAGTCCAGTGTATTCCAATCAGCTATGTTAAAGTTAGGTGAAGAATGGATTGTACTACTTTGCGAGCTGATTGCATCTCGCCAAGACTTCAAATGTAGGATATATGCTGCAAAGGCTACTGATACTAAAGTGAATAGCTTGTGCAACAAGATGTTTCGGGTTTAATATCTTGGTGTTAAATCAGGAAAACTTCCACCCTGTGAAGGCACATTATATCTCCACTCATTGCGAGCAAATTATCAGACATCTTGCGTAGAAGCCTAATAAACTTTACTGAAATTCAAGTCCAAAAGATCACGGATGGTTCATGGAAGGTGGTTAGTTGGAAGCTAAATGGATGAAGTAATATTCTGCTACACAGGTTGTTATAGAATTCATGTATCCTGCAAGTACGCTAGATAATGTAAATTACCAACATGTCATTGTCTGTTAAATGCACTAAAATGCTCATCTGTCTCATTAAGTCGAGTAAGAGTTTTGATACGGAACATAGAGATAATGATGAGAATGGCAGTAATGATGACATGTACACTATAATACTACTTCTTGTAACAACGGAAATGTACAGAATGGATTAAAAACACATATTGTTGAATTACAGTATAAGATTATGTTACTTTAGAATTCAAAATTGCTTGAAACATAAGTTTATGTTGTGTAAAACTTTCCTAAAAACACATTCCATATTTTGCGAGTGTACCTATATGTATCGTCATTCTTATTATGTTATATGGAAGTCATTAGCAGGCTTGTATGGTTTAAAGTACAGTTCATATGATCATATGATTTAAACTTGATAATTGTATTTTAAAAAATGAATAAATACTACTTGTAAATGTTACGTTTCACATTTTTGTAACATATTTTATGTTATATAAAGTTATAAAAAATTGTTTGTATTGTACTAACATGTGTCCACAGAACATTTATAAAACCATCAGAGCGAGACGATACCATTTGGGTGTTAATATGAATCAAAGCCTGCAGGCATTTGATCTGATCCAATTTAAACTTGATAATTATATTTAAAAAAAAATGAATAAATACTACTTGTAAATGTTACATTTCACATTTTTGTAACGTATTTTATGTTATATAAAGTTATAAAATTGTGTTTGTATTGTACTAACATGTGTCAGCACAACATTATATAAAAACATTCGGACGAGATGAAACCATATTGGTGTTAATATTAATCAAAGCCTGCAGGACTTTGATATGATCCAATTTAAACTTGATAATTAAATTTTAGAGAAGTGAATAAATACTACTTGTAAACGTTACATTTCACATTTTTGTAACGTATTTTATGTTATACAAAGTCATAAAAATGTTTTTGTATTGTACTAACATGTGTCCACAGAACATTATACAAAAGCATTAGGACGAGAAGAAACCATATAGGTGTTAATATGAATCAAAGCCTGCAGGAATTTGATCTGATATTTTAAGATGATTTTTGGAACGATTATATAACGCAAATATTGTTTAGAAGAAATAATTAATAATAATAAATTACATATAACATTACTTATCTGATACACTTGTGTTTTATTATGTATTTTTGTTTATGTTAATTTAATACTTTGTAAAACAAATCTAAGAAGAGATTTCAATAGAAATATCGGAAATCAATATTATTTCTAAAAAGTAACGTCAAATGTAATTGTAACGTAAAAATACAAAATGATTACAAAATAATTGCTTAATGTAGTATTTTATATCAGAAGAACACTTCTGCTCTTGTTTAAACACCATTGGATAACACATATAACAATTATTCACTGCACTAATGCAATTGTTTTGTATACCAAAAAAATAAGAAATTATTTGTATTGATTTTTATGAAATTACAGTAACCATAGAAACTCACTAAAATCAGACACTAAGCTGTGCCTCAGAGGTGGTCCCCTGACTTTTTCAAACACCACAGACATGTATCTATTCAAAAAATAGTATAGCAATTTGCCAGTCTGATTGGTACCAATTTGTTAAATTTTGGGTCTTAGCTCACGGCCTAGTAGAGCTTCATTGTAACATTAATGTCCAAAACAGAGTGAAAAATTAAATTCTGCAGCATGTGTCTGGGCACAAATTCTTCACTGGTTCAATGCTTTTGTGAGACCTATCAATTTTCAGAGTAATAATATGTCAACTTTTCGCCCTAGATGCGGTTCGAACCAACAATTCTGAAATGACACAGAATTGTCCAGAAAGCTGGTATCAGCATCAAATTTTCAGTGGTGATTTCTTAAATACTGACCATCCGATTGAAACGGAAATTGTACGATGATTTCCGTCAGCGAGGCAGCTAATTTGCGTATTAGAATTACTGATTAGTAAATTTATATTTAAATCACGATTTATTCACGTTTAAGAGAGTCATCGGACGTTATAAAGCACCAACGGCCATGAATATTCACAAAAAATGTTTGTCATTCATAAAAACAAATTTGTTTCTTTTTTTATGTAAAATAATATATCTGCAGTAACTGGTTAAACCGCTTTAATGAATACTGTAATTTCTTGCTGCAGATGAGAAGGGCAAATTCTGGCATACATTGTAACATATATTGCAATATGACATCACTGGTGTGACTGTTATTGAAATTTAACAGATGTAATTACTCTTAAGCGTTGTAGGACTTTTTTTTAATTATGGGTGTCGCTGCATTGTCTTTAATGGAAACAAGCTGATCGACTCACAAGTTAATTTGCATTTTTATGAGCAGATACCCTACCGCTATGGAAAATACTGCTATTTTTTATCGTAGAAACCCTAGACGTTGTTTTATATACAGCAAAGAGCAAAATTCAATTGTGTAGCGAGATCTTTATCTATAAATCTTGAAATCAATTTACAAGACTACATGGGACTGGACACATGTGCGTTTTCCTAGCAGTACACCTTTTCTAATTTAATTAATATATATTAACATATATGTTAATAGTTATGTATTAATTAAATATGGTCAAAATAATTTGTAATTTATTCAAAATTTAAAAGTTAAACACACTTAAGAACATCTGTTACAGGTCTCACTTTAAAATTACCTCCCTATTTAGGTAAATATTTTGAATAAATACATATACGTCTGAATAGTATTAATTTTAACAAACATGTAAACTTCGCTCCTAACCATTTCCGTACCGGAAATATTGCTGACCATAACAGGTTTTCTGCAAGTGACTTCACTATCTCTTCGATTTACCAAACTATTAAAACTAAAACAAATTGAGTGTTGTAATGCTGTTTCAGAGGAGAAAGTCCTGGTGATGCATTATGGGTGTAATAGGATCGGGATGGGACATAGCTCAATACAACTGAACTGATACAATATATATATTGTAGTATTAGTACACACACATATATATTGTAGTATGAGTACAGATATTTCAAATTTATCACATATTTCACGGGGCGGAAGTGTAATAAACGCATGACGTATCTTTTTATATAAACCTAATGTAATATCACTTCCAATTCATAGTTCGGTATTTTTCGTATAACACGGCTCTCGTCCGTAAATTGCCAGAGTACTTGTCTGGCCGACTTGCCCGAATATTTAAATGACGTCGATTTGCAGGTTAATTTACGTCATTTTTATACGTTACGTCATATGATGACTCACGAAAATCAATATGCTCGATTTTTTTCTCGTAACCTATAGAAATTATCTGTTAAATAAATGGTAAATGTATTTTTTTCCTGAGTTATGTGATAAAACGAATCTTACATTCGTACTCATATATTATTGAATTTATTAAACTCGCATAATATAATTCCAACTCGTAAAATTAATTCAGTAATAAATAAGCACTAAGTAAGATCCTCTTTACATTGAGCTTTAAGTATGCAAACATCATTGATTCATTATTCACCGACACTTTTTCCCTATCCATTTTTCTCCACCTGTCTAAATGGGTGGTTTCATCAATTAAATAGGTACGACCTTAATTATTTCATTGATAACTGACAAATTTTTCTATACCAATTTGAGAGCTCAAAAATTTCTTTGAAAATGGCGGAATAAATTATTTCTAAATATATGTCGATCTAATGCATTTTTTTTATATTATATGTTCACTTAAGGGCATGAACCTCAAAGTTACTGAAACAAAAAGTGCACTTGTTAAATATTTTTCCATGCATGCAATTCGAGAGGAAGGACTTGTTTTGTTTTGTGTTATATTATGCTTTTAAAAGTTTTATAATCGAGATAGAGAGAGAGGTGTGTTTTATAATGATCAACAATAGTACCTTTTCTTTAACACACTGGCACGTTGCACAACAAAACTGTGTGACTCCCGCCTTCCTTCCAGCACAAATGTCTTCTCTGTTTTTGAAGATACCTATCCTGTCGCTCGTCTGGAGAAGCCTGGAGCATGAGTATCCATTTCCGGCCAGTTCTATTCCATATGGTTCTTTATCTATACACGTATCTTAAATAAATAAAAAACATCGATCGATTGCCTTTCAAGAGAAATAATTAATCAAAACACATAATTGTACACCGCTTTTAAGATATCCGCTTACGTTTGACATGTCTGAGTCTAAAGAAATAAACATTTTGAAGCTTTTCTGTAACTATTTTAAAGTGATAGATTGTCCTCAGTCGCGGGGTTTGAACTTACACCGGCTGACACACCATTGCTCTACCACTAAATAATACTGCTTGTTTTTTTTTAAGATAAATAAGTGCATACTAATTTATTATGCATATACAGAAAACTCGAATAGCGACAACAACAACAATTCAATATATTTACATGTAACACTGACAATACCAGACAATGTCGCATACCAGTCATCAAGGTGACTGTGGACGTAGGGGATTCGAACTCACAACCCATTAATTGATTATGAGACGCGCTACTGACTGAGCTAACCGGGCCCGATGGTGAGGTAATTTTATTTGATGACCTTTAATAATGTTTAACTTACATATAACGAGCAGAGTTTACATGAAGTTTGGGGACTCGCTTACTTTCCGTGTGTTATATCTCATCTCATGAAGGTTCCACAAATAGCACTCAGCCAGGTGTGGCTTGTGCGGCGTCTACACGCATTACTGACGATTTCGTCAAAATATCTCAGGTTATGGTAATACCCGCCATTTGTAGTAAAATATTTTCACTTGAACACGTATTTTAAACTCTATTTCCTCCAAGTGTATATAAAGAGTGTCTATATAGCACGCAAAACTAAATATTATTTTCAGTATACGTGATATATATAATTGTCCTTATATTATATTACGATGAACAATCGCAGTGTATACATTTTGACAATACGAAATAATTATTTTATTGAGTTCTGTTTACCACTTCAGTATTCCAATGTTTTATCTTTCGTCAGATATATTTATAGTTTTCATGGTAGAGTATCTGACCCAAGGTCGGTGGATTGTGGGTTCGATGCCCTGCCACGGATATGTGAAGTGTCCTTGACCGACGCATTTTATCAGCATATGCTACTGAAGTACTTGTTATACCAAGGAATACTTCCAGAGTGATGTAAAATGTATACGTCTAAAAAAATGTTTTCATCTTTCACCTATTGTAGTTTTAATTTTAGATCGTGCAATCATTTCTCTTTGTAGTCTTGTTGACTCTTTGTAGTCTTGTTGACTACTTTTTATATCAGATTATCATACAAGGTTGTCCTCAAAGACGGAGATGTGCGAGACAGGGGCGTAGCTTGGCTGAAAACGATGTGTGTGCACAATTGTAGGGGGTCCGGGGTCATGCTCCTCCGAATAAAAAAAATCAACTAGACTGTCGTAGGTGTGTAGATGTGTTTTGACATACATTTATTATTTTTAAGACCCTGGTTATCCTTAATATTAACCTTGAGTTCACTGTTTTATAACCTAATAAATGTGATGTTTTAAGGTTTGTTCACTTCAACAATGGATCAATAATGAAGCAAAGGGGTCAAATTTTATTGCATTTTTTGGCATTTTTATTTTTTCAAAAAAAGTGTAGGCACGCACCTACAGTGCATATAGGAAGCTACGCCACTGCGAGAACAATTACCCTACATTTTAAAAACTAATTAAGCATGCAAAAATCTTCATTTAAAAACTACTTGACATATATATGATAAAGAACTGTTATCAAGATGATCTATATTAACTTCCGTAGTATTGTACAAACGTGAATAATGAGGTCATCGTGTCTCTGTTGTACGGATTGGGACCTATTACCTATAATTATAGATGTACTATATCATTCATGCATGGGATAAACAGTCCATTTCTCCTTAACACGTGCCGTATTAAAATAAAACGGTGACAGGTGTTATTCTATTTCATATACACTTTGCGCACTAGTATTTCGACACTGACATGTGACATTATGTTAAAATAAATATCTATTAGAATTAAACATTATTTCTTGATATTTTAATATACGTTCAATTATCATTAATTTGTTTTTCATTTAGATTTTAAGCTATTTTAAGAATCGGTTTAAATACATATGAATTACATTATAAATGTAAACTAGGGGAAATATTTATAAAACAAAATGTTTGTTGTATTGTGTCAACAGTCGTTCAGTTACACGCATATCGCGACATTGTCTTCTTAAGACAGTATTCTAAGTGCTGCGATAATGGAGTATCATACCGTCGAGGTTGTTCTTGTTTCAAAGCTAATAAAGAACATTCCATTTTACACAGAATGTCATGATCGTCAGAAGATGTTGACCTGCTCAGTCAATGTAATCGCACCAAGAACAAGAGACTAGATCAACATCTAAGCCGGTTAGAAGATACTGGCGTAGACAATCCCATATAAGTCCTACCATATACATAACATTTAACCAGTGTCTATTGTTCATTGAACACATGAACGGTCATTTTTAGTTTCGGAATAATTTTGAACAAAATCAGTCTTGGTCGAGATTTGCGATTGATTATAATAAAAATGTCATAATTATAAACGATTTTTTGAGATCATGAGGTAATGGATAGCGTACACTAGACGTAACGTTTGTCGTTTAAAATTCGGTTTATTACCAGTTTTAACACATGGCAGGTTATATATGATATATCCAGTTTTAACACATGGCAGGTTATATATGATATATCCAGTTTTAACACATGGCAGGTTATATATGATATATCCAGTTTTAACACATGGCAGGTTATATATAATATATCCAGTTTTAACACATGGCAGGTTATATATGATATATCTAGTTTTAACACATGGCAGGTTATATATGATATATCCAGTTTTAACACATGGCAGGTTATATATGATATATCCAGTTTTAACACATGGCAGGTTATATATGATATATCTAGTTTTAACACATGGCAGGTTATATATGATATATCCAGTTTTAACACATGGCAGGTTATATATAATATATCCAGTTTTAACACATGGCAGGTTATATATGATATATCTAGTTTTAACACATGTCAGGTTATATATGATATATCCAGTTCTAATAGAGGAAGAAGACCTCAGCATTATAAACCTGAGTAAAACCTCAAGCACGTATCTGACAAACCTTCTCACATAAAGTTTTTTGACCGAGCTCGGCTTTAACCCACAACCTCGTCGGTAAGACGTCACAGTCAGTGTTTTTACAAAGTTGCCCTGGCCACTCAGACCTAACTGTCGGTTCGTCAGTTTGAATTTAAAGTCAACTTAAACTTTTGTCAGCTTGCGACATAATATTTTCGTGTGTATCGCAGTTTGATAAATATGAAAGAGACTATGGTTGTGTCAATCGAGTGTAATATAAATATAAATATAAATATAAATATAAATATAAATATAAATATATAAATATATATAAATATATATATAAATATTGAACTTTATTTGTTGGATATGCATGAGAAACGACCCCACTTTGGGATTCACTAGCTGTTTTCTCGTGTTACATGTTAGTTCATATCTCAGGTACTTTCCACAAATAAAAGGTCATTACTTAAAACAATTGTGGGCTATTTTGTTGTGAGTGCGTCGCGGAATTAAGTAAAGCGGTCGCGTTGCAACAAAGCTAAACATTGTAACCAATTAAACATCGACGTAAGTGAACTCGTAAGACCCTTTGCATAAATGAATAATTATTACAAGTTCGTTACTTGCACTAATGTGATTGCCCTTTTCAGTAGATATACATGAGGTAATCTTTTATCGATGGTACCGGGTGAATTATATAAAAAAAATTAAGTTTAAATAAAATTTTCTATCGATTTCTGTTCTCGACATTATTCCACTTGACGTGTGTGATGAAGCTTTTTGTCCGCTTGGCGCTTTTTGTCCGCAGTGCTTTTTCTCCACAGAAAAATAATAATACATAGACTTTTGTCCATATGCGGACAAAAGTCTTCATTGTACTAAATCTTCTACGGACAAAAGGCGTCACGTGGACAAAAGTCGACGTATTTCTATTTTCCTGCTGATCAAAAGCTTCAAACGGACGAAAATTTGCACCACGTGAAAACATAATATCTAGCAATATTCGTAATGTTAATTTGTAATTATTGATAAATATATAAAATATCGTAGTTTGTATTTTCCAATCTCTTTTTCAGTGAAAATGTCGATCTTTTAAAAGAAGTGTCGTAAACAAGGTACATTGAAAGGTAAATCACGGGATGTTTTTAATAAAAACATTTTTGACATACTGGTATGTTATCGATATTGTTTAGTTATGTCTGGATAAAAAGTATATTAACGCTCGAATGACCAATTACACCATAAGATATCATCAGGAACTGTGGTTCAATTAACCGTATCCACGACTAACATTCACTCCAATTTAAAGCAGTAAATAAGTCGTACTTATCAGTTCTATTTATAGAAAACTGTTCAATCACCATTTTAAGAATATATATTCGAATATAATTATTACAATGTAAATATAGCTGTTACAAATATAATCTTGTTCATTCTTCTCACTTTCTTCTCCTCCAAATATTACCTTGTTCATTCTTCTCACTTTCTTCTCCTCAGATATTATCTTGCTCATTCTTCTCACTTTCTTCTCCCCAAAAATTACCTTGTTCATTCTTCTCACTTTCTTCTCCTCAGATATTATCTTGTTCATTTTTCTCACTTTTTTCACCTCAAATATAACATTGTCCATTCTTCTTACTTTGTTCATCCGAAATATATTATCTTGTTCATTCTTCTCACGTTCTTCACCCCCAAATATTACATTGTTCACTCTTCTCATTTTCTTCACCCCCAAATATTACCTTGTTCATTCTTATCACTTTCTTCACCCCAAATATTATCTTGTACATTCATCTCACTTTCTTCTCCCCAAATATTACTTTGTTCATTCTTCTCACTTTCTTCTTTCTAAATATAATCTTGTTCATTCTTCTCACTTTCTTCTCCCCAAATATTACCTTGTTCATTTTTCTCACTTTATTTTCCCAAAAAATTTCCTTGTTCATTCTTCTTACTTTCTTCTCCCCAAATATTACCTTGTTCATTCTTCTCCCCAAATATTACCTTGTTAATTCTTCTCACTTTCTTCTCTCCAATCGTTATCTTGTTCATTCTTCTCACTTGCTTCTCCCCAAATAGTATCTTTACATTCTCCTCACTTTTTTACCCTAAATATCATCTTGTTCATTCTTCTCACTTTCTTCTACCCAAATATTATGTTATTCATTCTTCTCACTATCTTCTTCTATTGTCTTGTTCGTTCTTCTCACCTTCTTCTCTCCAAATGTTATCTTGTTCATACTTCTCACTTTCTTCCCACCAAATATTATCTTTTTCATTCTTCTCAATTTCTTCTTCCCAAATATTACCTTGTTCATTCTTCTCAATATCTTCTTCCAAAATATTACCTTGTTCATTCTTCTCACTTTCTTCCCCCCAAATATTAACTTGTTTATATTTCTCATTTTCTTATCCCCAATATCATCTAGTTCATTCTTCTTAATTTCTTCTCCCCATCCCCCCCCCCCCCCCCCCCCCCATGTTAATTTGTTCATTCATTTCACTTTCTTCTCCCAAAATATAATCTTGTTCATTCATCTCATTTTCTCACCCCCCCCCCCCCCCCCCCCCACTCCCCCAACCCCCTCCCCCTTTCTCTATTAATATTATCTTATTTATTCTTCTCACCTCTTCTCTTCAAATATTATTTTGTCCATTCTTCTCACGTTTTCACCCCCCCCCCCCCCCCCCCACACACACACACACACACACCACCACCACCACCACCACCACCACCACCACCCCATCCACCAATATTATCTCATTCATTCTTCACATTTTCTTCTCCTCAAATACTATCTTATTCATTCTCCTTACTATCTTCTCCTCAAATAGTATCTTGTTCATTATTCTCACTTTCTTCTTTCGATATATTTTGATTAATATAAGCAATTTAGTCAACCGCGAACAGGGCAGCAGTATTAAATGTACAATCTAACTGACTTTGATCTTGTTTTATTTTTGCATAAAATATGAACCCGCCATAAAAATACTGTGGTAAAAACTTTCTTATAAGTTCCAATTTGAATATGGAAATGAGGAGTTTTACGGCCACGGGTCGTATAAAATCATCGTGATATTACGCGGTTTTCAATGACTAAAATATGCGGTAAGGCTTTGTTTGTGGAAATTCGTCTTGTGTTGAGTTTTGCACCATTTTAACAGTTTTTCTTTCATTTTGTAGTAGCAGCGGCTAGCGAACCTTATTATTGTTCGAGGGATACGTCAAGTTGTAAACAGTACAAGATGCACATTTTCTCTACAAGTCACTGACTACTTTTCAACGTGTTCCGAGGTGGGAGATTCGTGGCATAATAACAAGGTTGACAATCACACGTTATGCACGATGACGACATATCTACATGTTTGAAAACGTTACTAACATGATACTTCGCAGGCTACAATATATTATGATTCAGAATACATTATACCAAATTATGTGCGTCTCGTTTTTATTTAAATAAAATAATTTATAATATGAAACATTTAATGTCTGATTGATATTATTTATATGGCTACGTTAGCTCACCAATGCAGATCAGGTACGTTTCGTGGTTTGAAGTAGATACCACTTCAAAGTAACCAGTTAACCTGTCAGGCAAGCGGAAACGGAAACTTCCATCCCTGTTTTTGTTTGTTTTAATATTAAGTTAAATTTTATACCACCGAGGGCTTACCGGAGATCAATTAACCTTACCCTCCTTCCTGTGATCCCAGAAAGTTTACTGAGTAGTAGTAGTAGTAGTAGTAGTAGTAGTAGTAGTAGTAGTAGTAGTAGTAGTAGTAGTAGTAGTAGTAGTAGTAGTAGTAGTAGTGATAGTAGTAGTCATAGGAGGAGCATAAGTGAAACTAGTAGTAGTAGTAGGAGGAGGAGGAGGAGTAGTAATAGTAGTAGTAGTAGTAGAAGAAGTGATAGTAGTAGTCATAGGAAGAGCAGAAGTGAAACTAGTAGTAGTAGTAGTAGTAGTAGTAGTAGTAGTAGTAGTAGTAGTAGAAGTAAAAGTAGTAGTATAGTAGTAGTAGTAGTAGTAGCAGTAATAGTAGTAGTAGTAGTAGAAGTCCCGACACTAAATTATATAAAAAAAACACCTTGCTTATGTATTGTCAAATGTATTGTACTCGTTCATAAAGATGCCATAATGCTCGGCGGAGCCTCGGATAATACATATTATTACATATACACACAGTATATATTATATGTAATATTGTCACATATACGTCTTGCTGATTTACGTGTAATATTACGTTATATTGGTGCGATTAGTCTGACTGGGTAACGAACACACCGTACAAAGGGTTTGTCGATATTACTGCACGGCTTACAATGCGGAAACTCCGTATAACCTCGATAACCACTTCACCCCTGATGTAACATTACATCCGTCTGTTTGTCACCGACGTAATAGTCTACTATACAATCGTATAACAGTCTGTAACAGTCGTTAGGGAACCGATCTTAACCAAACATACGTGTCAATTATTCCTCAAAACTATTTTAGTTGGTTTGATTAAATTACCCAGACAGCTCGTGTTGGTTTGTTGTTAAATAACATCACGTCCTTGATTGATTGTCGTCTGGCTGTGTTATCACTGACTGAAGCCTTGAGCAAAATTACATTATGTTGTTGTTTACCAAGCTAAGAATAGAGTCATGAATGAAAACAATCACTAGACCATTTCTTACAGATTAAATATATCTTATAAACATTCCAAAAATACATTGTGCAACAGTAGGACAATTACAAAAAGAAATAAAGCGGGACAGAGCCCGGCTAGCTCAGTCGTGAAAGTAAGTTCCCGTCCGGCCGCAGTCTGCGTGATGACTATATACGACAGTGCCTCTCGTCGTCGTTTGAATGTCATCGCTGATTCTAATGGAAAAGTAACCAGCTATTTGAGGAGATAGGAGTGCTCGCGCACTTGTTAACCTTCCAAGATCCAAGGAAAAAATGGTTATATTAAATTACCCGATCGTATGTTAGCCCTCGATGGTATAATTATGACGCTAAATATTAAAAAAAACAGATTTAGAGAAATTCAAATATCGATATACAGAGATGATTGTTTTGAATATTCAAGGACTGACCAATTCTTCTACTTCATTAACGTGCTCGAGATATAATCTGCTTCTTTGAACAACATAAAAAACCGCGGGAGACTCACTACAAGTATTTTTTTTTTTTTTAAAAAAAACAACAACGACGACGACTCGTTGTTTGTCCGATTGAGCGGAAAATGCCTTTTTATTATTGGCATGCAAGTGGTGATAAAAGTTTTAACGAAATCAAGGTTTCCGCTGGAAGGCTTTTGATAAATTAAATATAGCATGGGCATCATACAAATTTTCTTTTAATATACAGCACTTGAATAAGTAATACGAACCAAATATTGATTGGATAAGTAAGCGTCATTTTATGTCATCGAGATCTCACAAATGATCAGATAACCTTTAACTTTTTTCACGGGAACCTAGAAGATTAACAGAGCATACCCATCTCCGTAAGAAACTGATAACATCTCCACTTGGATCACCGGTGAGAGATGAATACAATGTCGTATATCAGTTATCATGATGACTATGGTCGAGTGAGGATTCAAATTTGCGATCCCTTGATATATAGTAAATAAAACCGTATTTAAAACAATTTACTTCGTCTATGTGTTTAATCATTTTCTACGACTTCAGATTTTGAATTCGATTTCTTTTCACAATACAAATAAAATCTCATAGTTACAGCTTAACCTTAGTCAAGTTTTACCTGAGTGTTCATATCGTACAAATATATGTAGTTTCGTTACTTTTTCTGCTAAAAATGGTGTGAATAATCTACAGAGTTTGATCTATTCTAACTGTTCAATGAAAATACATGGTCACTTATCCATAATAATGCTTTTTAATGAGTTAGAAAAGATAAGCCTTAAAATCGTTCAATCTTAAACTCCGAGTAAGGTGAACTTTTTCGACTGTTTAAGTTTTAATAACAAGTTTCACATTCTATGTAAAATTATGGATAAAAAAAATAATCTTTAGTAACGTATATATTTTATCTCCCGTACCATCTAATTTAATAATAGTATTTGTAAGTAACTTGGTTGTAATAACATTAAATAATACAAGCTTCCATTTCACCAGCATTAATACTTAAAAACTTAATTTTGACTGGTTATTTATCTTTTATATAAAATAATATCAAACTAACAATGTGCAGTTTACTGGAACCAGTCTAAAATCATGATTATTTGGCTGCTTTTCTTAGGTTTAAGATATTAAGTATATTAAGAATAAAAATACTGCTTTATTCCTATAATCGAATGCTAAATTGGTATGTAAGTAATTTGGTTCAAATTATACACCGATCGTTAATATATTTAAAAAAAAATATGGAAACAGAATAAAAATGTATTAAATCAATATACCCATACCTTTATCCATAGGCGCCAATAAAACTTCCTTTCCTAAAGTCAGGAGAATGAACGTTAAAGCCAGCATGTTTGTGTCAGGTGTCCAGATAGGTTCAATGTCCCTATATCATAACCATTTCAACTTTTATATTCCGTATGACGTCACTCCGCCGTTATGGCTGGTTACCTTATTATGTATGTGTTCGATATAACTTAAACCCAATTTTGATAGTTTTTGCAATATCATACACTCGTAAAACGACAGGGTAACATTTTAGACTGTGATACTGTCAATATTGCCTCCTGGCTATTACACATTCAAATAGTTTAGATCATTTAATCGTACTATCGTTTTAATATTGTTTAGTACTCCAGTGCCTGAAGGCAGGGTGGTATGTGTGCACGAGAGGTTCAGCGGAATTTCATTTTGAAATTAAATACGTTTTTTTTATTCGTGTTAACTCTTAACCGTTCCGCGATCTAACACTATCTAATATTGTTTAATTCTTAACCGTGCAGCGACCGTACACTATCTAATATTGTTTTATTCTAAATAGAAGTTCGGTGTTACACAAGCAACATTTATTTCATTATATCAGTATTGTCCAGATGTCTATGTGATTTGACCCAAATTTTCTTTGTGTGCTGAATCTAAATGCAATCCAACTGAAAATAAATATGTTTATCATTAATAATTCGAAATGAAAATGTTCACTGTAGCATTAACAAAAGATAAACAAGTTCGGCACGTGCAGGGTTTAATATGAACCACGTTTTATTAAACATAAAAGAAAAAAATATTGGTTTCCCGGTGAGTGTAGGATTACATCAATAGTTATATAACATTTAGTACAAATTACATAATATCCTGTTATAAAGATAGATTTGACTGAGCAAGACAGTACTATATTTTTTATATACATGTCATATATTAAAGTAATTTGACATCATCATTTTATTTCATCAGATTCAGCACTGACTGATAGTGCAACTGCTGGTACAGCAGGTTTGTATAGGTATATGTTTTTTAAACTGGGGTTTAAAGTATTCCTATATTTTATTTAAATCAAAGTTATATTTCTACTGAAAAACATGATTTTGCGTTGCGTCCCAAAGTCCAGCCCCATCTCTCTAAGTTGAAATCCTGGATCCGCCGTGTCTACTCCACTTTCCAGTTTCTGTTAGATTTACGTCTGTTTCTTTGTTGTTTTTTAACATTGAACAAATGCGATATATCTAAATACCTGTTGAAGATATCTATCCTGTTTGCACAATATTAAACGTGCGACGTTCATCTTGAGAAGTGTATAAGAATAAAGTTTAGCACAAATGTAAAACTTTAACTTTGATTGAATGAATATTTTGCATCATTTTTATGTCATCGAGGGTTAACAGACGGTCAATAAACCTTACCACTTTTTCCTGGGATCTTAGAAATTTAACCAGTGTTTGAGCACACTAATCTCCGCAAGTAACTGATAATTTTCCACTTGAATCGACGATGAGACGAATGATAGTGATCGCAATGGTGTTAATCAATAGTAACGGAGACTGTGACCGGACATGGATTTGAACTCACGGCCCTTTGATTTTGTAGTCAGACGTGCTACCGACTTAGATAACGGGGCCCGGCCTGTTAACATATCAAAATAGGATATATGCCTCTGGTTTTTGCTGAGCGCAGTATGTTCAGAACCAATTAAAAGTAAAAAAACTGGTGTTAAAAATTAAATGAATAATGATTTGCTCATGATATAGAATTTGCAGTCAAACAACAGCTACACATTATATAGGTGATGTGACCACCAGTCCAGTTTTATTGACGTTGTTACATACACTTACGTTCAAAATAGTTTACTCTTGCCCAGGTATTTGAAGCATTATATTAATTTCCTTCAAATGGCTTCCATAAAGTATGCAGCACATTAACTTGTTATACGAGAGAAATAACATGAAATCTAAAACACACGTTTGAAATATTTCCGTCACGATTTAAATTTATTTTCCTTCAACATAATCGTTTACATATTTATGCGGTATGCAGGCTGCTAACCACGTGGAGCTATTTGATAATCTCGGGCAAGAAGGGATCCACACGTTATAGGCGAGGGGACGGGAAGTGGGGCTAAGTATATATAATTGACAAGTATCTTCAAATGAGATCGTAACATATCTACTTTTTACCATTTGAAAGAGAAGGAAAATCTGTTGGATTTGTGGGATTAAGACAGTACTGTACGTTTCCTGAACCCAAAGCACCGGTCATTTATCATGCTATCACAAGAAATGTACGTCAACTTCAAAATGTATCATTATTTTTTAACCTATGACATTGAAATAAGAACTTTACTTCATTTACAGCTTTACGGTGTCGTTAAATTAAATGATTTCTTACCACTCACCACCGTGGCAGAGGGTTCGAGCCCAGCTCGGAACAAAATTTTACGTGAGAAAATGTACCAGCAAAGGCATGCGGACAAAAGGTGATCATACTCATTACTATGCCAAGGCCGTCTTCCAGTAACGAAACTGTATGAGTGTCATGTATTACCTGGCGTTTGTTGAAAAAAGGGTTAAACCGCATTAATAAAACATTTTAATCAGATTAACGGTACACTTTGCTTGTTATGTTTCGCTGACTCACTTTAAACAAATAATATTCCGGTCCCGGTTAGCTCAGTCGGTAGTGCGTCTGACTATCAATCCAGGGACTCATAAGATCGAAACCCCGTCTTACCACAGGCTCCGTGATTAGTCATATGCGAAAGTGTGTGTCATTGTCATTCATCTTCATCGCTGATTCTAGTGGGAAAGTTATCAGTCACTCGTGGAGATGGGTATGCACGAGTATTAACCTTCCATGACCTCGGGAAATAGTGGTTAGGTAAACTGCTTGTTTATACATTCATTCTCCACTACCGTGAACCATCTGTGGTGAAGTAAAAGTGAAAATATGACTAGAGCAGACTCGTTTCACTCCTTCATATCATGAAAGCAACACATATGAAGAACAACTCAGATCCAAACTGGTTTATTTTAAATAAGTCGGGTTTCATAGATATGACGTTTGCAATACGACAAACCAAATTTTACCACGCACAGATACGTTACCGCTTAACAGAAAAAGGTTGACGTCATTAGATTAAAACTGCAAGAATAATATTTTTAGTGCTATGGTATTTTGATATGACATACATCAGAGGCTACATTGCATAATGTTCTAGTGGATATTACGATTTCTAGTATTTTATTGCGCTATTTGAACAAATAATTCACATTGCAGTTTTCAATTTTGTAGTTCAAGTACATTTATAATTTTTGTATATATTGATTTATCCAGCGTTAATTAATTGTGTTGAAAATTGAAACCACAAACATGAAATATCTGATAGAAATTATAACGGATGGATTTTATCCATAAAAGCTTAATCAAAGTAACTAATTGAATGTACTGCAAGAAGTAACGTATCTGGCCATAACTAAATGCATTCAATAAATATGACAAACCATAAATTCAAATTAATAGCTATGGTAAAGTATTTGTGGGTAACGTATCTGTTGCACAATAGGTATAATCATTGTAAATTTCCATGGGTTTATAAATGATCACTTCAAATGTGATTTTTTTTCAACGACTAGAAAGAGACTACAGTAACTGTAAGGTTAAATAGTTAAAACTGGTAAAATATTTAAAACTGGGAATATAGTTAGACAAATATGGTTACGTGTCTGTTCCTATTTGAACGTAATTATTCCAGGTTTAGTTGTATGACTGCATTATTATGAAGAAAGATGATCTGGTCATTAAATGTTTTATTTTTAGGTTTGTACCCATCACGTAGTATGCCAAAGTGATAAGCGTTTATCAAAATTAATATGAAACTTAACTATGGTCTCAGGCCAATTGATATGACGGTAACGTATCTGTTCAGAAACTCCGGGACATCTGCATTTCCAGTATTTTGAAAAGAAAACGGAAGAAAAAGCATTTCAAAAGCCTTTATATGAATGCCTCGACGCTCGGTCAATAGAAACAAACAATAAAGTCGATCAATTAGAAGTTGTATCTGTAACCATGAGACATGCAAAATCTAAACTTCACCCAGGGACACAGCAAATTAGTAAAATGTTCAGCAATACAAGGCGAATTTTGAGAAGAATGTTCACGTCAGACTGGTTGGGTTATTTCGATTTGTGCAGACTCATCATAATGCATAAAATAACACTGAAAATATGACACAATAATAAAAACCTTTGTCTACAAAACTCCAGGGATATTAAAAAGTGTAATTGGCTTCTATTAGTGGAGATTATTGAGCCGTCGTATACATATTACATACAAATGGTAGATAAATAAAGCTAGATAGATAGGCAGATAGACAGATAGACAGATAGACAGACAGACAGACAGACAGACAGACAGACAGACAGGCAGACAGACAGACAGACAGACAGACAGACAGACAGACAGACAGACAGACAGACAGACAGACAGACAGACAGACAGACAGACAGACAGACAGACAGACAGACAGACAGACAGACAGACAGACAGACAGACAGACAGACAGACAGACAGACAAACTGACAGACAAACTGACAGACAGACAGACAGACAGACAGACAGACAGACAGACAGACAGACAGACAGACAGACAGACAGACAGACAGACAGACAGACAGACAGACAGACAGACAGACAGACAGACAGACAGACAGACAGACAGACAGACAGACAGACAGACAGATATATAGATATAACGATACGCACATATAAGCTAAATATTCAAACAAAACATGATACAATACGCCTTATGTATACAAAGTAAACATATATTAGTACTTATAGGTTCTAAGGTACAGTATAATAAGAAAGCTCGTTCAATAACCGACATAGTGTTATAGAACTGTGTAAAATCCCATACATAGAAATAGTATCACAGTTATTTACATAGTGTGGTTTATTTGTAATTCACTGAACAAGCAATAAAACATCCGATTTGCATACCGTCATATTTGTTGAAACTATCTAATATCGGTGAACATCAATAATGACCCACATAATCAGGTATTGTCCAAGGTGTCCGAAATTAAATATTTAAACCACTTCGTATATAGTGACAATATGTGCAGTGTGAACCCCGATTTGAACGTGCACACACGACATCCTGTTTCACCAACATATACTTAAAAAACATAAATCTAAGAAAAGTAGCCAGATGCTTATGATTTTAGACTGGTTCCAGTAAAGGTGTATATGGTTTCATTGATATTGATTATACAACAGATAAACAACCAAACGAAAGTATTTAAGTTTTTAAGTATTTAAGTCAAATTTATTGAAACAGAAGCCAGGTTAGGTATAGTCATACAAATTCTTGAGGAAACTCTTATCCTATACCACAGTCTTTCATGTCAACGTGAAGGAAATAGTTAAAATTTCAGATTTTATTTGATTTTTTCTTCTTTGTAACATTGCCTAGAATTTGAATAAAAAGAAAGAAGGGAACGAATTATATATTCTATACTTAATGCAGACTCGTCCACAGAAGACGTTGCAAGTGTTGTTGTGACTCAGAAATCTGAAGACACGTTTTAAGCAAACAGGCTCCTGTTTCACCAACATATACTTAAATACTTAAAAACTTAAATCTAAGTAAAGCAGCCATGTGATCATGATTTTAGACTGGTTCCAATAAAACTGCATATTGTGTCAATGATTTTGATTATATAATAGATAAATAACCAGTCAAAACTTAGTAAAGTTTTTAAGTATTTAAGTTAAATGTTGGTGAAACAGAAGCCAGGAAATACTGACGTATTACCACGTGGTGGACGACTCGCACCAATTACCGCTGTATGCAGTCAATCCTGTATTAAGCAGCCAGTCAAGGGAAGGAACAAATGTTGTTGCTCTCAAAGCCTAGAAATGGGAAATAACAAATATGGCTGCTTAAGACAAGTGACTGCTTAATAGAGGTGACTGCTTACACAGGTTTGACTATGATTTATATCAAATACAGGACTGGTTTCTGAGAGCGACTACTACTGTTGCTAATACATCTGTTACAATCAACAACCAAATCAGCAGCAATGTATTGAACTCCTATACTTTGTGACATCATTTCAAATATTTTCTGGTCAATTTATTTTTGTTCAGTTTAAATCGCATATTTATTATTGAAAG
The DNA here is from genome assembly GCA_029582155.1 of Panopea generosa. NCBI lineage: Eukaryota > Metazoa > Mollusca > Bivalvia > Adapedonta > Hiatellidae > Panopea > Panopea generosa. Next base: position 6,511,684 of record CM055894.1, read on the forward strand.
TTTTACTGTTGGTCAAGGCATGTCATTTTCCTGTACGTCAAATTATGAGTATGTACGTAGATTTAAGTACGACACATTACTTGTAGCTTAATGTATGCCATTTTAGCCAGCTTACAATACGAGTTTTCCTGTAGTTAAAGGTATGACATTTTACGTCAATTGAAATACAACAGTTTCATGTAATTTAAGGTATGACATAAGGCGAAGATTGCTTTACGACATATTTCTTATAGTATAATGTATGACATTTTACTTAAATTGCAATACAACAGTTTTCCTGTAGTTTAAAGTATGACATTTTACGTCGATTGATATACAACAGTTTTCCTGTAGTTTAAAGTATAACTTTTTACGTCGATTGATATACGACCGTTTTCCTGTAGTTTAAAGTATGACATTTTACGTCGATTGATATACAACAGTTTTCCTGTAGTTTAAAGTATAACATTTTATGTCGATTGATATACGACCGTTTTGCTGTAGTTTAAAGTATGACATTTTACGTCGATTGATATACAACAGTTTTCCTGTAGTTTAAAGTATAACATTTTATGTCGATTGATATACGACCGTTTTGCTGTAGTTTAAAGTATGACATTTTACGTCGATTGATATACAACAGTTTTCCTGTAGTTTAAAGTATAACATTTTATGTCGATTGATATACGACCGTTTTGCTGTAGTTTAAGATATGCGTTTTTACATAGATTGAAATGTGGCAGTTTTTCTGTAGTTTATGGTATGACATTTTACCAATATTTAAGGGCGATATATTGCCTGTAGTTATGTGGATTGAAATACGACATTTTTCCGTAGTTTATGGTATATAAATGATAGTTTACCTCAGCAAAGTTTAAATTAAGATGAAAACATTCTGAAAGTAAGCATTATCTTTCGTTCTTATCGTAATATAGATCTACATAAATTGTCACTTTGTCCTGTAAAATAAGTACTAAACGAAATGATAAGAATTAACTACTGAATAATGTTTTTATTAAAAATATGGAAATGTCAGCGGAAATCAAGTAATACTAAATTGCTTCAATGTAGCGTTAACACCCCGCTAGTGTTGACAAGGTAGCAGGGAATAGTTTAATTGTTAATTTCGCAGATCGGTCCGGAGAAATGTATAAAGAAACAAAATGTTCAGGGATTTATTATGATCATTATTGTACTTCTAATAAATAATCCGTGCATGTTTTATGTCGAAATAGTGAGACAAATATGCACAAAATAGACCTGTTAACCTGAAGAGAAAGTAAAACTGCGAATGAGTGTGTGACCAGAGAGTAGATCCGCAATATTGCAATATTACACCGATTTTTGAAAACAGGGAACTACTGGAAGAGAACACACATAGGGAAGAATTAGACAGTCGACCGCAGATTGCGAATATGTTGAGCCATGTGTGAGTAAGTCTAAGAATTTGAGTTCCGCTGCAAAATAGTGCCGAGTTAACCCAGGGTTAACACTATTGAGTGTGAACAACAAAAGGGTTTTACCAAAGGCAGGGCGGTAGTGCAGTGGCTAAAGTGTTGCCCGCTCACAAATGAGATTGCAATTTAGATTTGTCAGTTCGTCCCATCAAAAACAACACTCAGTACTGATTCATGAAGCGGAAGGGGATTTGAGAGCGGCTTTGGCTAACATTAGTCTTACATGCACTTTTATATCAAAGGGGGTTTACTTTTATAACCTTTGTTATATTAAATATCGAGCTTGCGGATATCGATCCAGATATATCACACCACCCTAAATAGTGTTTATTCTACCAGCACATAGTTACGAACGGTTTGTTTCCCTATTGTTACATATTGTTAATTGTTAATTTGCAGAGTTTCCACAACGAATAGTTTCCACAACGAATACTCCATAACTATCATGATTATTTATATTACTGCTTGTGATTGATGCAAAGTGTCATAGGGGATACATGTGTCAAAGCAACAACAACAACAAAAACTATACCTTGCCGCGACGAAAAAAAAGGTTTAATTCATAACTATCACTTGTAAGAAGAGATCTTAAAAGGTAGATACTCGATAATCCCTTGTTATTCTCATTATTTGCTTGCGTGCGTGCGTGCGTGCGTGCGCGCACGCGTGCGTACTTGGAGAGAGTGGGATGAAATACTTCCTTCATATTAACGGGATTCTGCTAAAATCGATCATTGGAGAGAATAGTTATTTCTTTTACAAAATACTAACATCTTTTTATCGGCTAATGAAACATTTTTTTCTCTCTATTTAAAACATCATTAAGTTATTATTAGTTAGATGCTTAGAATTGATATTTAGAATCATGAACAGTTTGTTTAATATTTAGAGTCATAGATGGTGTGTGTAATATTTAGAGTCATAGATTGTGTGTGTAATATTTAGAGTCTTAGATTGTGTGTGTAATATTTAGAATCTTAGATTGTGTGTTTAATATTTAGAGTCATAGATTGTGTGTTTAATATTAAGAGTCTTAGATTGTGTGTGTAATATTTAGAGTCTCAGATTGTGTGTGTAATATTTAGAGTCATAGATTGTGTGTGTAATATTTAGAATCTTAGATTGTGTGTTTAATATTTAGAGTCTTAGATTGTGTGTGTAATATTTAGAGTATTAGATTGTGTGTGTAATATTTAGAGTCTTAGATTGTGTGTGTAATATTTAGAGTCTTAGATAGTGTGTTTAATATTTAGAGTCTTAGATTGTGTGTTTAATATCTAGAATCTTAGATAGTGTGTTTAATATTTAGAGTCTTAGATTGTGTGTTCGAAATTGGGAACGTGGGAAAAGTCCTCGTATTATATTCGAATGTGAACGAATGTGCCCTCGTTACAGTAATGTATATACCGTCCCATGTATGCGAAACTAATGTCTTCCTTTAATGATTGGACAACATTTGCGAGCCTCTCTGTAAAAATCAAGTAGCTCTCATATTCGATGTTTGATTTATCGTATATCTCTACTTGTATTCATTTATACATGTATATATATTAAATTATTATCAAAACACTATTATATTTATGTATATATATATATGTATTTATATATATATGTAAATGTATATCTGTCTTGTTCAGATGGACCTATATCGCCTATTGAACTGCAAAATAAAACGTTTTTACTTATATAAGTGATTTAGCGATAACGAATGAAAAGAATAAACATACAACAATAGAATATTTCACTTATTTATAAGATAAATCGACATCCATTGGCCGATTTATTTGGTGATAAGAATCTCGCCCAATCCTGCTAATTAATTCATTAGACAACACCCCATTCCCCGCCCACCCCGCCCACCCCCACCACACCACCACCTTTTAACAATAAGTGCGACGACACTGGCGAGTTTCTAAACGTATTGTTCGTTTATCTCGATTTTCTCAAAAACTGACATTAATAAATGAGCGTTCACAAACTCCACGACAATATATTTCATGTGTGTTGCATTTTTTCCTGAACTTGTTTAACTTGATTTCTTCATTATTCGTCCCTTCTGCGGCATAAAGTCGATTCAAAGTTCGTTGATAATTGGGAAAATTCATTATAGGATTAAAAAAAAAATCTGTTTTTTTATGCAAGTGTTAAGAATGTCGAATCACGCACAAATCAAATAAAGTCCGAAGACTCGAGGCCACCTTGGTGGTTTTTCTGTCAGGTTTCGTGCGCCAACGTAACATATTCCAGGCCAGAGTCGTCTCTTAAAAGTTTTAGAGACGTTGTTTTCAGTTGATGGTATAACTCAACCCCCGGGCAACAAAGTAATACCTTTATATGTACCAAACCCATCCACATCTTGTAATAATGCGTGAAAAAGTGATTGCATATTTTCTTGATCCATTCCTTTACCGTAAGGAAACACCAACTCAAAATTGCCGTAGTCGGACATTGTGTCGGCACGGCGCTGGTACGATGGCAATATTCGAGCAGACGCTTCAAACAGACGGTAATAAAACAATAAAAGTGAAAAAAATCAACAAACTAACAACTATTTGTGTTATATTTTATTATTTCAATAAATATTGAGCCGTGGTGTACGCCATTTGGTACGTATAACAACCGAATATCGATTGTTGATATATTTATTTTCTAGCGTCCTTGTCAACAAGCCGCCATCTTTGTTTTACGCTTGAAAACGTAAAAAAAGTAGTCCGGTTCTCAAGGGGGTTTTATCGAAAAATAAAAGTCTTTAAAAAATTGACGTTGTCCTGTGAAAATGCTTTAAATACATATATGTTAATGAGATTGGAATTATTATTTAATTGTATATGTAAAAAGGGTAATTACTGCTTCGAATGCAAGCAACTCATAATTGAGTGCTTCTACTATTCTTACCTGTATCAATGATACACAGTCGATGTCACGTTTGCAACCGTTCTAAAATAAACAAAAAAGCAGACAGTACCATTTTTATTATGTTCATACAACAATAACCGGTCTCTTGTATTTATTTCCACCTAATCCTAACATATTCATAGTCTATGTGCAATTCAGAATCAACTCCGCTTACGTGCCACGAAAAAGTCCATGCCGAATCCATTTTCACCAGTTTCACCAGTACGTGTACATTGATGATTTCAGTGTACGTTTCCTGTAGCATGCTGTTCTAACATTACAAACAAAATAACACAGAAAGTAGCACTTTCTATATATATTCGATTACATTTTGTACAAGTTGCATCCACCGAGTCTAAACCTAAACTCCTCACTGGCTTCAAGAACTCAACTGAAACTACTACACACTTACTGACATCAAAGTGAAAGCCAATTAATTCATGCATATGAACAATTAAATATAAACTAACCAAGTTCACATCTCTATTTTTAGACCTGGAACCTTATATTTTTTGAGGGGCTATCACTAATCTTATATGACCTCCCATGAATGCGGGCCTTTTGCCTAATGTATATAATGTATAAACTTCGCTGATACAATAATATTCGATTAAACTATTTTAAGAATGATAATTAATGAGTGACTATAACACAATGCGTACCAAAGCATTGGTTTTGTTTTAAACTTTTTTATTTCACATCGATTGTGGAAACATTCTTACAAATTAAACAAATCACTCTCGAAGTCTTCCTGGGTAGAACCAGTACTAAACATATGTTAATAAAGTGTCTTGTTCATGATTACTACACATGGCCTTGACGGGGATCGATTCCACGACTCTCCGATCCTGGGTCTGATGCTCCACCCAAAGCAATTCAGCGCCAACTCCGCTTTATGTTTTATGAGTTCTGCTCCGTCATCGATAACCGTTTTACTTCGAACATAACACTGGTTTAACCGCTCTCTGGAGTGTTAACACTGCTACGGCAGGGGGAGAATCTAAGTCACACACCTACTTAATACAATGCCAGATCGTTGCTTCGATTTTTGATACATGTGCAGATGTTACAGTTCCCACCGGCAGTCAGGGTATTAGAGTAATCTTCTTTACCGATATTTAGATCAGTTCTACCAACAAATTTCAGATTACCTCAAAATAGTTACGCTAATTATTCTACATATAAACGTTACCGGACATGAAACTCAACTGTTAAGAGGCATTCTGGAATTGTGTAGGTCGCACTGATATATATATGATCGGTGAAATTGAGGAAATACCTCAGAGAGAGAGAGAGAGAGAGAGAGAGAGAGAGAGAGAGAGAGAGATGTTTAGCGAAACCTGTCTCTAGTCTTTTGACGAGAGTTAAAACAATTAGCCGTTTTAATTTATTTTAAAATTAGTTTAGCGATTTTTAGTTTAAACAATATTTTATTCACATAAGTACATATATTTAGCATACATTTAACAATAAAATAAATTATGTGGAAATGATATAGAAAAAAGTTTAAGAAGCTTGTGTAAATCTGCTTCCATAACATTTATTTTACATTTCATATATACTTTATCATATTGTTCCGTAATAATTGCAATTTAGCCAAATGTGCAAAAATTGATCAATGTAATAATGGTTTATTCAGAATTGTTCAAATACAAAAAGAGTATTGGTTGACGGGAAGCAAAGAAAGAGGCTGATTTTACCTTCTTTTGTCAGCACAGGGGATAGGTGTTTTGCAAGTTTATGTTTGTAAAATCAATTCATTCAGTTCTAAGATCAAATAGAGACGTGTCGTATAATAATTTAAGTAAACGTAGCATCGAATATAATAAGTCATTATCTATTTAACTGTGTACGATATTTCTAAACGTTATAAGGTCTTTATAATATAATTTTGAACTGCCATAAAAATCGAATTATTGCAAGTTAGTGTAAGAGTTTCATTACCATACAGAAGGTCATTCAATGAGGGACCATGTGGGTAAATTAATTTTATTTCAGTCATCATTCTTTGTCTATATTGGTGAAATAATTTGCAGTTCGGTTCCCTGTTTAATAGTGATTTGGTACCTTTTGTTTATCAACGCTTATATTTGATTTGGATATATTATGGGAAGTTGAATCTTGTATGTGTTATGGAAGATTATTCCGTTCACGCACAGAAGACTGTATGAATGAATTAATATATAAATGTGTATAACAGGAAGATGTCCTATGGTCTTGTGCATTCCGAAGGTTATAGCCAACACGATTCCCAACATTTTCAGGTAATAGTGAACATAATACGAAAGGACATACTCCGTTATGCATTTAGTAATAAGGATTAATTTGTGTTTTTCAGAGTCTTCTAACTTTTAATGATTCCCAACAGGTGTTTTTGCACAGAGCTATATATTAAAACTAGTTTTGTTGCTTCCGTTATTATTCTTGCTGCTTTTAATCTTTTTTATTTCATAAACGTCATACATAGAGCAATTTTCCCAGAGAATGTTAGCATATTCTAGAATTGGACGTTTAAAAGTAGTATATATAATCTCGAGTGATTTTCTATATAACTGAAATTTTTAAAGTCGCATAATATTTATTCTTTCCCATGACTTATATTTTATGCATTGAATGTGCTCATGCCATGACCCATTATTAGAAAAGGTAGAACCCAGATGAGTAGTAACTTCTTGTATAACAGTATGATTCATAGAAATATTTGGATGTATCGGTTTGTTGATTTTCCGGGTAATAACCATTGATTCTGTTATGTTTGGATTAAAATTCACAAGTTATTTATCAGCCCAGTTATGAATCGTTCTGAGATTAGCATTTAACATAGAAGCGGCAATATCTGGTGATTCTACTATAATCAAAAGACTAGTATCATCAGCAAATGACTTTATGGATGAGTTTTTTATTTTCTACAATATCATTTATATAGACAAGGAATAGCAGAGGCCCTAGGATAGATCCCTGCGGTACACCGGCTTTCAAATTAGACATATCAGATGAACAGCCGGATACGACATATTGATTACGATTTTTGTCTGGTAGTTAGTTAACCATGATAGGAGAGTTCTTGTTATACCTGAAGCATTTAGTTTAAGAAGGAGTCCCTTATGTTGGACACTGTCGAAAGCTTTAGATATATCACAAAAGACAGTACGTATTTCTTTACCTTCATCCAGAGCTTTACAAAAGGTATTGTATATATCAACTAACTGGTTAACAGTTGAATCGTTAGGGACAAAGCCAGACTGAAGTCCTGTTGTCATGTTATGTCTAGTGAAAAAGGTTTATCCAAAACCTTTTGAATACAACAAAGAAGAGAAATGAGGCGATGAGTTTGATATATCGGAAGGGTCGTTTTTTTAAAATTGCACTAACATTTGCAGTTTTCCATATATTTGGAACAGTATATGTTTGAATGGATCGGTTAAAAAGATTACAAAGTGGAACAAATAATTCATGTAAAAGCTTTTTGAGTATATTATTATTTATGGAGTCTGGGCAAGATGCCTCTCCTAGTTTTAGGATTTGAAGAGTAGATTTAACCTCTAATGGTGTAATTTCAATAGTGTTTAATTGAGTTCTTATTTGACAAATATGAATATCAGGTAAAAGATTTATGTTCATCGTTAAGAAAGGTTTGGGATGTGAAGAAGTCGTTATGTCATTCCTTTTTAATGTGAGGTTGAATTTAATTGGTTTATTGATTTGAATAAAGATTTTAGTGTTTTCCACCAGTCCGAGCTTGAAACATTTTGAGTTTTAAGTTTGTGTGCAAGTTTGTTGAAATATTCGTTTTTACTAGTTAGTATTAATAATGTGACTTCATTGTGTATTCTTTTGTAAATAAGCCAGTTATTTTTTTCTTTTTTGCTTTGTAATAAGTTCGTCTTTGTAGTTGCATTTCCTTTCTTATTTCATTAAGAAGCCATGGAGAGTCAGACGGTCTAATAATTACCATTTTTGACAGTATCGTTTCTTCAGTTAATGATTTTATCGCATTCGATTTATTTTGGGCATAAATATCAATATCACTATCAAAGATGAAGTTCCAATCCTAAAGTCATGCATTTTGTTTTAAACGGGGGTAATTGCCTTCCTTATATTTATATATTTTACGTTTGAAAGAATAGATAGTTGATTTAGTATACTTTAGAATACACAATATTGAACGATGATAACGTATATTTTGGTTCCCCTACACTGCAATGGATAATGCAAGTCGGATTGGATACAAGGAATAAATCAATGAGTAAGGATGCATTTTCAGTAAAATGAATGGGTTCAGTAACAATATGAGTTAAGTTATACTGTTATGATATGTTTATTACTTTACTGTTTGATTGTTGGTTGAGTGTATTGAGACTGAAGTCACCGGTTATCATGTTAGTGTCGTATGCAAGACCAATACTAGTGTCGCCTATAGATGAATAGCGGTAGACGAGTTCGTTGTTCTATAAAATATACAAAACAAATTGATTTTATATTTTAAGCGAATTTCTTACCAAAGGCATTCAATACCAGGTATCTCTAGATCATATCTTTTTATCTCATGTAAGCCGCATTTCAATAAGACGATAGAGATGTGTAACCCTACTACTTCCTTTAAGTACAACACAAATTATGAATTTATAAAACTTAAGACACATGTAGACAAATGACAAATACACCATTGTCCATAAACATACATCCGTTAATACAATATCAGCATGTGGCTTGAATTGATAAAACTGCAATAAAGATAATATAGGACACTTAGTGGCAAACCTACGAAACTATGTGCACTTCACCCATCCTCGTGTGCATAAGTGTACCTCTCGTACGACAACGTTCCCATACTTCTATGTACAATCATATTCGTCCATATGAAACACCCCCTGGAATACATACGAAACAATGTTCACGTCACCCGCCCTCGCGTGCATAAGTGCATCTGTCGTACGACAACGTTCCCATACTTCTATGTACAATCATATTCGTCCATATGAGACACTCCCTGGAATACATACGAAACTATGTTCACGTCACCCGCCCTCGCGTTCATAAGTGCACTCACTAGGGACTTCTATTTCATACATTTATATATATAAACGTTAATCACTTCTAAGAAAAATTAATTTTATAATTCCTATTATGATAGTATAAGTATGGACTGAGAATGGAAGTGAACGTGCACCAAAGGAAATAAACGCCATAAGTGTAAATCCAAAAACGTTTTTTTTTTAAGCAACGTCATTGCATTCCCTGAAGGAACCTGCTGTAATAGGGATCGTTTGTAGTAGACAGCAGATTTATATGTTGCATAAATTAAACTGTAGACGCGATATAAAAATAAATGAGATACCTGTATTAGACGTTTTAAGCTATAACTGGAATGACGTCATTTCCGATTACCGTATTTGACATATAATACTATTTTACACAGTTTCAAGTAAAAATCAATGCAACGATGTGATAAATATTTCCTTATGTAATTACTATTTCAGTTCGTTTTATTACACTACAATATAAATGCTCACACCAAAAAAAATAAAAGAATAAAAAGCATTGGTTGATATTATGCACACTGATCAATATGACACTGCACATAGACTAAGCACAATACAGGGGAGAGTATTCGTGCTCACACTGAAATATACAGGTGAAAAAACATGTATGGTTATATAGTACCTGTATATCTGAACCAAGAGTGGTCAGTTTCCTACCGTATTTTCACTACAGCTGATGTCCACTAAGATTATAACAATACAATATTTAATTGATTCAATAACATGTTGTATTTAGTACCCCGCATCTGCCTGGTTAAAGAATTATTATAGATAAACATGATACACAGTTAATGCAATTATTATTTAATTCACACATTATTGAAACAACATCCTCGCAAAGCTGTACATACAAAAATGACAAAATATGTCATTCATGATCGGTTCAATATCATAACCCATGATCCAATATGGCACTCATGATCGGTTCAATATCATAACCCATGGTCCAATATGACATTCATGATCGGTTCAATATCATAACCCATGGTCCAATATGACATTCGTGATCGGTTCAGTATCATAACCCATGGTCCAATATGACACTCATGATCGGTTCAATATTATAACCAATGGTCCAATATAACACACATGCTCGGGTCAATAATTATTATTTTTATATATGCTTTATCATTATATACTCCATTATGCTTTGGTGTCATGTAACATTAATCACAAATTGTAATAGCGAGCGCAGTTGGTGCTAAAGGCGTGGATAAAGCGGGCACATATAGTAACATACATGGTAAAAATAATCAAAAACACTAACGGATTGAACAAAAAAACATTGGTTCCGGAAGTTGTTTTATGGAGAACCGAACTAAGGTGATCAAGTATCTGCGGGTGTTGTAACATTAAAAAAACTGTTGTGTATTAAAGCAATAAGTATGGAAATTAAGTAACCGGAATTAAAATGATATGAAATGATTTTTTTTGTTAAACAAAATGCCGAAGAGGTGAAGGTAACCTTATTTTTGCAGCATACTGTAATGCTGTCTGTTCAGAAATAGGCTGGTATCCTGTACCACTTAATAAATGGTAGGCTTATTCCACCCCGTCCAACGTCTTCGTTACATAAGCGGCGACTACGCCGCATTTTCGACGCTAACTACACACGATAAACCGGTACTTTATTATTTATTATTTCGTTAAAAATTAAAGATATAGCCGATACGAGCGGCATTGTATTTAAGTTTCAAGCGGGCTACGTTTTTGAATGGGAACATGGACGTTTCCTCAAACATTCGAGAAAAGTGGCGGTTTGAACCAATTTGAAGTTAGTCGGCATTTGTTTACTTTTCGTACCGGCAACTGTTAATTACTCAGCACATTTAAGTAACTGTATTACTGTTTATTAAATTGAAGCCATTATTTACATGGTTGGAAAAGTGCTAGACTTGCCGTAATAGGTATTACCAGTATGTATCTAACGAATATCATCTGCGGAACAGTATATTGATAAAAGGATTAAAAGATATAAGCCAGCTCTGGTCAGCGTCAACAGGCAAAGCAAGTTATATGCGTATAAACATATGTTCAGCTTGCACACTTCGTGTTGTCCGGAATCGTATATCAAACCAGAAATGGCTGGTGCCTTATTTATATGGAAAATCTTTACGAGAGCAGAATCATTCCGGATGACGACGGAAGAGCCCAAACTCCATGGACTAGTTCACTCTACTTCCGGTTCGGAAAAAGTGACAGCCAAGATACGTAAACTGGCTACTTACTGTATGCGGGCTAAAATAGCGTATTCTTTTGAACGGAAAAATTATTGCAAATATCAACTTTTATACTGAATGTGTCTAAAAAGTATATCGTATATGTGTTTTAAATAGTCGGGGTCAGTGACCTCGTTTGTGCCAATCAGATCCTTATCGACACTGACTCGTAATCATAGTCTACCTATTTTTATTCCTACGCCAACGAAAACATCTTTAAAAAGATAGACGTTACGTCAACGTAATGACGTCAACATTATTTTTATGACGTTTTGCTCCCTATGACACTTGGTCAGGGTAAAAATTATATCTTAAGTGTATTGTTTAAACAGGCAATATGTGGGAAGATAAACAGTTGTAATTTCTGGTACATAATTTCAGTTTGTACCTTAGAATATCACTTTCCTCATATATTGAGCGTTAAACACGCATTAAAAAGGTAGGATATTTTTGTGGCCCGACCCCATTTCATGATATATTTAAATAAAATATGTTTAAACTAAAAGCCAAGCAATATGAACTCCAGAAAATGAGATTGTTTTACGTCCCACTTGGATAGCCAACGTATGATATATTCTCATAATCTTCGACTCTTAACAGCTAAAGGAAATATTATTAGAACAATGTTTAATATTTAGCGTCATTTTATGCGATCGAGTGTCGATACACGAATAGTACAATGTAAGTAGTGTACATGTATTACGCGAAGAATAGGTAGCCTTAGGTCTTCGGGTCTGAAAAAGTTGCGATATGTCGTACAGCATAGTCAGATTGATACTAATGTTATAAAACGAGAATAAAACTTTATTTTGTAAAGTACTAACCAAGATGTAACTTAAAAACTGAATAAAAAAAACTCAATTAGACAGTAGTATTATTTCATGTTATTTGAATACCGTTAAATGCCACAATATACCGATATACTTATGTAGCGTGCAATATACGAGGCACCAACCTATGCTATGTATTTAGCAAACTTTGGCGGTTAGAACCCTTATAACCTCAACTTGTATTTTTTTACTGACATAATTTGGTATATTGATATATAAAACAAATGTAAAACCCATCAAGTAGTTCCAAAAATGCTTCCAAAGTAATAAATTGACCTGTAAATGACGTGTTTTCAATCTGAAAGTGGTTCGAACCGCCACTTTTCTCGAATGTTTGAGGAAACGGTCATGTTCCAATTCAAAAACACATGCCCGCTTGAAACTTAAATACAATGCCGCTTTAATCGGCTATATCTTTAATTTGTAAACGAAATACTAATGTGGAAATAATGAGACTGTGTTACATCACTGCCGGACCGCGTGCACAAAAATAACAGGAAATACCAGTTATTGTGTTTAATTAGCGCCGAAAATGCGGCGTAGTCGTTCGTCGCTTATGAAACGTAGACGTTGGACGGGGTCTATTCTCTGCAACGCTTGCTTTTCTAAAAGACAAATGTATTAACAATTTTCGCGCTCGTCCTATAATTTCCCTATTTATTATTATCAACATCATTTGACGCGACTTATTTTTTTTTCAGAATGTTTGTCTGTAATAAAAAAAAATCTTACCTCCAAAAGTCTCTGAATGTTTACGCAAATCTAGATAAACAAAAATATGTCACAAAAGATTAATACATATTGAGGGTGAACTTCCTTTCAATTGTTAAATACATGTAATCATTTAAATAATTGGTAGTTTCATTATATATGAGAATATCTAAATGTTTTTTTTACTTCTTTGTATCTCTAATCCATCAGTACATTCTTTCAACTGGCTCATACATAATGTTTCCTGTTGTCGGACAGTTTTCTTTCCAAATACTTGCCATGCGATCTTTAGGTACATTGTGCACGGCAATTACGTCATCAAGTTTGTGCGAGCACAGTGTCATCTTCATGTTATTGCGAATAAATCCTGGAGAGTTTTCGATACAGACGTCTAGTTGCTCCAGACATAGTCCTATATACACGTCCTCAAATTTATAGAAAGGTAACTTTTCAGACACTTTTAAAACCTCTTTCACTACAACCATCGACAAAACGTAACCCATATCGTCCAGATAGTTAGGGTAATATGTTCGTGAATATTCGGATGTTGAGACAAACCACTTTTTATAGTCTCAACACATATTTTCAACACATGATTGGTTCTTTATGGCATATTCAGTTTTACGAGGGGTGTCCAATATGTAATGTTATTCGTCCCATAAATTATGAACCGTGAACATGTCAACCGTGAAGTTCACAGTCAGATTAATTTATTTGTTGTGCATTCGATGATACCAACAAACACAACGCGCGAGTTCCAGAAGATGTTTTATCGTAGTCTTAACCACATACAGTCGTATGCATTTCAGCCAAATATAGTTGGAAAAATAGCTGTTAAATGTGTTCATATGCGGAGATGTATGAGTACGCTTTGCACAAGAGGAGTACGCGCATTGCAGATATTTATACGTTTGTGTATTAGAAAGAAATTTAAACAATATTTCGAACACCATAGAAAGAATGACAGACGAAGGTCTTGTATTGTCAACAGAAGTGTGGTATTTCAGTGTCTGATGAGTATACGCAAAACAGACTATGAATACATATTTCGGAAGTTGTACATTGAAAAAAAAATGTATTTCTGTTACAAGAGATTACTTTGAAGGTATGAACTAAATATTATCAAGATATTATTTGCTATATTTATTTTATTACCAATATAACAATACTTATTGAACGCCCTTTGTACTACTGGAGGATTACGTTAGTATGGATTTGAGTGGAGCCATCATCATTTCGCAAAAATCTGGCAAGCTTTCTCACTTAAAGTTTCTGGATCAAGTTAGACTTAAACCTGCGACCTCAGCGGCAAGATTTTTTAAAATCTTAGACCACTCTATCACGGAGCTCCCGAGTTCATGGGAGTCTAAGACCACTCGGTCACGGAGCTCCCGAGTTCAAAGGAGTCTAAGACCACTCGGTCACGGAGCTCCCGTGTTCATAGGAGTCTTAGACCACTCGGTCATGGGATCCTGAGTTGATGGGAGTCATAGACCACTCTGTGACGATTCTGAGTTCATAGGAGTCTTAGACATTTCGGTCACGAATCTCACGAGTTCATGGGAGTCCGAAACCACTCGTTCACGAAGCTCCCGAGTTCATGGGAGTCTTAGATCACTCGGTCACGAAGCTCCCGAGTTCATGGGAGTCTTAGAACACTCGGTCATGGGTTCCCGAATTCATGGGAGTCTTAGACCACTCAGTCAAGGGATCACGAGTTCATTGGAGTCTTAGACAACTCGATCACGAAGCTCCCGAGTTCATGGGAGTTTTAGACCACTCTGTCACGGCATTCGAGTTCATGGGAGCCTTAGACCATTCGGTTACGAAGCACCCAAGCTTATGGGAGTCTTAGACCACTCGGTCACGAAGCTCCTGTGTTCATTGGGGGTCTTAGACCACTCAGTCACGGAGCTCCCGAGTTCTTGGGAGTCTAAGACCACTCTGTCACGAAGCTCCCGAGTTCATGGGGGTCTTAGACCACTCAGCCACGGAAATCCCGAGTTCATGGGAGTCCAAGACCACTCTGTCACGAAGATCCCGTGTCCATGGGGGTCTTAGACCACTCGGTCACGGAGATCCCGAGTTCATGGGAGTCTTAGACCACTCTGTCACGAAGCTCCCGTGTTAATGGGGGTCTTACACCACTCAGACCCGGGATCCCGATTTCATGGGAGTCTTAGACCATTTTGTCACGAAGCTCCCGTGTTCATGGGGGGTTTTAGACCACTTGGTCACGGAGATCCAAATTTCATGGGAGTCTTAGACCACTCTGTCACGAAGCTCCCGTGTGAATGGGGGGTCTTAGACCACTCGGTCACGGAGATCCCGAGTTCATGGGAGTCTTAGACCACTCTGTCACGAATCTCCCGTGTTCATGGGGGGTCTTAGACCACTCGGCCATGGAGATCCCGAGTTCATGGGAGTCTAAGACTACTCTGTCACAAAGCTCCCGTGTTCATGGGGGGTCTTAGACCACTCGGCTACGGAAATCCCGAGTTCATGGGAGTCTTAGGCAACTCTGTCACGAAGCTCCCGTGTTCATGGGGGGTCCTTAGACCACTCGGCCACGGAAATCCCGAGTTCATGGGAGTCTTAGGCAACTCTGTCACGAAGCTCCCGTGTTCATGGGGGTCCTTAGACCACTCTGCCATGGAGTTCCCGTGTTCATGGGGGGGGGGGGGGGTCTTAGACCACTCGGTCACGGAGATCCCGAGTTCATGGGAGTCTTACACCACTCTGCCATGGAGATCCCGAGTTCATGGGAGTCTTAGACCACTCTGCCATGGAGTTCCCGTGTTCATGGGGGGGGGGGGGGGGGGGTCTTAGACCACTCGGTCACGGAGATCCCGAGTTCATGGGAGTCTTAGACCACTCTGTCACGGGATCCCGAGTTCATGGTAGTCTCAGACCACTCGGTCAAAGAGGTCCCGAGTTCATGGGAGTCTTAGACCACTCGGTCACGTAGCTCCCGAATTCATAGGAGTCTAAGACCACTCGGTCACGAAGCTTCCGAGTTCATAGGAGATTAGACCACTCTGTCACGAAGCCCCCGAGTTCATGGGAGTCTTAGACCACTCAGTCAAAGATGTCCCGAGTTCTTGGGAGTCTGAGACCACTCGGTCACGGAGCTCCTGCAATAGCTACTCACGAAGAGACGGTGGTTCGACTCAGAGTCGTCATTACAACTGGATGCCATTGATTACATTGTAGGACCCCCAAATGTATAAATGGTCACACTTGTGAAAATGATCACAAATGTGAAAGTCTTTTACCACACATGTAAAAATTGATCTCAATTGTATCGAAAGAAAGTATTTTCTAATTTTTCTATCAATGTGTTTTTGACATCATGTATTATTTCGTGGTTAACAAAAGTCTGACATTAAAGTATTCACTGATTTAAGTTTGTGAGTAAACACAGTATGCCTGCAGGTCGTGGGGTGACAACATACACTCGATCAGGTGATATATTTATTCATTAGCTCTGTCATACATCTGTTTCATTTTCATTAGTGGCCAGCATTGCATATTCATTTGCTTTATACATATGTTGATTTGTTTTTCACGTCAAAAGAAATTACGGATCCAACCAATGTAACCCTTTTAACCACGAAATGATACATAATGTCACAATATATCGATAGAATAAACTGTAATACGTTTTCTTTCCATACAATTGAAAAGTTTCTATATTCTAGTTCGACATACTGGGTGTAACATTAACACTCTTGATCATTTTATTCTCTTATATTTTAACAAATATTAAACTGTGTTTTTACTGGTTTTGATGGATGTGTCACTTAAATGCTACGTATTGTACATACTAATATATGTAGTCTTATTGTTGCCGGGATTTATGCCATGTTTGCTTATGTGGTCAAAGGTTTGCAGAGTTGATCACCGTGTGTACAAAATGTATCTTATGTTCACTTCTATAAAATAAAAAAATAAAAAATCACTTAAAACGAAAAATGAAATTACCAAAATCAACTCGTCATATGCTATATATGTGCCAGGTCTTACGGATTGACTACAGTTGGGTCCCGCGTCTGTAACTTGCAACCCAGGATTTTAGAGTTTGCAAGTTTGATCGCGCTAAAATTGGTGGGAAATTCCGAGACTGTTTAACAATTTACCATGTGTACATCATTTTTTATTTTGTAAAATAGTTTACAAGGTTTAAAT
The DNA here is from genome assembly GCA_029582155.1 of Panopea generosa. NCBI lineage: Eukaryota > Metazoa > Mollusca > Bivalvia > Adapedonta > Hiatellidae > Panopea > Panopea generosa. The sequence goes on from CM055894.1 coordinate 6,529,005, forward strand.
GCGAAATGTCATATTTTCATTATGCGATTTGGTAGTGTAGTTGATATTGTGTTGGTTGCTCACACCAAACGTCGTGAAAGGGTCCAAACTCGACATGATAAGCTCTTCAAACAACAAGACTAAATCTGCACAAGGATTTCCGCGTGACCTATCATTATATACTCCGAGTTCACTTCGCAATCGGGCTTAAGCAAATTGATATCAATTCACCGTGTTAAGCGATGCGGTAGTGCAGTGGATATTATCTTATTCGCTTACGCCAGAGGCTGCAAGTTCGATCCTTAGCTTGGTCCTATGTCTCTTAATAAAAAAACACTCTGTTTTGGTTCTACTGAAAAAACGGACTTAAAGGGGTTCAATCAAGCTTGAGACTTTCTTCGCAATCGAGCTAAAATAATTTGATATTAGTAATATAACACATTATGTTAAATAACCGATGCAGTCTCTCGTATACATACAGCATACAATATAAACATTTACGCAGTAGTATATTTTCCGTATCACAAACAAATGCTGACATTTATTTACGTTTGATAAGCAAAGATAGTAGAAGATACGGCTTGTTATCAAACACTCTTCGTTCGTGATATAGTTCGTGGGTTTATATATACATACACGTGGATGTACGGTAAAGCTACAGTATAATTAAGTATGCCGTGTAAAGACATGCATCGTGCATTCTATCTTATGTGTGTTTTTCTTTTCATAAATTCGTGTATTGGATTAACAACAATACAGTTGAATGGGCGATGGACGGTAACAAACAGAAATAAGGGTATGTAAAATTGTATTTGTATAATGTGAAAACGAAAACCATTTGGTAACTCAAAGAAAAAAAGGGGTATGTTACATGCATGTAAAAAACTTTATACTCGTTTACACTTAAAACTAGGTATATTGTTGAAACACCTCGGTACTTTGAAATTGAAGATTATATCTAAATAGTTGAACCAATTTACTCAAAAATCTTGGATGAACTCATGTGGTTGGTATATTACTAATCTTCATGTTTGTTTCATCCATGTGCCACGGTCAAATGTCATTTCAGAAAGGTGCATATCCCAAGTCACACAGTAAACAAATGTATGTTCGTCACTATAAAGTCCATGATATAATCTAAAAATAAATTATACAATAACTGCCAATCTGTCATTTAAAATAGACCGCTGCGGTGGTCTAGTGGTGGCGGCTTGGTCATACCACAGATTTGAAATGGAGGCCCTCCTAGGGGTTTTGGGGATTTGGGGAACATGGCCAAATATTTTAGAAATCTGGGGAACATTGGGATCAAAGTCCTAATTTTAGAGATCTGGGAGAAATACTATTAAGGAACTGTGGAAGATACTTTTGGGGACCTATGGAACATTGACCGTTACTTTAAGAGATCCAGGGAAGAGGGGTCCCATCGACAGGGCCTCAAAATGGTACAAGAAGCATCCTCGCTTGGCGCTCAGCATTTAGAGGATACTTCTAGTGTTTGTCGGCCTAGTGTCAGTATAATGTTATTGAATGGTGTATCATAATATATGTGTCGGCGGCATACTACTCCAGTATGGCAGCGCTTAGAATACTCTCTCAAGTAAACACCGTCGCGATAACACCATACAGCAACAACAACGTCATTTGAAATATGTCATTAAAACACTTTTAACATCTTGCTCGACATGAGTCCAACTAACCTTTATCACGACCAGTCTCATTCGCCAATATCAAAGAGTTATACATTCATTGTTGACAGACGATAACCTTATTTTTAACTAAATTCTAACTATTGTTTTGTCTGTATATTTCTATATATATCAAGTTTCAATTTCCATTGCTCGTAATCTTGCAATCAGTCTAATTTGCCTGTTAGCTTTCTCATGATAGACAACATTTTTTACTATGTGTGCCTACTTCCTTGTATATTTGGGTAAACAACATCCTATTTCTGTGCAAGTGCCTTGCTAAAATTTAAAATCAAGGTTGCGTATAATATAATTGTTTACGTTCTTAAAAACGAAACAATAATAGTTCTGACATATCTTATATATCTTACTTTAACGCTTTTCATTTATTGTGCTCAGTGCATTATATTTCCCTAGCTTTTTATCTCCTTTTGATAAAAACCCATTTTCATCGGCTTCGTAGTTGTTATGTAATTGAAAAAATAAAATATTTTATATCAACGGTTACGGATGATACCATCATAAACGCTGCTAACAACTGCTCCCTGAAAACAACGCTCTAATCAAACGCATGCTGTAAACAACCACTGTAAATAATCGCCTGCTGTAAACAACCGCTCACTGAAAACATCCACTGTAAATAATCGCCTGCTGTAAACAACCGCCCGCTGAAAACAACGCTCTAATCAAACGCATGCTGTAAACAACCACCCGCTGTAAACAACCGCCCGCTGAAAACAACGCTCTTATCAAACGCATGCTGTAAACAACCACTGTAAATAATCGCCCGCTGTAAACAACGCTCTCATCAAACGCATGCTGTAAACAACCACCCGCTGTAAACAACCGCCCGCTGAAAACAACTCTCTTATCAAACGCATGCTGTTAACAACCACTGTAAATAATCGCCCGCTGTAAACAACCTTCTGCTGTAAACAACCGCTGTAATCAAACGCTTGCTGTAAACAACCGTTGTATTACATATATATATAGACGTTAGACTTTGATATTTTATTTGAGTGTCACATATAAAAGTTACATCAACGTAAATCCAAGTTATATGCATTAAAACTTCTATATCCGGCCGTTTATATATGTCATATATACATTCAAATATAAGAAAATCATAGAAAATATTAATTTCAATCAGACATTAGCTGTATATATTAGAAACAAGGGTTAAAATCAGCTCCGTCAATGTTAATCGCAATAAACGGGGCAATGTCATCTAGAAAAAAGCAATGCAACTTTTATCATAAAATCTCATTAAGATAATTATGATTACTTCTCTGATAATATGTATGTATATTGCAATAGAAATGTCTTAAAATATCGAGTATCATCACGAATCAGATTCGTAATGAACTGATTCACACTGGCTACACTATGGGTTTTTTTGTCTATAATTTTCAATAATATAGTATATATATTGTTACATTAAGAATAAAAACCTTAAAGATAATTTACAATACCGATTACCTTCATCTCTTGTTATTGGCTTGTTAAGAATAGAACATTTTGGTTTAGGAAACAAAGGGTTGGCAGTATCTGAAATGATATTGTGTAAAAAATTAAGATGATTATTATCAAAATTGTTTTCATCATTCGCGTTAAAAACACTTTCATAATCACTTTTCCATTTACTAAAATCTTTATTTCTGTCATTTATAATATCACCATTTTGATCAAATATTTCAAGCGGAATTTTCATGTTTCTGTCATTTATAATTCCTATCTCTCACAGTTTTTCCCAAAACTCTTTAGGGTTACAATTACCAAGTAGCATATCATTCATTTTCTTTTGCTTATTGAGTTGATATATACTTTTATATTTTCTATTAAGTTTATCAAAATCCTTTCTTACATCACAATAACGTTGTTTAAAAGCTTTATTTAGATGTTTGTCTGAGGTTTTACATTTTAACCATGTTTTTTCATGTTTGCAGACATCCTGCCAAAGTGTTTGTAATTCTAAATTCCAATAAGATTTATGCATCGGCTTACGATATGCTTTACTAATATTGTTCTTCTCTTTCAGTTTCAGAGACATTTCATTATTAATTAATTCAAAAGCAGAAAAGGCATTATTGACATCCGGTTCTGTTTCTAAAGTGTATATATCAGTTGCATTTATTACTATCTTTTTATGTATCTACAATATGAATGCAACGATTTCAACAAAATCATTTTTATCAAATTAACATGAAAAGTAGCAGCGACATTTTATTAGGAATATCTGAAACTGGCCAATTTATTTCCCATAGACCGTGAGATTAGCACTATACACTGTAGCACCTACAATGGACCTACAAACACGGTGAGGATTTCCAAAGATTCGCATTCGATTTAACCAGGACACAAAAACAACATAAAGACATGGGCTTTATTGCTTTCAATTTCACTTTTTTGCTCGGAGTGAAGTAGGTGTCGCTCTTTCAACATACAGGGGTCAAATCGGCCAAGTTATAAAATATTCTTCTCATCTGCATGTTAGAGCTAGGATTTCACTCAATTTTAAACCATTTAGTGTGAAATATATAGATTTGCACAAGTCGACATTGTAATATTACCTATGAAGTGTATTTTCACACTCACATCATCTTGAACAATCACTGTCAATTTTCTATGGTGCTACCATTTTGACTCTACCTTATATGGTCAGCAATCACTATTATTGAGACGAGCACTCTGATTAGCTGAAAAAAATATATTAGTATGATCGGGGCAGATATTTTGATAGTTAATTTATTTCTGGTTGGATGAAACTGGCAAATGATCATTATAAAATGTGAGTTTCTTATGTTTGTGTCAATAAAATTCAAATTTAAGTTTCTTTGACTGAATTAATTCATTTAATCAGAAAACTGTATGAAAATTAAAATTTGTGAAATTTAGTTTTTTCTATGCTGAAAGTTCGTGGTGCACAGCTTTGTTTATATACCTGATTGTCTGTATGTTACCTTGTGTTAATGTTGACAGGGTATGATATTGGAGGCACGGTTCCCGGCAGCATGTATACGGCCATGATGACGAGCCAGCTTATTGGTGATCCGTACTACCGAGAAAACGACAAACAATATCGATGGATTGCCGACGACGACTGGACGTATACGCGCACTTTCACTGGTAAATCACATTGATTTATGCGATCATTTTATAATTAGTGCAATTAGAGACCAACTTTTACATATTCAGTGAAAATCGTTTTTAGGTTCAATATCCTCACCATCGGCTTTACAACACAGGATTAGAAATGCATGTCAGTGTTTCATTTTAAACTTCCATATTTTACTTCGATTGTGAAACAAGTTCTTACAACTTAGACAAATCACGCTCAAAGTATTCCTGGATATAACCAGTACTGAGCATATGTTGAAAAGGGTCTCTTGCTCAAGGACACAATACATAGCCGTGCCGGATGATCGAACACACGACCTTCCGATCATGGATTTGGTACTCTACCACTGGATCATGCGCTTAGTTGTGTAGCAACCAGATTTATGAGACAAGCCTTTGAAATAAAATATCATGAATACAAACATGTAATGGAAACCTCTGGCTAATAAGTACAACTGTAATGGACAGGTGTCATTTTCCTAAAGTGTACCCTAACATTCATCGTCGGATACCGACGCGTAATCCATTTTGATACTCCCCATTTACCACCCGTGGGATATAACACTAGCTTTGCGTCGTTTCTACCAAGCCACAATACAACTATATGATTGGTTCCTTCACGATTTCATGAAGGGAACGTTATCCAATCGCAACGCTAATTTCTTGCAAACGCCGTTTTGATAAGACGTTGTTAACGTAAGCTGTTTTTGTTCTGTTCTGTTCAAATAAAACGACGCCGAGCTAGAGTAATTTTCCGCGGGTGATGGATGAAGAGTATCGGAATTGACACCCGTGGGTATCCGACGATGCCTAACATTAGGAAAACTGATTTTTTACACTGTTGAACCAAGCACAAAACCTATACAATAGTTAGTGTATAACATACATATATATTTATAACTATGATTTAAAAGGCGCAGAATTAGTAATATATGGGGAGTTAGAATAGAAACTTGTGCACCTTTTTTTCTATTTTTTTCGCATAGAAGACATCACAAAATATTCCTTTTATATATATATAGAAGTTATATTACTCGAACAAGATACAAATAATCATAATCTGATATAACTAAATATATGTTATAGTTATATACTTACTCTATGCATAATTCATTTTAAATAAAGATTAGTACATGATGCGGCGGAATGGGTGCCGCCCCGAAACATACCAATGTGACGCGGAAATTGTTTGGGGAACTCTATTCCATCTTATATAAAAATATAAATTCTGTTGATCCGTTTAAAGTACAATATTTACAATGAGGTAAAAATTCTTAGCAAATTTGATAAATCGGGTAGCTCTCATCAATATTGCTATACATACTAGCACACTTATACGTTCTTGTTTGTTTATTTTTTATTGTATAATGTTGTTCTTTGTAAATATGCCTAATGGAATATTGAATTGATTCAAATGCGTTATTTAGTTAATAAACGTCTGTAAAATCATTATCATCATCATTATACTATAAACGATTTCATAATGGTGGTAGGTATGAAACAGTATACTCCAGTATACTATGAATACAGTATCTGGGATGCGTTCGTTATCAAACACATTTGCTGTCCGGTTCTTTAAATGCGTACCTATTTGTAGTTGTGTCCAGGAATATGCAATAAATAACGCTAGCAAAAGTTTAACTTACTGAACGTAGCCATGGTTTCCGTGGGAACGTTTTAGAGTCAGGTGTTAGCTAACACGATGTGTTGACTGATAATCGAATTTTATACGTAATCATTGTAAATGTCGCCGGAGGGGAAATGGATTCGTTTCCTCACAAAATAAAGAAATTATCATTTAGGTAATTGTTATGTGTCGTTTATGTTGTTTATGTTTATGTTGTTGTTTATGTTGTTGCTGTTGTTGTTGTTGCCGTGCTTCTGTTGTTGTTGTTGTTGTTGTTGTTGTTGTTGTTGTTGTTGTTGTTGTTGTTGTTGTTGTTGTTGTTGTTGTTGTTGTTGTTGTTGTTGTTGTTGTTGTTGTTGTTGTTGTTGTTGTTGTTGTTGTTGTTGTTGTTGTTGTTGTTGTTGTTGTTGTTATTGTTGCTGCTGTTGATGTTGATGTTGTTGTCGCTGCTGCTGCTGTTGTTGTTATGGTTGTTATTGTTGTTGTTGTTGTTGTAACTGATGTACGCATATTTATTCAAATAGTGTCGCAAGCCATGCTCCAGTATGACTCATTTGTGCTGGTGTGTGAAGGACTGGACACCGTTTCGACCGTTCACATCAACAACCAGACTGTTGGGACGTCTAACAACCAGTTTGTGAGATATGTGTACAACATTAAACCAGCCCTCCTGGTAGGTGATATATCTAACAAAGATCGCAAACAAATGCTGTGAATATTATTACATTTTGCATGAGATTTTGTCGTCCTTCTCAAAGAAACACACTTATATTGTGATATATGTTTTTTTTTCTTTTATGCGTGCTTTTGTTATGTTCTTTTAGGAGTTTTTTTTATAAAGAATGGATCTCTTTTACAGTTAGACTTTATAAAACCATCTTAAATATGTTATTATTTTAAAGCCAAACTATTACTATGAACGCTACCACTTATACATGTAATATTTCCCAAACACTTGCTATACCAAACTGAACATATCATATGTGTATTATCAACTGATGATAATCTATGGTAAAATGGTAATCTATATTATAATCATAGAACTACTGATTAGCACAATACACTGTATAATAAATCAGCACGACGAACTCTTCTTATTCTTGACGTCTCACATTCCGATTAATTTTGCACTGTTCTACATATAGAAACATAAGCTTGTTGAACACTGAACACTTTGCCAATGGTTCTAAAATTGTCTTGTTTTCATAGATATTCCTATGTTGGTCCAAATTTGCAGGAAAAACATGTAGTTTATCAGATTGCTCTTTTACAATTTCGATGGTTTGGTGACATTCCTTTATTTTTTACAATACTGCCTATTTGTTGCAGTGTGTTACTATACATCTTTAAACTGCTATATCGTCATTCAAACTTGGCAGCACTTATGAAAGTGTTCCAATGTTCTCATATGTACAACGAAATATAACATTTTAAGCAATTTTCAAAAACAAACCAACCGGTTTACACAGCTCCAATTCCTTGTGCGCAACAGTCTTGCTACCGTCACTAAGGGGGATGTAATTGGTCAGATTGAGAGAGTTCTAACACTTCTAGATTCAATCAGAGTTTTAATATTGCGCGAAAATTATTTAAGCTGGTAATGCTATTTGCATGCAATAAAACGTCATTGTCGTGTATAGTACATGTATTATTATTCTGATTTTATAGGTTTGATTTAAGAAACAGGACAACATATAATTTAGCTGTATACGTTCACAATTGTGATTATAAATCCCATATCGTCACAAAATGCAAAACATAACATGGTCATTACAATAACAATTGTTTGAAATATAATATTATCTTCTTAGGTCGGACAAAATGAGATTCGTTTCGATTTCACATCGGCTGTAAACTACGCCAGAAAGCAGGCCCAGGTCTATCCATATTTAGTTTTGCCTGGTTTCACAATGTCGACACAGCACGGGGAAAACCATGTTAATATGATTAGAAAGGAACAATGTTCCTTTTCCTGGGATTGGGGTCCTTCCTTTCCAACGCAAGGCATATGGTATGTTATAATAAATAGAATTCTAAAATGCTTAAATGTGTGAGATAAGCTCATGCATTAATGTATGAAGTTTCTTTTCAACAGGTCCATTGTACTAACTTACGTAACAGATGTGTACGATCACGTCTTCTCGGTCCTACTATATTCTGAAACTAGTGTGGGATAACGCGTTTTTTAAGATATTTATAATGATAAACATGTAGTTGACACCATAGGCTATTTATTTATATCAAAAGTGAAACAGGCTTATTTTAACGTATTTATACACATATTGTTCAATGTCTACCTGGGGAGTATCGTCGGATTCCGACGTGTAATTCATCCTAAAACTCACTATTTATCACACGTGGGCTATTACACTAGCTTTGCATCGTTTCTACCAAGCCACGATTGGCCAATCCAAGAACCTAATATCTCCCGAATCAGGTCTATCTACCACCAATGAAAAACGTCAGGAATTATATGCCTGTCCCAACTTTATAGCAATTGAACGCTAACTAAACTGTAACGTCATTCAACATTTCCCTGAAGCAACTGACCAATCAGCGTGCTTGTTATGTTAAAATAAAACGACGAAAAGGTAGTGTATTTTTCCCACGGGTGATAAATCGGAATGGATTGCGCGTGTGCGTCCGACGATGCCTGTGGGGCACCAGTGCTGACATGTATACTCAATGACAAAACACCTGACCTTAGAGCGGGAAAATTTACGATACTCGGTAATTTAATCGATATAAAGACTATCGTTTCTCTCTCCAGGAAGGAGTTAATGTGATAACAATAGACTTTCAATCGGCCACCATGTACACAGAGAGTATGGCGAAACTGCAGAACTATTCTGTCCTGCCCCTGTGTGTCCCGCCAGAGTACAGCGGTGTATGTGGGGCCAATTTGATACGAAAATCACAGTGTTCCTTCAGTTGGGATTGGGGTCCCAGCTTTCCAACGCAGGGAATTTGGTAATGATACAACCATTCATATTCAAATATGGTTTACACCATCTGGTAGTTGGTGTAGTGGACAATACTAACGCAGGCTAGGTCCAATGACTTATGAAAATAAAAAATACAATGTTGGATTGGGCAGTGATTTACAATATCTCTGATATACATATTTTCCAAAATGATTTAAAAGTATACTTGTAGTATAGATAAATACAGCTTAGATATTTGGCTAATTATATCTCATATTTAAATACTTTGAACTTTCAACCGTTAAAAGTTGTATATTTAAATACTTTTAAAGTTCAAAGTTGTTGTTGGAACGATATTTGTTATCAAGTGTGTTAATAACTATGACCTAAATGGACACCCTCGTACATATTTTAGCATTTTTTATAATTCATTTGTCGCTGATACTATTAATTTACAAAAAGTACTGACTTAAATAAATATATTTTAAAGCACATATTATTTTAAACTGTATTTAACTAAACATCAGTGGATGGATGTGAATTTACGTAACGAGGTAAACCATCCAGCACACCTAAGATTCGCTGTGTCGTATCTGTAACTACAGATATCCCTGCAAGGTGTCTCCAATTCTAATTAAACAGTTATGGTTGTTACATATATGTTCGTTTCGCCCCTTCCTTCCGCCCCTTCTGACCAAGTTGCCTGAAGCATCGTCCCAGAATCTATAACCGTTTAGGTATAGTACTACCCTTGGAAAAGGGAAGTGCTTCCGTGGGATAGTCGCATAGTGGCGGTTATAAATAATCATTGTTTCTTCTTCTTTAAAAATGCATTTTCCTTATCTCGATGCTCTTTTTTATTTGAATGGCATTATTGATGTATTTTGAACATTTTGAAAGCACTGTCATGTTTGAATTGTAAATTTAGAAAACAAATTGATGCTTGAAAATTGGGATATGATACATGATTTTGGAAGTCTACTTTCACTTTATCAACAGTGTACACACTGAACAGAAGAAAAATATATAGTATATGACTGCTACTTTTTTCATCATATTTTTGTAGTGCAGAGGCTGACAAACAGTAAAACATAAGTTTCACTAATTTCATGTGGGTCTCTCTATTAATGGCAAGCCTTCAAGCCTTTATCGTTTACTATAAAACAAACAAACGAGTGCTCTACTCAGATTTATTCTGAGGTCTTCCTCTTCAAATAAACTTGTTTTAATGTTTATTGCATGTAATGTGTTGAAAAATAAAATTACATATTTATTTTCCGACGTTTCAGGAAGGACATCTACATACAAGGGTACAACAGTACCGCAGTGATGAGGGATGTTACAGCAGAGACCATCAAGAGTAAGCGACCATAATTAAGCTACTGGTGTCATACAGGAAATCAATGTGACATCCATTTCTATCTTAATTTTCTTTCCAGTGTTTAACCTCTACTCGTTCAAATATCGGCAGAACATATGTAAAGATACCAGGTGTTCGTCTGTCCATATATGTTTGTGTTTGCAACTTTTCTTGGAAGAAATTGAACTTTGTAAGAATGTCCAGATGATTCAAAAGAAATTTCATGTATATCTATAATCCATTACTTGTTGCCACAATAGCATTGATGTTCAAAATTAAATAAACGGAAATAACTCAGTTTTCACTTTTAGGTAAATGATGCAACTGATTTGTTTCCTTTCCTGTGAAATGATTCCTGGTCGATTTATATAGTTCCCCTTATAATACTATGATGCACTTTTATAGGTTAATTTCTTTTATCACATATTTCACGGTGCATAGTTCACGATGCAGGAGTGTTATAAACTCAAGACATTTTTTTTATATTAACCTAGAGTAAAAACCACATTTTATTCATCGCTCGGTGTTTTTCGTATAACTCGGCTCTCATACGTAAATTGCCGAAGTACTTTCCGACTTGCCTGGCTATATAAATGACGTCGATTCGTCAGGCTTAAATGACGCTATTTTGAGACGTCACGTTATATGATGACTTACGGAAACAAATATGCCTGATTTTTCTCTTTCCCTGTACGTCTCACACCACTATTACATTTCCCATAGAGCTCCATTGTAACATTTATGTCCAAAACAGAGTGAAAAATCAAATTCTGCAGCATGTGTCTGGGCTCAAATTCTTCACTAGTTCAAGATATGCAATTATAAAGGGAAAAAAGCATACCTTGGCCGGGTTGTTTTTGGTTTTTTTTAAACTCAATGCTTTTGTGAGACTTATCAATTTCCAGAGTAATAATATGTCAACTATTCGCCCTAGATGCGAACCAACAATTCTGAAATAACACAGCATTGTCCAGAAAGCTGGTATCAGCATCAAATTTTCAGTGGTGATTTATTATAACTAAAGCCAGCAAAAAAAAACAACCATTACAGTACAAAGCCCTAAAAAAGAAAAAGAAGAGAACTAAAGTTTTATTTCTACCTCCTTCATCTGTAAGTCCGAAGTACTCAAGGGAGATAATAGTGGTGTGAGTCCTATAGAGGTGATATATTTAAAAAATGGTGAATGTAAACTTTTCCCGATTTATGTGATAAAAGGAATCTTAAATTCGTGCTCATTTATTGTTGAATTTATTACCCGTTTGGAAAATGATATAAGTAAAATCTCGCATTATATATTTTTCCAACTCATTTAATAAATTCAATGCTAAATAAGCACTCATGTATGATTTTCTCTCTATATATACAACAAAAACATGAAAAGCATTTTGCGGTCATTAGTAAGGTCACTATAGTGAGATAGAAGAAACTTATTTTTGCTCTATAATAATTTTATTTCCCTCATAATAAAATTCCACATTAATGGGTTTAACTGTTTTTTAGGACAGTGACCCTAAGGTCAAGTTAACTGTAACTTAAGCAAACTAGAACAAAATATGATAGGTAGCGCGACAACCCATTAACATATATCGATGATACTTAATAGTAAAACTAAAGGATAGATTGCTTAAGAGGCCGTATATTGAAATTAACAATATTCCTTTGCTTGTTTGTGTCTGTCAACCAAACACCAGTCAGATTTAGGAGAGCGTCTTGTATTTTTTGTATTGTTACGAACATCTTCATTAAATAGTTCATAAAGCATAGTCTGGTTACCTTGATATTCTTTTTAACATCTGGTGTATATTATTATTCCTGATTTGCATATTAACCTATACTGAACAAAACAGCTAACCCGACACCTGACATTTGTGTACGTGACATTTTTTGTATTTTCCCAAAAGAAGAGTCATTGAGTTGACGCTTTATTCACTATACTACAAACAGACACCGCCGTGATATAGATAAAACCCGATAGCGGATATGTCTTTATAAGCTATTTTTATATGGAATACATTGAAAAGCTCAATTATTACTATCTTTTATAACAGATGTCCATTGCCAAACATCCAACGGTTTTTGTTTCATTCATACAGTTGAATAAATCAACTTTAACATGTTATTATCTTCCTGCAATGTCACTCGACTTTGCTCATCATTAGCTAAAACATTAGCTAAAAAATTAAAGAAGAATATATTTGGAGAATTGTACATACTATTTGTAGTGTGCAATTTTATTGCATTTGACATATAGATAAACGTTTAGTTGTAAGCCCGTCGTTGATTTTGTTCTTTATTCTATAGAAAGTGAAACACACATGTTATTGTTTGTCATCAATGTGATAAGAACAGTAGCGGTCATGTTGCATATAAGAGATTTTTTCTGTTCAGTGTGTACGCTGTTTACAAAGTGAAAGTAGACTCCAGAAATCATGTATTCATACTCAAATTTACAACCCTCATTTTTAACTATTTCACAATAACAACATCGTAATGCTTTTCAAATGTTTAGTAAATATGACCATTGAAATTAGGAAAATGCGTTTTTAATGAAAAAACAAGAATTATTTATAATCGCTCTTATGAGAGTATCCCATGGAAGCATTTCCTGTATTCAATGGTGCTAAATATTTGCCATTACTTTATTTAAACATATCAGACAAAGATGGTAGCTGGCAGCTCGTGGTGGACGTGTTCACGGAAGTACAAGCTGGTCATACAGTTCATGGAAGTCTTGAAGTTAAACTAGACAACACGTCAGTCGACCAGTCACAGCAAGTGGTTCTTACACTGGATAACAACAAAGTTAACTTTGCTATAGATATACCAGTGGTAAATTACCTTTCATTATCAAGAGAGTGCTAATCGTGCAGATAACAAAGTGACGTTTTAAATGGTGGTTACTGTAAGCGCTGTCATATTGACGCGTCAAAGTCACGTGACAAATAACACGAGAGGTCGCCATTGTTTTTTTCACAGAAGTGCTTTTCTTTAAACTACAATTTTCATTACTCAGCAAAAGTGTTTTAAAATCATTTTTACGCGTTAAAGAATGATTATCTATATAAAGTTCAGCAATCAACATTCAATCTCAGTGTTTTTGTAAAGTGAAACCTGCAAAAGGAAAGTAATCCGAGCTACCGGGTTATTTGAATGTGCAACCCGTTATTTATTTGGTACCATGCGCGCGATGTATCTTCTATCTCTCTACATTCAGCATGCCATTTTACTCTAATATTGCATTTCACAACCCAAACAAACACTTACTCTCTCATATCTCGAGCCCCCGGGAATGAGTCATTTGTACATTGCAGATTAAACCATTGTATGGCTTAAATTTGTATTTTATTGATGGAGGAAGACGTCAAAATGAATCTGTGTAAAAACTGGCAAATGTTCTCGCATACCGTTTAAGGACCGATTGGGACTCAAACATACGACCCCATTTGTGAGAGGACGAATGTTCTTCTTTTATGGTATGTGCACACATTGTTCATTCTAATTATATTGTCTTTTTCTATTTTTAGACTACGAATATTCAAGAGTGGTGGCCTAACGGCTATGGAAACCAGACCTTGTATGACTTGTATGTGTTTTACCAAGACGCTGGGGGTGTGATGAACACAAAGATGATCCGAATAGGCTTCCGGACGGTAGAAATAGTGCAGGATTACGTGTCCGTAAATAAATCCTTAGGTACCGTTTAAAATACGTATAGTACATGTATACGTAATTAAGTAATACGCACTACATACAAAAGCTTTTGCCACTGTTACACCTTATTATAATAAACGAATCCAAAAGTAAAGTTGCGATGGCTCGAACCCGACGGGACGACAAAATATTTCGAATTAAGGGTTGTTCGAGTATTGTTCAATTGTTCAACAACATACATGCACATTGGTGTATACATCGAAATAGGAATTCGGCCGGGACCAGATGAGTATTTCGAGATTGATGTTGTGTTTCAGCCGTCCGTGTTCGAGCTAACAAGTTCTACCGTATAACAGTAGTTTTATAAAATAAAATTTTCGAATGACGAAGGTAGTTTGTGTATGTGTGTTTTTTGTGTTTTTTTTTGTTGTTTTTTTTTTGTTTTTTTTTTGGGGGGGGTTGGTTTTTTTGTGTATGTTTTATTTTAAATTGCTCATTTTTTTTTCTTTATTAAATGCAATAATCTGAATAATCCTTGTCACGTGTTTCGTCTGCTTACACGTGCTAATGTAACACTGTCGTAATTATCGTTATCAAAGGTCACCAAATTTCATCCAAACTTTAAGTGGTTCTCGAGCAGGTTTCCAGAGTTCTTGCTGCAAGAAAGAGCTATGATAAATATTAAGTCATCATGAAAGCACAAATAAGCTCTCGTATCTGACGTAACATGATATATCTAGTCATATATGTACACAATATGCAAATAACACGGCTTGGTCAATAACCACGCAGGCCTGACATCGGAACTACACACACCTTGGAACAAAGCTCTAGTGATTAATAAGGACATCATGCAACTTGGTCAACGTTAATGAAGTTATTTTAAAACTATGAGTTGAGAAATTCTCAAGTTGTGCTGTTTCCTGAAACTGGGGACTTGTACATAACGGAGGCACGTAACGTGTATGTATTTAAGGAGCCATATACTTGGTTTTATTCCAGTAATGTATCTGTATTCAGGATTTTTAATTACTATGTTTTTATATCATATGTGTTCCTGTTCACGTAGTTGTTTTATCTTTATATTTTAGGAAGAACGTTTTACTTCCGGATAAACGGTCAACCAGTATTTTTCAAAGGGTCCAACTGGATACCAGCCGACAGTTTCCAGGAGCGGATAACCAGGGAGCGGGTGTATAACTATCTAAAATCAGCCGCAGATGTGCACATGAATTCTATGAGAGTTTGGGGTGGTGGGGTATGTGTGTTATGTAAAAAAAGCCTTTCTAAATCGGACAATATATATATTTCAGTTAGTCTATGTGAGCTTGGGGCGATGTGGCATGTGTGTCATATAGAAGAACTTTTCTTAATAGTACAATATAATGATAAATAGCTATATATTTGGTTTAAACATTATATTTATTAACTTTTCATTCCAATTCACATACAAGTACAAATGGTGATTAGAACGGAAGATAAAATCTTAATACAAGTTTATTAAAATTAAAATTTAAAAAAAATGGTAAATAGAAAATGTAATTGTTTAAGACATTTGGTTTCTTAATAGAGGTGACCACTAAAACAGGTTTGGCTGTACATAGATGATAGTCGGAACATGTATACTTTTATATAAACCTCAATATCGTTTAGGTATTCAGATACATTAATGCATAATTATGTAAAATAACTTTAAAAAAAAGACATGGTTTAGTTTAAACCTATTTAATTGCCATATAAACACATATTGAATTATAAGTTATGCATATAAATGAAATATAAGCATATGTTAAAGAGTCTGGCCACAAGTTCTCGCAATATTAAATACGGACATTCCCTTAGATAAAGGTATATAATCTTGTAGGCACATACGGTGTCCATAAATGAATCAATAATTAATGTTTACGTATGTTTGCAGGTCTACGAATCTGACATGTTTTATGAGATTGCCGATGAACTTGGTATTATGATATGGCAAGATTTCATGTTTGCGTGTTCCATGTATCCGACTGATCCAGCGTTTCTACAAACAGTGACGGAAGAAGTGACGTATCAGGTATGTAACTATGGTTACCTGTCCGATAAAAACCCTCCGTCTTCTTCGTGGTAGTTACCGAGCAATTGACATTTTTTGTCATGTTTGAGTGCTGTTTTATTATAATTGTTATAATAAGTAGAACAATTAAACCATTGAACATACGTTTTAAATAACCTAAGCTTTTGATGATACTATCAAGTGTTTCTAAATTCAAATAAGGAATGTCACTTAAAATGAAATTTATATCATCCATACATATTGTTCATTAAAACTTATAATTAGATGCATATAATTCATATCAGAAGTTCTTGACAGGTAGATTCTTTTTTAATCTATAATTTTAAAAATGGAACATTCTTTTATTCAAACAAATGTTCCAAAGAAAACTACATATACAACTGTGCATAGAATGTAACAAAGAGAACAGCCGGAGTGTAACATAGTAAACATTTTTACGCATAAAATAACTACATAACCCTTAGGCTTTTACAATACTCTTTTTGTACAGGTAATTACATGTAATTACATAAATCATAGTGAACACTATTTATGTGTACACTACATATAATTGGTCAGTTGTATATTGGTTTTTTGAGAGAGGAAGATGTGTTGTGTTACATAAAGGTCTGGGGCCTTACACATGTATAGGAAAGTGAAGTTGAATGCGAGATGAGGCGAGAATGATAATATGAAGTTGATGTTCAAGAATTCTAGTGAAGTTCGGTGAGTGATACATTGCAAATATTTGATATTGCTGGAATTATGCTTTTATCTTATATTGAGTATCGCATAAATTTAAATGTCTTTCGCGGGGTAATACAACATTGATATGTAAATACGATTTACGCGAGAAATTTCTTATTAACTTCCTCAATACCACTTCTATATAGTAAAAGCAATTTTCTTTTCTTTATAGAAATATCTCCTCTTTTTTGGTTACGGTGATAAATGCTACTACCTAGGGTGGAATGTTGATTCATGAACCATAAAATTATGAAGTACCAAGATGATGCCAAATACAATAATCTTCAGTACATATTCATTCTATGGTGGACAAGAATTTCCAAAAACGTCAGTTTGTTAAATAATTGAACATTAAGGCGTGAAAAACAGTTGATATATAATAACTATATACTTGGATACACGACGTATATAGATTCCATGATGACGTGAAATTCCACAACTAGATATACTATAGTATAGTATTTATTCTATATAAAAGTAAAGAAATATAAATATGTATATTATACGAGAGTGCAGAAGTGGCATAAAGACTTATACTTGACGATATATACTACTAATATTTGTGTTATTACAGTTTAGGCTGTTTGAGAGGAAAATTGATATATAATATATCCATATAGTGTCATGCATTATATTTTTCTTGAATCCATACTTTCTCTTCTTTGTCTGTCTCAAACTTTTCTATTTAACTATCTCTCTGATTTATTATTTCAATTAAGTTTATACTGGTGTCATAGTTGTTTATGATAACAACATATTTACTAAACAAAATGACAACATAAACATTGTCCCACAGAGGCATGCTAGGTTCATACAATAGACTCACAAATACTTAAAAAGAAGAAAATGTAATCCAATTAAAATGTCTGCATTATTAAGAAGGATGAAAGAGCACAAATAACGTATGGAGAAATGAAAACAATATCAACACAAAGATAGAATAAGTGACAGCAGTTATCGCAGGTTGTATTTAAAGTATAGTGGCTTGAAATAGCTTTCAGGTTAAAGTATAGTGGCTTGAGATAGCTATCAGGTTAGAGTATAGTGGCTTGAGATAGCTATCAGATTAAAGGCGTCCGTGCAACTAACGTTTGACTGAAACAGTTACCTACAATATTGTGAAAGTCGTGCATGTAAGCTGAGCAATGAACGACGTTCAACGCAATGAATATAGTGTTGATGTTGCTGCGTACCATCATCATCATCATCATCATCATCATCATCATCACCATCATTATCATCATCATCAACATTACAAAGACTCATGCAGACAATAACATTATGATACATAACGTATTCTAGTAGTTACTTATAAGTTCTAACTTGTCTTTATCGAAATCAAAATGAAAGTTACATATCCGGCGATCTTTTAATTTGATGATAAAGAACAATGATCAATTGTCTAACATATATCTTTTTTCGTTCTTTGAAACTTATTTTAAACGAGGTATGTAATCAAAACAAGCCGGGTCCGATTAGCTCAGTCAGTAGCGCATCTGACAAACAATCCAGGTGTCCGAATCCCCGCCTGGCCACAGTCTCCGTGATGACTGATATACGACGTTGCGTCTCATTAATTAGCATTCGTCTCTTACCGCTGATTCGAGTTGGAAAGCTATCAGTTACTTGCGAAGATGGTGTATGCTGGACTACTGGTTAGCCTTCTAGGATCCCAGAAAACAGTGGTTAGATGAACTGATCACTCTCGACGACATACAAATGGGGCTATATATTCAAATATTCAATTATCAATATAAAGTCCAAAACCAGTATTGTATTTAGGCATAGTACCACCATTGGAAACAAGAAATACTTACGCGGGGAAGTCGCATAATGGCGGTTATAAATAATCCTTGTTTCTTCTTCTTTAAAGATTCATTTTCCTTATTTTAATGCTCATTTTTTATTTGAATAGCATTACTGATGTATTTTTAACATTTTAAAAGCATTGAATGAATTGTGAATTTAGAAAAAAATGATTCTTGGAAATTGGGGTATGAATACATGATTTCGGAAGTCTACTTTGTCAACAGTGTACACACTGAACAAAAAAAGATCTCTTATATGCTACATGGTCCCTACTTTTCTCAGCATATTCTAATAGTGCAGATGTTGACAAACAATAAAACGTAAGCTTCACTTGTTTCATTTGGGTCTTTCTGTGAATGACAAGCCTTCAAACTTTGATTATTTACTATAGAATAAAGAAAAAAAATCAATCGTGGGTCTACACCATAGAAATACGTTTATTTAAAACATACATGTATTTTCAGTTGAGGCGATTGAAGTACCATCCCTCTATAATTGTTCTGAGTGGTAACAACGAAAATGAGAAGGCTTTGGTTCAGTCTTGGTACGGCACGGATGTGAACTTTACACGCTACAAGGACGATTATATCAAGTTATATAGAGATACCATCTACACTGTCGTGAAACAGGAAGACACGAGTCGGCCCTTCCTGGCATCAAGTCCGTCTAATGGTATCGAAACAGTACAGGAAGACTGGGTGGCAAAGGAACCCTTTAGCACACATTATGGTGATGGTAAGTAGATAGCGGTTAAAATAGGTAAATCTGCACCTAAAAGCGAATGTCAGTCAAACATGAACTTAAAACGTATACGCATAGTCTGGAGTAACGGTCTTTGGTTAAACCCATGCCCCCACCCCCCCCCCCCCCCCCCCACCCCCTCCCTCCCACACACGCACACACACAAACACACACTCTGATTTTATTTTTATTTTTTGTTTTTCAAATCTTTGTTCAATCCATCGTACAGGTGGTCCACTTACCCCCACCTGTGTTCGACGCCCGCTGTGCAATAAACTATAACGAATATTATTAGACAGTATAAACAGTATTCACAGACAGCTAGAGGGGGTATTACGTGACAAAATAAGCCCAATATCAGAAATATCGAACCAGCCGTTTCGAACTAAGTCCCTTTCAACTAGCCCACTTCGGGGATTAAAAGTCGTAAATAAATTGGCACATTTTAACGGGTTATTATAAGACCATAACGGCTCAGCACAACTGTAGTCTGGTATGACAACATGTGTCAGGGAAAACTAACAACAAGTAAACTCTTTCATTTTCACTTACTTATATCCAAATCATCTAGAAGAGCTAATGAGAGCTGTGAGAGCAATTTCCTTATCCACTTACTGAAGATTCATTGCCATTTTCTAGCCAATAAATAGATTATGTAGCAAGCGCACTGATTGGTCCTTCCTCGAATGAATGTATTTTAGGAGCAATCAGCTCGCTTCGTGCATAAAATTGCTTTCATCAGCTTATCTTTTTTGTACTATAAGGAATCCACACTCCTACGAATTCCTGATGTATGTATACTTTATTGAAAAATGTTTAGGAAAACACTGCCTAAATGTTTTAAGAAGGTCAGCACGTATACAGTTACACACGCAATAACAACAAACTTTTTTGCGGTTAGCATCATCTGATATTCAATGATAAAAACGTGTTTGCTTAGATTTTGTCCTTCTTTATCAGCCAACAGAATCGCTTTTTTTTTTTTCAAAATAGAACATTCTATTTTACATAGAACTTTATGACCACCAGTAGAAGTAAGCCAATGAACTCGCTACAAAAACGAGAAAGAATATCGATATTTATGCCGGTTAGAAGTTACATGGATATTTTTTACTAGCGTAGACAATCCCATATTACTTCCAATCTAAACAGAGAAGAACAATATACTTAAACAGAACAATTGAAAATTCTTCCTCTTCTCGTTCTAAATAAATATTTGTTAAAATAACACTTACTGCGTCATATTCTTTCATTCATTCATTCATTCATTCATTCATTCATTCATTCATTCATTCATTCATTCATTCATTCATTCATTCATTTATTTTTATTTATTTATTCATTCATTCATTCATTCACTCATTCATTCATTCATTCATTCATTCATTCATTCATTCATTCATTCATTCATTCATTCATTCATTCATTCACTCACTCACTCACTCACTCACTCACTCACTCACTCACTCACTCACTCATTCATTCATTCATTCATTCATTCATTTATTTATTTATTTATTTATTTATTTATTCATTTATTCATTTATTTATTTATTGATTTATTCATTGATTTATTCATTGATTTATTCATTGATTTATTGATCGATCGATCTATCTATCTACCTACCTACCTACCTACCTACCTACCTACCTACCTACCTACCTACCTACCTACCTATCAGATATATCTATTTATTTATTTATTCATCAATTAATTCATTCATTTAATTATTATTTTCAGTTCACGAGTACAAGTATCTTGTTCCGTTTTACGACCCGAGTCAATACAGAATACCTCGGTTTTGTTCCGAGTACGGTCTCCAGTCGTACCCCAGTATTGAGACACTGCGTCCTGTCTATACTGACGACGACATGGATTACTGGGGTGCTCTGAATGATTACCGGAATCACCACCCATTCGGTAAGTGTAAAACTTAAGACAAGTTCGGATGTAAATATTTAAATGATTTGTTCGTTTGAATATTGAGACTCATCTTATGCTCACAGACGATCAGTTAAATTAACCACTCTTTCCTGGGATCCTGGAAGGTTAACAAGTACTCGAGTTTACCAATCTCCGCAAGTAGCTGATAACTTTCCCACTGGAATCAACGGCCAGAAACGACTGAAAAAGGAGACGAAGTGCCGTATACTAATCATATTGGAGACTGTGGTCGTGCGAGGATTCAAATTCATAATTTCTTGATTTATAGTCAGACGCGCTACCAACTGAGTCAACCGGACCAAGTGTTTATTGAAATTATCAAGCTGGTTTCGTGATAAATAAGTACATTCTTAAAAATTTTAGTTTGGTCGTTTTGTTGACGGTCCAGCTTGTGTAGTGTATAAACTCACCAAAATAACCTCTCCAAACGCACACATGCACGAACGCACGCACGCACGCACGCACGCACGCACGCACGCATATTAGCACACATCTCTTATTTACATCGTATTTCCTTTGAGAATGTTTTATTTCAATTTATTGTTCTGAACTATTCAGAAAACCATACTTAAAATCCAGAATTACATTTACCCCTACCCCCCACTCCCCCAACCCCAACCTAACCTTTTAAATTTGACCTTCTCTGATCTTAAATCTTAAAACCATTCCTACGTCAGGGGGTATAAGGATAGTTTTGTATTAAAGGTAATGTGGAGATGATGGCAGAAGTAATACAGTACCTGAAGTTACCAAATAACCCAGATATAAAGAAACGGTTTAAAGACCAGATATACGTCACCCAGGTGAGTGATACTAAATAGATGTATAGCAATGTAGTGTAAATCCCTCACTTACGTAAATTTCTGTCCACTTAACGATCCAATTGTATAAAGTGAAACTTATTCCGGAAAAAAAAGCGAACGCCCATTATCAGATAAATTGTTCATTATTGTTCATTTGCGCATTTAACCTAGAGTTACCACGTGCATTGTCAGGGTCGTTCTAGACTCAGGAATTGGGTACGATACAACACAGGTGTCACTACACAGTTGAATATTGTTCTTTGTTCTTTATAAATTAAGGTCTAGGATTTCCATGATGAAAAAAGACATAGATTTTTTTTTCTTCATAGCAGGAATGTATATCCACATAAAAATGCACAATAACTGGTAGGTTGACCCGCTTGTTGTTGTTTTTTTTAAAGAGGGTGCAGTGACATCCTGAAAATTTTTGAAAAAGGAAGTCCTCAAATGCTCATATATGCATGCATACGTTGAAATCCTATAAAAGTTACTTTTTAACACCAGTGATGTCTTACTCCAGTATATGCTATTCCAACTTTTGCTCTACTTATCTGCAGCAAGAAATCACAACCTCTATGAACCATTTTGCAAACATTTCAAAACCAAATTAGATTTTTTTAAGCATAAGAAAAAAGTAATGTAACTGTGTAGTGAGACGTTAGAGAAGAATTATATGTCACTTCCTGTGCAAAAAAAAGCCGTATTACAGAAGCACATAAAAAGACATCGTTTCATATCACAACAAAATCACAAAACAGCTTGATTTATAGGATAACATTATAATAATCATAATAATTTAATATTTTATCTTAAAATGACCAGACTCGTAGGTGATGTCTAATAATTATATATAACAGACGTACCGTCAAAGTTTATCTGATACTAAACTATACGATAACTTTACGTCATGCTCTTGAAAAACAAAATTATCGAATTTACTGACAAGCTGAAAATCTTTACAGAGTTTCAGAATTATAATCGTGTTTATTTGTCTCGTTATCGATATTAATGCAAAACCAAGGAGACGTAGTTGTCAATATACAGCGTCATGGACTCCACCATAGGCTCAGCAAATGGGTACTTTGTTTTGTTTTGAAACTTGATAAAAATACTTCACAGCAAAAGGCACTACTAGACCACTAGATGTGCACCGATAGGGGAAAATTCGTATTGTTTACTAATTATTTCTATGTTAACAGACCACACATTGTAAATGAAAATTCTGTACCTTTAAATTGGCGTTCTGCTCCGGGAAAGCTTTCGGAAGCACGGGCGCACAGACGCACGGTGGTCGATTTAATATATGAGAGATACCCAACAAAGGGACATTACCGATACATAAACCTTCTCACTTTTTATAAATGAGTTATGTTTCTTCATACGAGGAAACTGTGTGGGCCAAGTATCTTCACAAATAATCATATTACAGACCTACTGTGTCCATAAGATTCGGGCGATGTTGTTGGTTCGAAAAAAAACCTTTGCCACACTTTAACAACAACTTCACGTTTTGAAGCAGTTTTTAAAATATAAATACGTCATTTAGGTACCACGGCAAACGATATACATGGTAAACTATAGACATGGTAAATGATAGACATGGTAAATGATATACATGGTAATCGATTTACATGGTAATTGATATTCATGGTAAACGATATACATGGTAAACGATATACATGGTAATCGATATACATGGTAAATGATATACATGATAAATGAAATACATGGCAACTGATATACAGAGTAAATAATATACATGGTAAATGATGTACATGGTAACTGATATACATGGTAAATGATATACATGGTAAATTATATACATGGTAAATGATGTCATGGTAACTAATAGACATGATAAACGACATATATGGTGAATGATATACATGGTAACTGATATACATGGTAAATGATGTACATGTAAATGGTAAATGATATACATGGTAACTGATATACAGAGTAAATGATATACATGGTAAATTACGTACATGCTAACATGCATACATGCATACATGCTTTACAAAAGGATATGCCGTGTATGGTTTATAAAAAGATATACGTCTATAAGGCTATCCACATTTACATGGTTTACAACTGATACTCTATGCACGGTTTATATAGCATACACGGCTGTCAGGATATCCACACCTGCATGGTTTATAAAATATATGAATCAACAAGTACGTCCATCTTTATGTCTATAGAGAATATGCATAGTTAATCATACATGCGTGAAATAGGCTATTCATAACTATGGATATTAATGACTACGGTTTATCATGACAACGGATAATCTTGACAACGGATATTCATGACGATGGATATCCATGCCTGCGGGTATTTATGACTATGGATATTCATGACTATGGATATTTATGACTATGGATATCCATGAATGACTACGGATATTCATGACTACGGATACTCGTGACTACGGATACTCATGACTATGGAGATTTACTTAATGACTACAGATACTCATGACTATGGACATTTACTTAATGACTACGGATATGCGCGACTATCGATATGCATGACCATTGATATTCATGACTGCGGATATTCATGACTACGGATACTCATGACTACGGATATTCGTGACTACGGATACTCATGACTATGAATGTTCATGACTACGGATATTCATGACTACGGATATTCGTGACTACGGATACTCATGACTATGGATGTTCATGACTGCGGATATTCATGACTACGGATACTCATGACTACGGATATTCGTGACTACGGATACTCATGACTATGGATATTCATTACTGCGGATATTCATGACTACGGATACTCATGACTACGGATATTCGTGACTACGGATACTCATGACTATGGAGATTTACTTAATGACTACAGATACTCATGACTATGGACATTTACTTAATGACTACGGATATGCGCGACTATCGATATGCATGACCATTGATATTCATGACTGCGGATATTCATGACTACGGATACTCATGACTACGGATATTCGTGACTACGGATACTCATGACTATGGATGTTCATGACTACGGATATTTATGACTACGGATACTCATGACTACGGATATTCGCGACTATTGATATGCATGACCATTGATATTCATGACAATGGATATTCATAACACTGGGTATTTATGACTATGGATATTCATGATCACAGTCCATGACTAAGTATCTATGATAACACCTATTATACTGAAACTAAATAGGTCAATGTTATATATTAATATTTAATAATAAAGTATTTATATATCATATTGGTCTATTTAAGCAATTAAGTTAACTGAGTGCTTATGGTTTTATTACTTCAATTCTATGGTGAAATGTCTCACTTGAGACATTGTCTCTACAAGCGATAATACATGTATAAATGTTATCAGATAATGGATCTTTGGATAATTATTTCCATTAATTGATGCCGCAAGTGTCAATTACGCTTTTACCCAGATCAATTGAACTTATTGGTAATGACAAACGGGTAGCGCAGGTGTCAAATTTACTAATTACACTTTCAAACAAGATTAATTGAAGTCGTTCATTAGGAGAAAAGGGTAATGCAATCAACTTCAAAGAGACGAAATATATTTCCATTATTTACTTTTCTCATTGTTTTTTTTTTTTTTTTGGTTTTTTTTCATATCGCCGAAAATCTCGAAATATTCATTGGCATTTTAATGACTATTTCACAGATATGATTGTAATTCTAATATTACTCTTAATGGGGTTTAACGTTATTTTTATCACATTTCAGTATATATGATATATCCAGTTTTATTGGTGGAGGAAGACATCAGAAAGAATATAAGTAGAATCTGAATCACCTTCCTTCCGCAAGTAAATGGCAGATTTTACGACAAAGTTTTTAGAGCGAGCGGGACTCGAACCTACGACCTTAGCGGTGAGAGGTTATTGAACTTTAGACAGCGCCTATGAGCATCGGCCACATATTGCCTTTTATTATATGTATGATTTACTTTATTACTGATATAATCCTCCGTCTCACATACATTACACGTATACAATATAATATCAAACCATGTGTAACGGAGCGGTAGTCTAATGGATAGAGTGTAGGCCGCTCACGCCAGAGGTTGCGGGTTCGATTCCCAGCTCGACCCGGTGCCTCTCATAAAACAACACTCAGTACTGGTTCTACCCAGGTAGCGGACTCGAGAGCGGTTCATATAAGCTCTGAGCTTTCATCGCAACGGAGCTTAAATAAATTGGTATAAACCAAACCATGTGTTTGAAAATTTATATGTAGTAACACTATACTACATTCAATTACAAGTACAAAGACAAACACAGAAATAGCATCTGTAACAATTCACGTCTTTTGACAGTGTAACGATACATGTTTCTTTATAACATTCTCATTTTTACGTTTGATAATAATGTAAACTTGTTTTTACCTGGGCAAATTTGCCCAGGTTTGGTTTTGAAGATTCGTATGCTAGATTATATTTTATAAATAGTAACAATTTTCAAAAACGGAAAGAAGTCCTGAAATAGTTCTACAGTTGAGTTCCGAATCGCCGATTATTCTAATTTAGATTGGAAGTATGCCCTGGACTATTTTCAGTACTTAGTATTATGTTATTATATAATTGATTAAGTATTTATTCTTTTCGTATTAATTTATCAAATAAGACGTGCGGAGACGGGGTTAGTTATCAAAATATAATTCATAATTATAATTATACCTCGAGATACGCAACAGCCTGCGTGACCCTATATTGTGTACAGCCGTCGATTGTCGTCACCTCGTCTATTACGGTTCGAATCCCGTGGCAATCAATTTAGTTTTAGTTTTTTGTTAATTCCATTAGCCATACTCTTTTTCTTACAGAACTTCATAAACGACAACCGTATAAAACTTGTTTAGAAACAAAACAAACATGATTTATCCATATGGAATGCTGCAGACTTTGATAATATAAGTTCAATTGTGATTCCTTATGGTGTCTTTAACGTTTTGATTCCTGATATAATGGTGAAACCCTGCTAAACAAGCAGGTGATTTCGGACAAGTCGGTAGTTGACACTATTCTATAACGGTTCGATAATTGTATGGTCACAAGTTCATTTAGAAACACAGTGACAAATATCTATGAAAAAATATCCTTTCGACGACCAGTTTTGTAATATTAAATGTGTAACGGTCTTCCATACAGATGCAAAGATAATGCTGCTTCCAATGTTTGACAAAGTCGGGTTTGATAAATATGCAGAAATTGATGAATGGACCATTGTGGAGAATTATATCACAACCGACCCGAATATTGGCTTATGGGGAATAACTTATTTAAAGGTGTATATTTGTCTGTCTATAGTTTCATTTGTCTTTTTATAATTAAGGTAGTTCGTGGTTTTCCTATCGGATTTTTATACATCTGGCGTAAGGTGTCAAAAACCTGTACACTTGTAATGTGAAGTCTCAGCTTTAATTTTTACTAGCTTTGTTTTTTTAATATAGTACCTCAGTTTCCCGTTAACAGCGCGTTCAAGCAGTATGTATCTTTCGGACGAATTTTGCTGGGGGGTTTTTTTCTTCTTTTCTAGAGTCTTTTCGGATTCAGAAATGGTTTTTAATTGTATTTTTAAATTAGTTATTTCTTCATAAGACTAACTTTTATACAAATGAAACACAAATTGTATTTCTTTTATATCTAATCATCACGTACCGTCGCTTATTTTAACGCGGTTTAAAAATAATAAAGTTTGAACATTCACGCGTGATTTCGCAATGAAGCTCTTCTACAAGTTGAAATTTACATATGTTAAAAAAAATGGGGTTTTCATGATAGTTTTTATCATAATTTGAATTTAAACTAAAATGACACACGGAATTTCCATGTGATTTCAAACGACGTCAAGGAAACGTCGTATAATATTTACATTTACTGGTATATTTACACTGGTGGTAAAAATGACTTTTGTAAGATTTTAAGAGAGACATGTATATATATTTATGAGCATTTGAGGATTTAAAAAAAAACGAATTAGAGGTGTCACTGCAATGTCGTTAAAATATACCAAGAATATTTAATTATGACCGTGAAATCTTAGACATTATTTCATATAGAAAGAACACAATTCAACTATGTGATGTGAACTTTTTGCCATTGAAGGTTTATATATGTTTGTGTGTGTGTGTGTGTGTGTGTGTGTATGTGTGTGTCTGTGTGTGTGTGTGTGTGTCTGAATTAGCCCAGTTACGTCACGTTAATCTCATTATTCCATTAACTAAGGTCCATGTGGTTCCGAGTAAGATGGAATCAATGTCGATCTCTGCAGAGGGGTAGGAACCCTCCGAATGGGTGTCATGTTCTATTTTATCATTTTTATCACGTTAATTATTGTGGTTAAGTTACCAAATACTATGTGGTTCCATGATGATGTTGGATGCACATGTCACCCAGATTTAAGCTCACAGAAGGTGGTTTTATTACTGATCGCTCCAATGCGATGGTACATCTTTCGTTTGTTTTTATATTAAACTTACTGTGCTTATCATATGTATTAATTATGTTTGTCATGTAGTGGCGGGTGTGTCTCGAACTCTTGCACGATTTGTTTGACCCCTGTCTAACTCTTGGACAATGCCTTGTACCCTGTCTAACATTTTGTCAATACTTTGACCCCTGTCTATTCTTGGATTATACGTTGACCACTGTCTAATTCTTGGATGATACATTAACCCGTCTTATTATTGGACAATGCGTTGACATCTGTCTAACTCCTAGACAATGTATCGACCCCTGTTTAACTTTTGGACAATGTCCTGACCCCCTGCCAAACTATTGGACAATGCTCTGATCCCTGTCTAACTTTTGGACAATGCACTGACCCATGTCTAACTTTTGGACAATGGGTTCACCACTGTCTTACTCTTGCAAAATGCGCTGACCCCTATCTATATTTTGGACAATGCGCTGACCCATGTCTCACTTTTGGATAATGCCCTGACCCCTGTATAACATTTTGGCGATGCGTTGATCCCAATCTATATTTTGGCAAATGTGCTGACCCCTGTCTATATTTTGGTTTATGCGTTGACCCCGGTTTTAATTTTTGGCAATGCATTGACCCCTGTCGAACGTTTTGACTATGCGTTGACACCTGTTTAACTTTTGGGCAATCTCTTACCCCTGTTTAACTTTTCGACAATGCGCTGACTCCTGTCTAACTTTTCGGCAATGCGCGTACCCCTGTCTAACTTTAGGACAAAGTACTGACTCCTGTCTAACTTTTGGGTAATGCGCGTACCCCTGTTTAGCTTTTGGACAATCTAATGACCCATGTCTAACTTTTGAACAATGCGTTCACAACTGTCTTACTCTTGGGCAATGCGCTGACCCCTATCTTTATATAGGCCAATGCGCTGACACATGTCTAACTTTTGGACAATGTGTCGACCCCTGTCTAACTATTGGACAATGCGCTGACCCATGTCTAACTTTTGGACAATGTGCTGACCCCTGTCTAACTTTCGGACAATGCGTCGACCCCTGTCTTACTCTTGGACAATGCGCTGACCCATGTCTAACTTTTGGACAATGCGCTGACCCCTGTCTAACTTTCGGACAATGCGTCGACCCCTGTCTAACTATTTGACAATGGGCTGACCCATGTTTTATTTTTTAACAATGCGCTGACCCGTGTCAAACTCATGGACAATGCACAGACCTCTGTTTAATATTTAGACAATACGTTGACCCCTGACTAACTTTTCGGCAATGCACTGACTCCTGTCGAACTTTTGAACAATGCGCTTATTCCTGTCTAGCTGGGTACTGCGCTGACCCCTGTCTAACTCTTGGACCATATACTGACCCCTGTCTAACTCTTGGACAACTTTCTGACCCCTGTCTAACTTTTTGGCATTGTGCTGACTCCTGTCTAACTTTTTAGCAATGCGCTGACCACTGTCTAACCTTTGAACAATGCACTGACCCTTGTCTAACTTTCGGACAATGCGTTGACCCCTGTCTAACTTTTTGGCAATGTGCTGACCCCTGTCTAACGTTTGGACAATGCGCTGAACCCTGTCTATATTTTGGACAATGTGCTGACCCCTGTCTATATTTTGGACAATGCGTTGACTCCTGTCTTAATTTTAAGCAATGTGCTGACTCCTGTCTAACTCTTAGACAATGCGAAAAACCTTGTTTATCTTTTGGACAATGTGCTGACCCCTGTCTAACTTTTGGACAATGCGCTGAACCATGTCTATATTTTGGACAATGTGCTGACCCCTGTCTATATTTTGGACAATGCGTTGACTCTTGTCTTAATTTTAAGCAATGTGCTGACTCCTGTCTAACTCTTAGACAATGCGAAAAACCTTGTTTATCTTTTGGACAATGTGCTGACCCCTGTCAAACATTTGGACAATACGTTGACCCCTGTTTTACTTTTGGACAATGTAGTAATCACTTTCTAACTCTTGGACAATGCGTTGACCCCTGTCTAACTTTTGGACAATGTACTAACCACTTTCTAACTTTTAGACAGTGCATTAACCACTGTCTTACTTTTTGGTAATGCGCCGACCACTATCTATATTTTGGACAATGCGCTGACCCATGTCTAACTTTCGGACAATGCGCTGACCCCTGTCTAATTTTTGGTTAATGCACCGACTCCTGTCTATCTTTTGGGCAATGCGCTGACCCCTGTCTAAATTTTGGACACTGCACTGACTCCTTTCTAACATTTTATGACAATGCACGGACCCCTGTCTAACCATTGAACATTGTGCTGACTCTTGCATAACTTTTGCGCAATCTGTGACCACTGTCTAAATTTTGGACACTGCACTGACTCCTTTCTAACATTTTATGACAATGCACGGACTCCTGTCTAACCTTTGGACGATGCGCTGACTCCTGCATAACTTTTGGGCAATGCGCTGATCCTTGTCTATATTTTTGACTATGCATTGACCCCTGTCTCACTTTTCGGCAATGCGCTGACTCCTGTCTATAGTTTGGACAATGCGTTGACCCCTGTCTAACAGTTTGGCAATGGGCTAACTCCTGTCTAACATTTTAGGCAATGAGCTTACTCATGTCTAGCGTTTTGAGCAATGCGCTTACTCCTGTAAAACATTTTGGACAAAGCGATGACTCCTGTTTAACTTTTTAGACAATGCGTTGACCACTGTCTAACAGTACGGCAATGAGCTAACTCCTGCCTAACTTTTTAGGCAATGAGCTGACTCCTGTCGAACGTTTTGGACAAAGCACTGACTCCTGTTTAACTTTTGGGTAATGCACTGACCCCTGTCTATATTTTAGACAATGCGTTGACCCTTGTCTCATTTTTTGGCAATGGGCTGACTCCTGTCTAACTTTTGGGTAATGCGCTGAACCCTGTCTACCTTTTGGACAATGCACTGACTCCTGTCTAACTTTTTAGACAATGTGCTGACTCCTGTCTAACTTTCGGGCTATAACTGACTCCTGTCTAGCTTTTGGAAAATGCGATGACTCCTGTCTAACTATTGGACAATGCACTGACTCCTGTCTAACTTCTGGACAATACACTGACTCCTATCCAACTTTTGGGCAATGCACTGACTCCTGTCTAACTTTTGGACAATACACTGACTCCTGTCTAACTTTTGGACAATACAGTGACTCCTGTCTGACTTTTGGGCAATGCGCTGACTCCTGTCTAACTTTTGGACAATACACTGACTCCTGTCTAACTGTTGGACAATGCTCTGACTTCTGTCTAAATTTTTGACAATGCACTAACTCCTGTCTATCTTTTGGATAATGTACTGACCCCTTTCTAACTCTTGGACAACGTACTGGCACCTGTCTAACTTTTGGACAGTACACTGACTCCTGTCTAACTTTTGGATACTATACTGACCCTTGTCTAACTCATGGACAATGTACTGGCACCTGTCTAATTTTTGGACAATGCGCTGACTCCTTTCTAACTTTCGGTCAATGCGTTGAACCTGTCTAACTTTTGGATAATGCGTCTACACCTGCCTAACTATTAGACAATGCGCTGGCGCCTGTCTATATTTTGAACAATGCACTGACTCCTATCTAAATTTTGGATAATGCGTTGACCCCCGTCTAACTCTTGGACAATTTGGAGAATAAAAAGAGCCATTCTACTTACTCAAGCTTCGGCGTCGGCGTTTGCGTTGGCGTCGGCGGTGGTGTTGGCGTTGGCGGTTGTTTCAGCGTTGGCGTCGGCGTCGGCGGTGGCGTCGGCGTTACATCTTGGTTAAAGTTTTTCATTTAAGTCCCTATCTCAGTAACCTTTGCATGTACTGACTTGAAACTTACACAAGCATTCCCAGTCATCATTCCTACTACAATAACAGTTATAACTAAATTACCATTGTCTGAATATAATGCAAATTATTGCCCTTGTTTGAGTAAGAAAATCTGGTTAAAATTTTGCGTGCAAGTACCATCAAGCCCATATCCCACAACCTTTCGATGCATTTTATTGAAGCTTGACACAAGCCTTCCCAGTCATCAACCCTACTGCAAAAAACTAAGTTAGATAACGTTTGCATGAATAAAATGCAAATGATTGCCCTTGTTTGACTTAGAAATTCTTGTTAAAGTTTTGTGTACACGTACCATCAAGTCCATATCTCACCAACTATTCAATGTATTTGATTGAAACTTTACACAAGCCTTCTAAGTCATCAACCCAACTACAATAATTAAGTTAGATAACTCTTGCATGAATATAATACAAATTATTGCCCTTGTTTGACTTAAAAGTATGGTTAAAATGTTACATGCAATTACCATCAAGTCAATATCTCTACAACCACTCAATGTATTTGATTGAAACTTTATTCAAGCCTTCCCAGTCATCATGCCTGCTACAATAGCTAAGTTAAATAACTCTTGCTTGAATATTATGCAAATCATTGCCCTTGTTTGACTTAGAAATTCTCAATAGCTTTGTAGTCATGAAACCAACTAAATAAATCAAGAGGGATAACTCTTGTCTGTTGTTGTTTTTTCTTTCAAATTAAGGCCCTTGTTTGACTTTTATTAATTTTTTAACTCAGCAGTCACTGCATGTATTGGATTGAAACTTCATGAATACAATGTATTACAGTTATAAGATCTACTCAATTTTATTGATTTTGTAATTTAGATAACTCAAATGTGTACTTTTGTGTCAAATATTCGAATAGTCGAGCGCACTGTCTCTCCGACAGCTCTTGTTGGTATTGTTGTCCGTCGTTTGTTAAAACAGTTGTCCTTCAATCAAAAGGGACACTTTATTCCTTTATTGTGTCTGTGTAAAGTGATATTTAAACAACGTAATTTAGAAACCCATATATATCTATTAATGCAATTCAATACCAACTAGTAATTGTTTTATAACGGGAGTGCTATGTAAATACTATTTACCTTCTATTCGGGGTGCGTTATTAGTGCGGTTTCATGTTCACACGAGTGTTTAACGTGTGGAGTGTTGTTTTTTTATAAATATAAAAGTGGCATGGTGGTCAGCAGTACTCTGAGAAAATTTTAATTGGGAATTGGGTCTCGATTATAACATACCTTGTTTAAAATGTCATTATGTAAAGTTCAAGTATAAAGTTTTGTATTAATTTTGACAATAAACTGATGAATGAAGTGAGATTAATTATTATGCTAATTAATTGTTCTCCTACTGGGTTAATACCAAATTTCATTTCTATAGTTGTGTTGGTTAATGCAGCAGTGCAAGAATATTGAAATATTATCCAACGGATGATTTTAAATAATAATTTTTTGAAATGTTTGTGTATTGATATAATTGTCAACGAATACATTCTGTGGATTCCACAACGATACGTTAAAATACACTAGAGCTAAGGGAATATTTGTATAGAGTCGTTCTGTTGTAAATGTTATAAAACATTGTATAAGAATAACACAGAGAGTGCGGTGTATACTGATACATGTATGTTTGTATAACATTTTATGTCAATTTCATTGAATATCTACGACATGGCACTAAATATAACATTTTTTGTTCTGGTTTTATGCTTGACGAAATGTTACTGTATCAACATTTCCTCCCATCACGGTACATTACTGCATAATTACCTTTTCGATAACTACAATCCATACGTAAGACCCAGTCTTAACTATTCAGAAGCTTTAGATGTTTTCATGAGTCTCAGTTTGGTGAAAATAATACACGTGGATGAAATCACACAGACATTAAGAACAAGAGTGCATCTTTTGTTCTATTGGCAAGATGAACTTCTCATATGGGATGCTGCCGATTTTGGTAACATAAATACAATTGTGATTCCTTACGATGACCAAAACATGTGGATTCCAGATATAATGGTGGAAAATTCTGCTGAAAAAGCAGGCGATTTTGGACAAATTGGTAGTTTTATGATACTTCATCAAAATGGTTCCACAGCTTTATGGTCTCAAGTTCATTTAGAGACAGAGTGCCAAATATCTACGAAAAAATATCCTTTCGACGAACAAGTATGTAGTCTTGATTTTACAACATTCCTCCATACAGATGCGGAGGTAAAACTGCATCCTATAAACGAAAATGTCGTGTTTGATAAATATGCAGAAATTGCCGAATGGACCGTTGTGGAGAAATATATCACCCATGGCCCAGATGAATACCCAGGCGTAGCGACTTATTCAAAGGTGATACACACAGTAAGATTAAAACGCCAATGTACGTCGTGTGTGCTAAACACAATGATACCGGTGGGGATTCTAACAATATTGAACCTAGTCACGTTCTTTGTTCCAAGTGAAAGTGGTGAAAAAACATCGTTTCCCATCTCAATATTTTTGACTATGGCTGTTTTTCTGACAGTTATAACAAGGTCGCTACCAGAATCCATAGACGGTATATCGTATCTCAGTGCGTTTGTTTGTTTCCAGCTCGCGGTTAGTGCAATAACTTTGATTATATCGTATCTCAGTGCGTTTGTTTGTTTCCAGCTCGCGGTTAGTGCAATAACTTTGATTTGCTGCGTTATCGTTCTAAGATTTCAACACTCTATGGGAAACGCACAAATACCAACAGTTGGTAGACGTTTAGTTCACATTTTCAAACGTACAAATGGTGATGTTGTTAACAATTTAAGTGATAGTCCCTCTTCTAAAGCGTCACGTGTTAAACCTCGGAGGATATGTTTCGTAGAGCACAATGACGCTTATGTTCCCGAAGACGACGACAAACATACGGATGTAAACAAAACTCCACTCAATGATGAACAGGAAATGCAATGGAGTCAAGTGTCAGAAGCAGTTGATATGCTCTTATTTACTTTCTTATGCTTTGTCCAGATTGTCGCCACTACTGTGTTACTGGTGCTTCTTATATCTTGAGCTAATCTGTTGTAGCATTTGTGCTAATAGTAACGATTGTATATTATTGATAAGACTTCAACATAATTATGACGACTTTGATTATTACCGAGTGTCTGCTTTTAGCCGCCAAAATCGCTGCTAGACAAAAAGTTTATTATTTATGATATTAATTAATATGTTAGCTAATATTTATGAGTACTAAACTATTGGAACCACTTTTATATGTGATGATTTAATAATCGGATAGACTTCATCCTGGTCTTATTGATGGCATCGATAATATGTCAAACAGAAATGTTGTTGACCATAAATCTGACGATTATGTGATGGTGGATTTTGTTATAAATAGTAACTTTGTGAAAATAATGACTTTATATGTATTATACATCATGGAAGTTAAGGGGTGGTAATCACCAACCATTCTTAAGAATAGTCTTAGACTTGAACTCAAGAATTAATTTTGAAAAACAAAACTAGAGACCATTGTTTGAGGCCAAAATTGGCAAACGTGTTCAGACACCTAATATGTAATCATATAAACTCTCAAAAGTATTCTATCTGTCATGGGAAACTAGATATCTAAGTTTGAAATTTGGATTTTCAAGCTCAAGTCTAAGAATATTCTCAAGAACTGTTGGTGAATACGACCCCAGGTGTTGGTTATTGTTGTTTTTAGTCATAATGGTCTAGATATTTATAATAAATATATTGTTCATAGATAACCTGAACTAGCGAACAGAGCAGGCGTTATTCCTTATTCTATTCCAGATGATTATTTAATCACATGGAGTATCAATCTTAAATGTAGTGTCGTTGACCTCTCAACGGATGAAAGTAAACAACATTTATTCAACATGATGTTGAAGATATTTCAGACTTTTAACATGATAATACTGTGTAACAGTAGTTTCGGATTTCCATAATACTTTTTCTAGTCTCGAGTCCAGTTTACGTACTCAGCATGACATTGATAATACATGTAATGCTTTATGCGAACATTCCAAACATGAAATGTCAGAAAATTGGAAACCCTTGGTGGAACGAATATTTATTACTTATACAGAACACAAAATAGCGCAGGAAATATATATTTAGAATGTCTTAACATATTTTTAAAACAATAGAAATTCTTTGTATTAATATTTTATGACATAAAACATATTTTAATAAAGAGGATCAAAACTTTAAACGGTTATATATATTCAACGGATTTGTTACCATAAACGTTCTGTACTTTTTTGGGGGAAATCTAGCTGAACTTTTAAATCATAATACCACTTTCTCCTTCGTTTCTAAGTTAGCCAGTAGAGCTCTAGGTGAATTCATTGCAACTTGATGACATTCCCTATAAAGTTTAAAAAAATGTTTGAGTTACTGGTGTGGTCTTTTTTAGCATACGATGTAGTCATATGGGGAACCCAATCTTCCTCATAAGTAGATGCTTTACAGAATCGAGCTATGAGAGCATTTCTTGGTATGATACAGTCTGCTGCAGTGGCAGATAATATGACATTGCACCGGTTTGTGCAAGACAGTTGATTGTTATATCTAATAACTGGATTCGGTTAAATAATACGCTTTAACAGGATTGAATTAAAAAACGTGTTATATATTATTATACTATTATTATAATAGAAAAAGCTCGCAATGTAAACATTGGTATCATGGGGTTAGAAATAATATCTCAAGCATTTATTGTATTAACATAATAATTATGGATTGTATTTTAGTGAATTATATAAACTGTTTAATAGTGTTAAAACTGCCTGTATCAATAAGTACAAAGCCGCTGAATGGTATGATACTGTCAACTTAAATATAGTATAAATATTACAGGAGGCAATAGGTTATGTACATATATCATGTATAAAACATTGTTTGGAACGAGAATATACTCTACAATTATTCTACCACGCGGTCATAGATCTGTTCTGTCTAGATTCCGTAATGGAATTACACCAATTTGCTGATTATAAAAGGGTCGCTATGAAAGGTTGTCAGCTTGTGGAAGAGTATGTATATTGTGTAATAACGATGTAGACAATGAGATCCGTGCTATACGCAGTGTCTATTATATGAAGACAAAATATCACAATCGATTGAAATGGTTTTAAATTTAATAAAAAAAGCTAGTGGTAGACTAGCAAAAGTAAGCTTTCCTTTAAAATTTGATAAGAATATGTTACCTATGAAAGTAGACTATGTTACAGTATACTGATGTATACTTTGTTTTAAAACTATACGATTGTTATATTGCTTTAATTGTTGTTATTCTACAGGAGATTTTTTTAATTTATAACATTTGAGCAAAAGCGGTTTATCAGGTCATACCGAATCTGATTTGAAATGATAACTGTTTTTTTAAAGTTTTTTAAATAAGCACTTAAATAGACAGTCTGGTGCAGTATACAAAGTGTAGTATCAGTGTTTTTACTTATTAAAGTTTATATACAATGTAAATTAATTTCTTGGAAAATGTTTGCATGTTTTATTGTTATTCTTTCAAACGAAAATATTTAAAGTAAGCTACGTATGATTTTATGGGAGACATTATGTCTCAGTCTCTTACAATTTGCAAGAATGACAAAGTGTAAGGTTTGTTGTTTTAGTTTGTATGTAATTTGTATATTTACTGATACATGAAATCTATTGTAATCATTTTATTGCTAGTAAAAACTTAAGATATGTTAAATTAAGTTTTGAAAAGATTGTGTTTGAGACATCATCGAAATACGGTTTTGTTCTATAACTTCATATAAAAGTATTGATAGATATATAGTTAAACGGTATGGTGGATATGATATGATAAGTTCTGGAATTTGTTAATACCGGTTGTGACCTCCTTGTGAAGTTGCTTCTTACATACATTTGCATTTTGATTCGGCACAATTACAGGGAAAAGTTAAATGTAATAGTTTCGTAATGCGTTTATTGTTTTGTCGATACAGATACTTTATCACGGTTTCCCCATGCAGTACGTGCAAAACGATACAAATCGATGCGGTTGTATCAAACGAAAATGTCATGTTTAATGTTAACTGCGTATACTGTCATGAGAGAAATTATACCTGTCAGTCTCTTGTTACTCTTCAAAATATGACATAATGTATATACTAGATAAATAAAAAACTTCTGGAATGATTTTTATTAATATTGTATTATTTGAACGATAAATCATCGAACAATTACAAACTTTGAAATTGCCGTAAAACCGGTTTTATTGGTAGAGTTGCAAACTTGAATGAACGCTTCTCACACGTCAAATATTCACGAACTATTAAAATTAAGATAATATATATTATTTCAAAATACACTGTTTAGCATCAAATGAAATTAATGACCTTTATGACAGTGATCAACATTTCATAGTTCGTAAGTATAAATGTACGATATACGAGACTATTTACGATATTATCTTATAGTTGATTAAAGTGGCCTATGTCAGACAAACAGTCATCTACGAGCATAACAGTTGTTAATATTTTTTACATTCGAGGGAATATGCGGCTTATGAGACACCGTCAAATAATAAGAACGCAATATGCAAACCTGATGGATTGTTTAAGTACTAAAACCTATTCATTTACCCTAATCATAAATAGCGAATGACCGTATTTAATGTTGAGGGAACTTGTGGCAAGAGCCTTTTCCCTTAATTTGTACTGATTTCTATGCATGATATATATTGTAATATGTGTCTATATTGTAATACCAAATATTCAAACCAATCATAAATATTTACATGACAGTGTTAAGACTTGTGAACAAACGAACGGTTACCATTTAAATTGTCTAAGCAAATGTATGTAATATATAAGTCTTGTATCTGGTAAATACAAAGTACATATCATTAATAGTACATAATTATAATGATTGTATTGTTGTTGTTGTTGTTGTTGTTGTTGTTGTTGTTGTTGGTTGTTGTTGTTGTTGTTGTTGTTGTTGTTGTTGTTGTTGTTGTTGTTGTTGTTGTTGTTGTTGTTTGGTTACTTGTTGTAACTGTGATATTCACTAGTTTTCAAACTAATTGTGTTACACTCTGTATATAAATACTTTCTTTCATTCATTCAATATAATTTCAGTGGATCCCTGTAGCATAACGAATCAAATTAATCTATGAAAATATATTAAAATCTATCCATTGATCAGTAAATTGTTTTTAAATTTTACACAATCGATAAGTATACCATAAAACAACTATTGGCTGATGAACTTGCTAATTGGAACTGTTTAAATATTTTATTATTTAAAGATAACATGAACTAAGTCAATAACGTGTGCAGAATTTATTTTTCATCAGTTGCATTCTGTTCTTTCTAATACGTATTGTGACAGATGTTTAACTGAGAGTTGGGTCTGGATTATTAAATTCTCTTAAAGGATCTTAACCGATTTTATTACACATTAAAGAAATCTATTATGTTAATATTTGATTCTTCTATTGGATTCATGTAGATTATATATCAATATAGAAATATTATCTAACGGAAGTGTAAAATGTGCTTCTTTGACAGATGTGTGTTCTGATAATACACTGCCAGCGTAATAATCGGTTTTATATGGTCATCGTAGTAATATGGAGATGGTATTAGTGTTAAGGGAAATATAAATCAAAGCCATTGATTCTATTTCAATAAAATTGAGTCTTGGGTATATCGACATTTTTGTGTTACCTTTTTATAACAATAACAATATAAACAATTCTGCAAGATGTTTTAAAACTTTTTTCTTGAGTAATTTTTGCATTATATACCAACAGTATGTCACGGAATATTACCGTTTTTGTTTTGGTTTTATGCTTGACTAAATGTTACTGTATCAAAATTTCATCCCATCACGGCACAATACTGAATAATTATCTTTTCGGCAACTACAATACATACGTGAGACCTGTTCTTAACTATTGAGATTCTATGGATATTTCTATGGAACTAAATTTGGTGAAAATAATTCATGTGAGTGAACTCACACAAACGCTTAAAACAACGGTGCAGCTCTTGTTCTATTGGCGTGACGAACTTCTCGTCTAGAATCCTACCGACTTCGGTGATATTAATTCCATTGCAATTCCGTACACTTATTTTAACATTTCGATTATGGATCTCATTGTTACCAACTCTGCTGAGAAAGCAGGTGATTTTGGACAAGAAGGTAGTTACATTCATCTACACTATACAGGTATGTTAACCTTATGGACGCGAGTTCATTTAGAGACACAGTGCCAAATATTTATCAAAAAAAAGTATCCTTTTGACGAACAACTTTGTACTATTGATTTTGCAACGTTCGTGAGTACAGATACAGATGTGAAATTGAATGACGTAAGTGACTATGTAGAAATTGCCGAATGGGCTATAGTTGAGAGTTATGTTACAACTAGCAGAGATGTATCCTTTGTGGATTATGTTGCCTCAAATAACAATAGTAACAATCTAGTCGAAATATCTTTCTCAACGATAACACACTCATTAAAGTTAAAACGCAAATGTACGTCGTGCGTGCTAACATCATCCTACCAGTGGGAAATATAGCAATATTGTACCTTATCACGAGCTTTGTTCCAACGGAAAGTGGTGAAAAAAACAACATTTCCAATCTCAATATTTTTTTACTATGGCTGTTTTTCTGACAGTAATTTAATGTCGCTACCAGAATCTATAGACGGTATATTGCATCTCAGTGCGTTTGTTTGTTTCAAGCTCGCGGTTAGTGCAGTAATAACTTTGATTTGCAGCGTTATCATACTAAGATTTCACCACTCCGACGGTAGTACACAAATAGCATCAGCTTGCAACCGTTCTATTCATATTTTTAAACGTACAAATGGTGATTTTGTTACCAAATTAAGTAAAAGTCCCTCATTTATAGCTTCACATAAAACATCTCGACGGATATTTTTAGAAGA
The DNA here is from genome assembly GCA_029582155.1 of Panopea generosa. NCBI lineage: Eukaryota > Metazoa > Mollusca > Bivalvia > Adapedonta > Hiatellidae > Panopea > Panopea generosa. The sequence goes on from CM055894.1 coordinate 6,570,680, forward strand.
CAATAAAAATTGTAATGAGGATGATGACAAAAGCGAGAATACAAAAATCCGGCCACTGTCGAGCAAGAGTTACAATGGCGTTAGATGTCAGAGACAATGGATATGTTAATGAATTCTATCTTGTGTTTTAGCCGGGCCCGATTAGCTCAGTCGGTTACGCGTCTGACTATCAATCCAGGGTTCGTGAGTTCGAAACCCCCGCCCGGCAACAGTCTCCGTGATGATTGATATACGACATTGTGTCTCATTATCTTTCGTCTCTCACCGCTGATTGAAGTTGGAAAGTTATTAGTTACTTGCGGAGATGAGGTGTGCTCGAGTACTGGTTAATCCCAGGAAACAGTGGTTAGGTTTACTGATCGTCTGTAGCCCTCGATGCCATATCAGTGACGCTTAATATTCAATCAATCTATCTTGTGTTAAAAATGACCAACCGTGCTATAAGCAACGATACGACTGTTTCTTACAATGGTCGTTATGTGAAAAGCTACATAACGTCTGAAGGGCCTTTAGTCCTGTCCATCACTAATTGTCATGTATGGAAGAATCCTAAAATGACCGGGCCAAATGTTAACCATAAATTGACGCACAATACCCAGACCGGGTGCTCAAAGGTCAGTGTAGCAATCAGTAGTCAAGCATGTTACAACACTTGAGAAAGTATTTTCTTGTGCGATTTGCAACTTTGTCATTCACACTGAGACTTTGAAATACACATATGTTATAGCCAATTGAGCGCCGCCTATCTATAGGTCAACTGTGTTATGTTCTTACTAATCCGTATTGTTAGAGTTGAGAGTAGTTACTGGATTATTTCGCTCTCTGGTTTAATAATCAAGCACATTAAACATTAAATGAAATATTAACCCTCGGATTCACATAAAATATATATCATTTTGATATGATATTTTTGTTATTGCCAGGGTAACAATTTTAGAACATTGAAGTACAGTTTAGAACATTGAAGTAGTAATAGTATATAACGGAATATTTTAACGATGTGTGTTCTAAAAGATGTGTGTTTGCAAATGTGACACTATAATTTATATGGATTTATATAAATTTCATTGCGGTACACAGATGGAACTATTGTTAAGCAAATATTTGTGCAACATTTGTTAAAATATTATTTTACTCTAGAGTAATATTTACATCGTATATCAACAGTATGTCACGGAAAATTATCGGTTTTGTTCTGGTTTTATGCTTGACCAAATGTTACTGCATCAACATTTCCTCCCATCACGGTACATTACTAAATACTTATATTTTCGAAAATTACAATCCATACGTAAGACCTAGTCTTAACTACTCAGATGCTTTGAACGTTTCCATGGCGCTTAGTTTGGTGAAAATAGTTCATGTGAGTGAACTCACGCAAACGCTTAAAACAACAGTGCAGCTCTTGTTATATTGGCGTGACGAGCTTCTCGTCTGGAATCCTACCGACTTCGGTGATATTAATTCCATTGCCATTCCTTACAATGATTTTAACATTTGGATTCCGGATATCATTGTTACCAACTCTGCTGAGAAAGCAGGTGATTTTGGACAAGAAGGTAGTTACATTAATCTACACTATACAGGTACGTTAACCTTATGGACACAAGTTCATTTAGAGACACAGTGTCAAATATCTACGAAAAAGTATCCTTTCGACGAGCAACGTTGTACTATTGATTTTACAACGTTCATAAATACAGATGCAGATGTAAAACTGAATGCTCCAAGTAATCAAATCGCACTAACTAAATATGCAGAAATTGCCGAATGGACCATAGTAGAGAATTATATTTCAACTGGCAGAGATGTAGCCTATTTGGAGAATTACGCTTCCAATAATAACAGCAATAACCTAGTCGAAATATCTTTCTCAAAGATAACTCACACATTAAAGTTAAAACGCCGATGTACGTCGTGCGTGCTAAACATCATCATACCAGTGGGAATTCTAGCAATATTGAACCTTGTCACATTTTTTGTTCCAACTGAAAGTGGTCTAAAGATAGGATTTCCTACCTCAATATTTTTGACTATGGCTGTTTTTCTTACAGTAATATCAATGTCACTTCCAGAATCTATAGACGGTATATCGCATCTCAGTGCGTTTGTTTGTTTCCAGCTTGCTGTAAGTGTTATAACTTTGATTTGCAGTGTTATCATACTAAGGTGTCACCACTCTGAGGGTAGTGCACAGATACCATCAGCTTGCAGACGTTTAGTTCACATTTTCAAACGTACAAATACTGTTTGTGTTACCGCAGTAAATGATAGTCCTTCATCTAAATCTTCACATAAAGAAACATCTCCACGGATATTTTTGGAAGACAACAATTGTGCTGGTGGTACTGAGAACGACGACAAAGGCGGGAATGTAAACAAAAGTCCGTCCACTGTCAAGCAAGACTTGCAATGGAGTCAAGTGTCAGAGGCAATAAATATGTTTATGTTTACTGTATTGTGTATTGTCCAGATCATCGGTACTATTGTAATACTGGTACTACTCTTGTCTTAAACTGACCCGCCGTATTACCAGCCGTTTCATCCATTTATGGTTATTGTAAAAGTATCGATACTTCCGTATTTCTGCTGTTTATTTGTTTTATGTCTATTGCAATTTCATGTTCTTCAAATAACATGAATGAATGAAAAAAATAAGCAACAAGATTGCATGTATATAGTAAATGTGTTTAACCAGTCTGTGATTGTGTCATTTATTTAGAGATTCTGACCTGACGACGTTTTATGTGTTGTTTCCAGTTCAGTAGGTCAAGGTCACGTATTTCGTTAAAATCACAAAGTATACTTTTACATTCACAGACAACGTTGTGTCAATTTTGCTTCGTTTTTGTTTAACTATTTAAGCGTATTTGTGATTTCCGCTATTCATATGTGTACGTTGTCTGCTATATAGGGAATAACTACGTATCGTTCACTTGAAGGGTTTATGGTGCATCCACCTTCTATTCGCTATCGTCCATTAACTTGCCATCATCGTTCACCAATATATTATTTTGTATCTTAATCAAACTAAACAGCTGAGTATTAAGCTATATGTCCTTAAATTGTTTACAATAAAATGTCTCTTCTGTTTGACAGAGTTTTTATTTTTTATTTGATTTTTCAATCTTATATTGTATATCAGTGGTACCCGCCCGTCTCCCTCCCCCTACCTCTGATGAATTCGAAAACCAATTTGTTGAACTGTCGTACGTTATTTCGCATGAGTATGTATTGTCAAATATCTTAAACATAAGAAAAGCAAATAGGCGATCTCGATATATGCCTGGTTCCAGTAAAACTGTACATTGTTTCATTGATATTGATTATATAAAATAGATAAATCATCAGTCAAAATTAAGTTAAGTATTTAAGTATTAAAGTAAACTGTCAGAGAAATAGAAGCCTGGAATATTGTTATTGTATCTTAGTAAAAAATCCTATATACTACATATAACCATAATAACATGAGCGAGTTTTAATAAAGACACTCTGATTGGACCACCATATGCAGAAATAAGTGCCTTTATCGTTGATTGTGTTAAAGTTTAAAACTTCTATATCTTTTATTATATTACAACTGCACTTTTTTAAATCAATCCATTTCAATTAATTTTCATTAGCTGAGATTTATGATTGAACTGTTAAAACAAACAACGTTTTTGTTTACATAACAATTTTTGATATATTGAATATAACCACGACATGTAAAATTGAGTTTTAAAAAAAGAAAGTTGTCAGTTATTCATAGACTGACTGAAGAATTCTTTAATTGTCAAATCGATAACTCTTCATCTCAATTACGATTCATATGAATATTTTATGATTGGACTTAAAACGATATTTTCTATAAATATTATTCCTGCACACCGGATCAGAATATTTGCATTTTATCAGGTTTAGATATTCATATCTCAACCTTAGGACGAGATAAACGTCTCGCGCTGTGACGTTGGGACAATCTGTGACGTGATGTATAAAATATATGACGCAAATTATTTAATTCAACATTTTAAAAGCGATCGTTGTAAAACTATAATGATGAATTAAGTTAAGGATTCACTGTGTTTGGTATGCATGAAAAAGAACCATTCGTGTTTTTTTCTGCTCTGGTAGAAAAACTCCGTCCCTTAGGATAACGCTTTTGCGCATGAACTCGAAAGAGCCAAAACTGCATTTCCATCCGAACCTGAAACCCATGTTAGAATGTTATAGACACTAGTAGACTAGGTATTCCTTGAATTATTGTCAAAATATGTTCATTCTTCTGCCAACGTCTGAATTACATGAATATGAATAGTGTAATAGTTGACACTATTACTGGCAGGTGCCTTAATTAATAAAGAGCGGTGATAGAAACATAATGTTAAAAAGTGACAACGGGCCAAAGAGGGTGGGGTATATAAAACTGTATATCTGGTTTAACATCCTCAATGACGGGTTAAATACTAACCCTTCAAAGTAGAAAATAACCACTGATATATATTGTCTGTATGAGTTTACTGTGTTTGTGCTATTGTGCTAAGTTGGTGTATTCTGTTAAACACACATTTCCAAAATGATATGCATAAAAAATTATGAATTTATTAATAAAACAAAATATATTGAGGCAGACGGCTAATGCCAATCCAAAATACCTTTTATCAATTTGTTTCTTGACCGATGACAACACGAATGCTAGGGCGACCTTTTAACCTGTTAATGGTTCATCTATTTCATAAGAGAGTTTATGTTATGCGTCTTAACATACATATTAATCGGAGTTTATACGTTCATATTGATAGTAATAATAATCTACCTCAGTTTCTATATTTGGAATTGAGCTCAATATTAAACCCACATACTTAATACCTGGGTGACGAGATGGTACATATTAAACACTTAGAAAACATTGACACTCTTTGTTGGTTTTTATTAAATAAAGGTTTTGTTTGTTTCTTGTTTTTTTTATTCTTGTTGGTTTTTAGTTCGTTTCATTATGTCTCTCTCAACACCATCCCCACAATAAATGTGTGTCTTACAATATTATTTATAACTGATTCTATGATAATATATCTTATAACAAATCAATATCAACTACATATTTCTTTCTGATTTAACTCCGCGTTACTTTGTTTAAGATGTTGAATTGCTATACTCGGGACGGGCCGAAATAAGGTTGGTATAACTTGTGGCTCAACCTATTTGTATACTTTTTACTTACCATATTGTGCAATGTGTGTATATGTTGAATGAATGTATTTACAAGTTGTATTTATAGTATGCAATCAAATATTATTAAAATAAAAATCTAAACACCAAGAGCGAAGCGATGTGTGCAGTAGAAAACTATTGTCTTATTCTATACCTCCGGAATCTATTTATTTAATTATTAATAGCCCCTTGTTAAAATGGTATACATTTTCTTTTACTACCTAGGCGGAATAATACATTTCATTTTAATCGGATGCCTGTAACACACTATTGTCCTTAACATAAAGAAAAGAAATAGAGTCGGGCAATAAAATAAATAACTGTACAGAAAACACAAGCGAACGTAACTACAACAACATGATCACGTCCTGACGTTATTTCCAGATTGTAATTGATGTGCCATACTTCATGTACAAAATCTCATGTCATAATTGATTTTTACAAATTTATATTACAACAAACAAGATTATCTGGACAGTATTGCAGAGAACGTCACCACCACCTAACCCACAATCCTCTGAATAGTCAAATGACATTGAAGATAATATTACAATGTATTTTCGCAACATCTGGACCAGGAGTCTGTGATAATAATTTGACATGGTGGTTAAAGAAAAAAGAAATATCATGAAAATTATTATTATTATTATTATTATTATTATTATTATTATTATTATATTCAGATGGAACAATTTTTTTGGTTGCAATGCCAAAATCAGGATCCTGAGATAACATAAAATTAGTTATGCTATAACGAGGGAGAGTACCCATGGAGAGCGTACTTGTCAGTCTGTCTGTCAGAAGTGTTATTCAAACAACTACATGTATACTATTTTCTATCGCTATGTTATGTCCAAGTATTGAAACTAATTGTGTCTGTTTTATGCAGCGTACGGTTCGCTGTTTACATTCTCTTTTAACCTAATTATTATGTTTTAGGTGATTGGGCATGTGCGTGAGTGGGAGTATTAGAAACACTAAATGAATATGTTGCTGCCATAAATAGTACATATATGACAGATTTTACTATTATTTTTTAAAGATAATAAATTAATAAAGATAAATACAAAAAGTCATTAAAACAAATAAATTTGATTAAGTATATAAACATTAATTATTCATACATTCCGTAAAAGAAATATTTGTTTTAAACGTCTTTAGTTTTAAATTTATATCAATATCTGCCTATGTCATACTCCCATATCAATACCTTTAATCTGGCAATCAATGTAATTCTGAACATTTGATCATTAAAGCGCCATAACTAGTATTAATGTTGAAGATATTTATTTAACTCAATCTTAAGAAAGACACTTATTTATGAATGACAAACATGTTCGTGAAATCTCATGGCCTTCGATGCATTTATATCGGCCGATATCCGTCTTAAACGGGAATAAATCGTGTTTCAATTCTAAATTTACTGACCAGTAATTTGGTTTTGCGGTACATAAAATGACCTTTGTATTTAGTGTTAAAGTAGTAATTTGGTAGTTGACACTGTTATTTGTTGATTTAGATATAGGAAATGGCCTTGGTATTAAGTGTTCAATGAGTAATTTGGTAATTGACACTGTTGTTTGGTGATTTAGATATAGGAAATGACCTTGGTATTTAGTGTTAAATTAGTAATTTGGTAATTGACACTGTTATTTGGTGATTTAGATATAGGAAATGACCTTGGTATTTAGTGTTGAATTAGTAATTTGGTAATTGAGACTGTTATTTGGTGATTTAGATATAGGAAATGACCTTGGTATTTAGTGTTGAATTATTAATTTGGTAATTGACACTGTTATTTGGTGATTTAGATATAGGAAATGACCTTGGTATTTAGTGTTGAATGAGTAATTTGGTAATTGACACTGTTATTTTGGTGATTTAGATATAGAAAATGACCTTTGTATTCAGTGTTTTCCGTCTTGATATGTGTCTTAAATGATTATATACAGTAGTCTTTGTCTTTTTAAAGAATTGTAAGCACGGAGTGGTAACGATATAATTACATATGTATGCGTATTGATAATCATTTATTATCATAATGTATTTTGCTTATTGATAATTTACTTTTTCTTGTTTTGTCTTTTCTAATAATTTATAATCATTGATAATAATTGTGTATTTAAGTAATATTTCCTTTTTATTTGTCTCCCTTATCTTTGATGGAATCATTCGTATTTTAACGAATTGTTCATACACGTGACAATCGATATTCTACAGAGACTTCTATCGTTTTCTTATGTTTCTTCTTAAAAACAGTGAATTTGGCAACAGTGTTACATTGATGATATATACATATAAAAAAAAGTATCGTTAACAACCACGTGTAAAATGCATTTTATGTGTAATGATATTTAATCGATTGTTTACCAAAATTATTTTTTTAAAATTCCTCTCACCAAATATATGGTTACCCATTTAATCACCCCAAATATGGCATGTGGGGTTCAGGATGCCACCCACCCACCTCCACCGCAACAAACCATACAAATAGCTGACATGCATGTTTATTTAACATTTTTACATGCATGTTTATTTATATATTTTACAAATGTGTATAAACAGGAGCAAAAGAAAAACATGCATATTATAAGAGTTATGTAAATAGGAAGTTTTTTATATCTTTACAATTATACAGAAGATCTCCACCAGGATGATTAATTTTAAGATTACTTTGTTCTTATTATAGTTCTAAATTATTCAAAAGACAAAAATGGCAAGAATAATAACATATACATTTATCCAATAACAATTATTAAAACAAACAAAACATTCGATAAAGAGATACTTTTCATATATATAATTTCAAAGTAATGACATTTTCCCCGATATATCTACATTTGGCAATTACAAGCAGTAACAAGACCATGTCATTACTACTGATCAATAGGCGGGCTAGTTCGAAAGTTTAAATACTATATTTTGTAATATAAGTTGACATGAGCGTATAACGTGTGCTCTGTTTAACTGCTTAGTAATCCGCTTTGTGAGAGATTTTTACGAAGAGTTATGTCTGGATTATTACACTTACAAGCTAATGTGAAAATCAAGTTCATTAAACATTAAATGAGAGATTTAGTTAATGATCGGATTCATTTAAAATATATCTCATTTCGATATGATACATTTGTTATTGCCAAAGTAACAATTTTAAAACATTGAGGTATTATTATATAACGGAATAATTACATATATGGTATTTGAACGATGTGTGTACTAAACGATATGTGTATATAAGTGTGAAACTTAATTATATATAATCCATAGTGAAACACGCACTATATTTTATATAGATTCCATAGCGAAACACGTACTTTATTTTATAAAGATTCCATAGTGAAACACGGACTATATTTTATATAGATTCCATAGTGAAACACGGACTGTATTTTATATGAATTCAATAGTGAAACACAGATGAAACTAGAGTTAACCAAATATTTGTTCAAAGTAATTTACTACAAGAAACGTTCTACTACAATACAAGAAAAAGATAAAGAGTATTACGTATATCGAGACGGACATTTTATAGGCTTTTAGTAATAGTTACATTGAATATCAACAGCATGGCACTCAATATAACATTTTTTGTTTTGGTTTTGTGCTTGACGAAATGTCACTGTATCAACATTTCCTCCCATCACGGTACATTATTGAATAATTACCTTTTCGACAACTACAATCCATACGTAAGACCTAGTCTTAACTACTCAGATGCTACGAACGTTTCCATGGAGCTAACTATGACGAAAATAGTTCATGTGAGTGAACTCACACAAACGCTTAAAACAACGGTGCAGCTCTTGTTCTATTGGCGTGACGAACTTCTCGTCTGGAATCCTACCGACTTCGGTGATATCAATTCTATTGCCATTCCTTACAATGATTTTAACATTTGGATTCCGGATATCATTGTTATCAACTCTGCTGAGAAAGCAGGTGATTTTGGACAAGAAGGTAGTTATATCCATCTACACTATACAGGCACGTTAACCTTATGGACCCAAGTTCATTTAGAGACACATTGTCAAATATCTACGAAAAAGTATCCCTTCGACGAACAACGTTGCACTATTGATTTTACCACGTTCGTAAGTACAGATTCAGCGGTGAAATTGACTGCCCCTAGTGATAAAATCGGACTAACCAAATATTCAGAAATTGCCGAATGGACCATAGTAGAGAATTATATTACAACTGGCAGAGATGTATCCTATTTGGAGAATTATGCCTCAAATAACAACAGTTACAATTTAATCGAAATATCTTTCTCAACGATAACTCACACATTAAAGTTAAAACGCCAATGTACATCGTGCGTGCTAAACATCATCATACCGGTGGGGATTCTAGCAATATTGAACCTTGTCACATTCTTTGTCCCGACTGAAAGTGGTGAAAAAACATCATTTCCCATCTCAATATTTTTGACTATGGCTGTTTTTCTGACAGTAATTTCAATGTCGCTACCAGAATCCATAGATGGTATATCGCATCTCAGTGCGTTTGTTTGTTTCCAGCTCGCTGTTAGTGCAATAACTTTGATTTGCACCGTTATTATTCTAAGGTATCACCACTCCGGGGGTAATGCACAATTAACACCAGCATGCAAACGTTTAGTTCACATTTTTAAACGTACAAACGGTGATTGTGTAACAAAATTAAGTGATAGTGCGTCATCTAAAGGTTCACATGAAACGTCTCAAAGAATATTTTTGGAAGACAACAATAATGCTAATGAGTTTGATAATGCTGATGACGACGAGAAAGGCGGAGGTACAAACACAAATCGGTCCACTGCCCAGCAGGAGTTGCAATGGAGACACGTGGCAGAGGCAATGGATATGTTAATGTTTTCTGTTTTGTGTTTTGGCCAGATCATCGGTCATATTGTGATACTGGCACTACTGTTGTCTTAAACTGACACGCTGTATTATACACAACGAGGTGACTGTTTCCTGCAATACTCGGTAATGTTAAAGGTATCCATACCTCCGTATAACTGCCGCTTGTTTGTTTTTATGTCTATCCGAAAGTGTGTGTTCTAGCCATTACTTTGTCATATATACTCGTAGAAAAACTTTAAATAAAGTATCTATTTAACATAATGTTATGCATGACTAAGTGTTTCGCGCAAGTCCAATACCGGAAGCTCAAAGGTCATTTTCACATTATAATGTCAAGCATACAGTTAAAGAGTTTCCGTATCCGCTCGTCATTAATAGAGGGATTTTGACATAAATTAGTACAGATGACACGATGACATAGTAATGTGTCGGGCCCCAAATCTCAGGTCTGTATCTTATATGTCAAGGTCAAATTTAACATTTCGAGGATAAACTGATGAAAAAGAAGTTTGTAAGCAGATGAGAAATGATGTTTCTGTCCGATCTTGTCATTCACTGAAGAATTTTGAAAAACATTGTCTCACATTATGACCATGACAATAATCAGTTCACTAGGTCAATGTCACATTTCAAAATCGTTAAATCTTTACACTCACAGGGCATTTGCCACTTTGTTTTTGTTTATGTATGTTTTTAGTATATTTGTTATTTGCACCATTCGCCTAAGGACGCAGCCACTAATGTAAAGCGGGATTATTATTAGTTACCTTGATAGGTTGCTGCCATGGTGCTGTCTGTTCATTACCGTCGATTAACTTTACACCATGGTTAGTTTAGTTTTAACTTATTTATTTTACTTCGATTGTGAAACAAATTCTTACAACTTAAGCAAGTCACGCTCAAAGTCTTCCTGGGTAGGACCAGTACAAAACATATGCGGAAAAGTGTCTTGCTCAAGGACACCACACATAGCCGTGACGGAGGATCGAACCCACGACCATCCGATCATGGGTCCCATGCTCTACAACTGGACCACGTGTTCCATTATTACACCATGGTTATACAATAGATTCATTTCTATAGTAATCAGATGTGTATAAATTTGATAAAACGTGTTACATTGTGTATCTTCTTATAAGTTGTCAAAAGAGTAAAGTAAAATTAGGATCTTTTTAAACAATTAAGCTGTGAGTTCAAAGCGGCAGACGAAGGAAGCGGCAGACGTGACAGTTATTTTGGAATATCTCAACGTCTTGATTGTCATTCGGAACATTTTGTCGGTTATTTGTTTTTATCGTTGAAATTGCTTTAAAAATTTAATTCGTTTTCTTTTAATCGGCTTCTTGAATTTTAAACTGAACTATTTTATTGAATCTAATAAACTAAACGTCTACATATTGTACGGTCATTTAGTAACATCTGGAGTTGGCGATTGGCTCTATACTTACAGGGGTCTTAAATAATATAGAGTGACAATAGGAACATGACGGTATAATGTAATGACGGGTCAAAGAGGGAGGTTCTATAAACGGTATTTCAGGTTTAACATCCCGTATGATGGGACAGCAGCAGTTGTATAGGGGAAGAGCGTCAGCACATGGGTTCGATCCCCAATCGGGTCATATCAAAGACTTAAAACATGGTACCAGGAGCTATCTCACTTGGTGTAAAGCATTTTAGAGGATAGTTTTAAGTCTGGTCGACCCGGTGTCAGTATAATATGACTGGGCTGGGTATAGTACCATGTGTCTGCAGCTTGATACTCCTGCGTGGCAGTGCTCAGAATACCGATTATGGTTATTGTAAAAGTATCGATACTTCCGTATTACTGCTGTTTATTTGTTTTGTGTCTATCGCAATTTCATGTACTTAAAATAACATGAATTAATGAAAATATTAAGCGACAAGTTTGCATGTATATAGAAAATGTTATTAACCAGTCTGTACACTAAGCTATGTATCTTTAAATTGTTAACAATAAAATTTCTCTTCTGTTTGACAAAGTTTTTATTTTATTAATTGATTTTTCAATCTTATACTGTATATCAGTGGTACCCGCCCCTCTCCCTCCCCCTACCTCTGGTGAATTCGAAAACCAATTGATTGAACTGTCGTACGTTATGTCGCATGAGTATATATTGTCAAATATCTTAAACATAAGAAAAGCAAACAGGCGATCGTGATTTATGCCTGGTTCCAGTAAATCTGTATATTGTTTCATTGATATTGATTATATAAAATAGATAAATCATCAGTCAAAATTAAGTTAAGTGTTTAAGTATTTAAGTAAACAGTTAACGAAATAGAAGTCTGGACTATTTTTATTGTATCTTAGTAAAAAACCTATATACTGCATATAACCATAATAATATGAGCGAGTTTTAATAAAGACACTCTGATTGGACCACCATATGCAGATTTTTGCGCCTTTATCGTTGATTGTGTTAAAGTTTAAAACGTCTATATCTTCTATAATATTACAATTGCACGAGCAATTACGGAGCGCGTGGTCTAGTGGTAGAGCACCGAACCCATAATCATGGGTTCGATCCTCCGCAACGGCTGTGTGTGGTGTCCTTGAGCAAGACACTTTTTTCCACATACGCTTTGAACTGGTTCTACCCAGGAAGACTTCGAGCGTGATTTGTCTCAGGTGTAAGAACTTGTTTCACAATCGAAGTCAATTAAATAAGTTTAAACTACAATTGCACTTTTGCACTTTTTTAAATAAATCCATTTCAATCAATTTTTATTTACTGAGATTTATGATTGAACTGTTAAAACAAACAACGTTTTTGTTTACATAACGATTTTTGATATGTTGAATATAACCACGACATGTAAAATTGAGTTTTAAAAAAAGGAAGTTGTCAGTTATTCATAGACTGACTGAAGAATTCTTTAATTGTCAAATCGATAACTCTTCATCTCAATTATGATTCATATGAATATTTTATGATTGGACTTAAAACGATATTTTCTATAAATATTATTCTGCATACCGGATAAGAATATTTGCATTTTATCAGGTTTAGATATTCCTATCTCAACTTTAGGCCGAGATAAAAGTCTCGCGCTGTGACGTTGGGACAATCTGTGACGTGATGTATAAAATATATGACGCAAATTATTTAATTCAACGTTTTAAAAGCGATCGTTGTAAAACTATTATGATGAATTAAGTTAATGATTCAATGTGTTTGGTATGCATGAAAAAGAACCATTCATGTTTTTTTCTGCTCTGGTAGAAAAACCCAGTCCCGTGGGGATAACGCTTTTCGCATGAACTCGAAAGAGCCAAAACTGCATTTCCATACGAACCTGAAACCCATGTTAGAATGTTATAGACACTAGTAGACTAGGTATTCCTTGAATTATTGTCAAATTATGTTCATTCTTTTGCCAACGTCTGAATTACATGAATATGAATAGTGTAATAGTTGACACTATTCCTGGCAGGTGCCTTAATTAATAAAGAGCGATTATAGGAACATAATGGTATAATGTGACGACGGGCCAAAGAGGGTGGGGTATGTAAAACTGTATATTTGGTTTAACATCCTCAATGAGGGGTTAAATACTTACGGTTCAAAGTAGAAAAAAACACTGATATTATATTGTCTGTATGAGTTTACTGTGTTTGTGCTATTGTGTTTAAGTTGGTGTATTCTGTTAAACACACATTTCCAAAATGATATGTATAGTAGATTAAGAATTTATTAATAAAACAAAATATATTGAGGCAGACGGCTAATGCCAATACAAAATACCTTTTATCAATTTATTTCTTGACCGATGACAACACGAATGCTAGGGCGACCTTTTAACCTGTTAATGGATCATCTATTTCATAAGAGAGTTTATGTTATGCGTCTTAACATACATATTAATCGGAGTTTATACGTTCACATTTATAGTAATAATAATCTACCTCAGTTTCTATATTTGGAATTGAGCTCAATATTAAACCCACATACTTTATACCTGGGTGACGAGATGGTACATATTAAACAGTTAGATAACAATGACACTCCTTGTTTGTTTTTATTTCATAAGGTTCGGTTTGTTTCTTGTTTTTTCTATTGTTGTTGGTTTTTTTTAGTTCGTTTCATTAAGTCTCTCTCACCACCACCGCCATCTCCACAATAAAAAGTGTGTCTAACAATATTATTTATAACTGATTCTATGATAATATATCTTATAACAAATCAATATCAACTACATATTTCTTTCTGATTTAACTCCGCGTTACTTTGTTTAAGATGTTGAATTGCCATACTCGGGACGGGCCGAAATAAAGTTGGTATAACTTGTGGCTCAACCTATTTGTATACTTTTACTTTCAATATTGTGCAATGTGTGTATATGTTGAATGATTGTATTTACAAGTTGTATTTATAGTATGCAATAAATATGATTAAAATAAAAATCCAAACACCAAGAGCGAAGCGATTTGTGAAGTAGAAAACAATTGTCTTATGCTTCCGGAATCTATTTATTTAATCATTTATAGCCCCTTGTTCAAATGGTATACATTTTCTCTTACTATCTAGGCGGAATAATACATTTCATTTAAATCAGCTGTCTGTAACACACTATTGTCATTAACATAGAGAAAAGAAATAGAATAGAGTCGGGCAATAAAATAAATAACTGTACAGAAAACACAAGCGAACGTAACTTCAACAACAAGGTGACGTCCTGACGTTATTTCCAGATTGTAATTGATGTGCCATACTTCATGTACAAAATCTCATGTCATAATTGATTTTTACAAATTTATATTATAACAAACAGGATTATCTGGGCAGTATTGCAGAAAACGCCACCACCACCCCACCCACAATCTTCTGAATAGCCAAATGACATTGAAGATAATATTACAATGTATTTTCGCAACATCTGGACCAGGAGTCTGTGATAAAAATTTGACATGGTGGTTAAAGAAAAAAGAAATATCATGAAAATTATTATTATTATTATTATTATTATTATATTCAGATGGAACAATTTTTTTGGTTGCTATGCCAAAATCAGGATCCTGAGATAACATAAAATTAGTTATGCTATAACGAGGGAGAGTTCCCATGGAGAGTCTACTTGTCAGTCTGTCTGTCAGAAGTGTTATTCAAACAACTACATGTATACAATTTTCTATCGCTATGTTATGTCCAAGTATTGAAACTAATTGTGTGTGTTTTATGCAGCGTACGGTTCGCTGTTTACCTTCTCTTTTAACCTAATTATTCTGTTTTAGTTGATTGGGCATGTGCGTGAGTAGGAATGTTAGAAATACTAAATGAATATGTTGCTGCCATAAATAGTGCATATATGACAGATTTCATTTTTTTTTAAAGATAATCAATTAATAAAGATAAATACTAAAAAACCATTAAAACAAATAAATATGATTAAGTATATAAACATTAATTATTCATACATTCCGTAAAAGAAATATTTGTTTTAAACGTCTTTAGTTTTTAGGTTTATATAAATATTTGCTTATGTCATACTCCCATTTCAATACCTTTAATCTGGCAATCAATATTATTCTTAACATTTGATCATTAAAGCGCCATAACTAGTATTAATGTTGAAAATATTTATTGAACTCAATCTTAAGAAAGACACTTATTTATGAATGACAAACATGTTCGTGAAATCTCATGGCCTTCTATGCATTTGTATCGGCCGATATCCCTCTTAAACGGAAATAAATCGTGTTTCAATTCTAAATTTACTGACCAGTAATTTGGTTTTGCAGTACATAAAATGACCTTTATATTCAGTGTTAAATTAGTAATTTGGTAATTGACACTGTTATTTGGTGATTTAGATATAGGAAATGACCTTGGTATTAAGTGTTGAATGAGTAATTTGGTAATTGACACTGTTATATGGTGATTTAGATATAGGAAATGACCTTGGTATTTAGTGTTGAATGAGTAATTTGGTAATTGTCACTGTTATTTGGTGATTTAGATATAGGAAATGACCTTGGTATTTAGTGTTTTTCACCTTGATATGTGTATAAAATGATAATATACAGTAGTCTTTGTATTTTTAAAGAATTGTAAGCACGGAGTGGTAACGATATAATTACATATTAATGCGTATTGATAATCATTTATTCATAATGTATATTGCTAATTAATAATTTACCATTTCTTTTTTTGTCTTTTCTAATAATTTATAATCATTTATAATAATTGTGTATTTAAGTATAATATTTCCTTTTTATTTGTCTCCCTTATCTTGGATGGAATCATTCGTCTTTTACCGAATTGTTCATACACGTGGCAATCGATATTCTACAGAGACTTCTATTGTTTTCTTACTATTTCTTCTTAAAAACAGTGAATTTGGTTACGTTGATAGTTATATACTGATATGTCCGTGCTGAAACGGTGACTGTATCCCTCCAATACTGCGTCTCCTCTAGGACTCAGGGTTCCTTTATGTTGTTTTCAATGTCATTAGACCAACAGATTTTTCTTTCAAAGCAAAGAAATAATTGATTTAAAACCATAAAACATATAAAAAAAAGTATCGTTAACAACCACGTGTAAAATGCATTTTATGTGTAATGATGTTTAATCGATTGTTTACCAAACTTTTTTTTCAAAATTCCACTCACCAAATATATGGTAACCCATTTAATCACCCCAAATATGGCACGTGGGTGTCAAGTGCCCCCACCTCCACTGCAACAAACCATACAAATAGTTGACATGCATGTTTATTTACCTATATTACATGCATGTTTATTCATATATTTTACAAATGTGTATTAACAAGAGCAATAGAAAAACATACATATTATAAGAGTGATGTAAATAGGAAGTTTTTTATATCTTTACAATTATACAGAAAATCGCCACCAGGATGATTAATTTTAAGATTACTTTGTTCTTATTATAGTTCTAAATTATTCAAAAGACAAAAATGTTAAGAATAATAATATATAAATCTATCCAATATCAATTATTAAAACAAACAAAACATTCGATAAAGAGATACTTTTCATATATATAATGTCAAAGTAATGACATTTTCCCCGATATATCTACATTTGGCAACTACAAGCAGTAAACGAGATCATGTCATTACTACTGATCAATAGGTGCGCTAGTTGGAAAGTTTAAAAACTATATTGTGTTGACATGAGCGTATAACGTGTACACTGTTTAACTGCTTAGTAATCCGTTTTGTTAGAGATTTTTTACAAAGAGTTATGACTGGATTATAACACAACCAAGCAAATGTGCAAAAACAAGTTCAATAAAATTAAATGAAAGATTTAGTTAATCATCGATTTAAAATATATCTCATTTAGATATGATATATTTGTTAATGCCAAAGTAACAATTTAAAAACATTGAAGTATTATTATATAACGGAATAATTACATATATGGTATTTTAACGATGTGTATACTAAACGATATGTGTATATAAGTGTGAAACTATATATATAGAATCCATAGTGAAACACGCACTATGTTTTAAATAGATTCCATAGTGAAACACGTACTTTATTTTATAAAGATTCCATAGTGAAACACGGACTATATTTTATATAGACTCCGTAGTGAAACACGGACTGTATTTTATATGAATTCCATAGTGAAACACGGATGAAACTAGAGTTAACAAAATATTTGTTTAAAGTACTACAAGAAACGTTCTACTACAATACAAGAAAACATAAAGAGTATTACGTATATCGAGACGGACATTTTATAGACTTTTAATAATAGTTTCATTGAATATCAACAGCATGGCACTAAATATAACAATTTTTGTTTTGGTTTTGTGCTTGACCAAATGTTACTGTATCAATAGTTCCTCCCATCACGGTACATTATTGAATAATTACCTTTTCGACAACTACAATCCATACGTAAGACCTAGTCTTAACTACTCAGATGCTACGAACGTTTCCATGGCGTTAAGTATGACGAAAATAGTTCATGTGAGTGAAATCACACAAACGCTTAAAACAACGGTGCAGCTCTTGTTCTATTGGCGTGACGAACTTCTCGTCTGGAATCCTACCGACTTCGGTGATATCAATTCCATTGCCATTCCTTACAATGATTTTAACATTTGGATTCCGGATATCATTGTTACCAACTCTGCTGAGAAAGCAGGTGATTTTGGACAAGAAGGTAGTTATATCCATTTACAATATTCAGGTATGATAACCTTATGGACTCAAGTTCATTTAGAGACACAGTGTCAAATATCTACGAAAAAGTATCCCTTCGACGAACAACGTTGCACTATTGATTTTACCACGTCCATAAGTACAGATTCAGCGGTGAAATTGACTGCCTCTAGTGATAAAATCGGACTAACCAAATATTCAGAAATTGCCGAATGGACCATAGTGGAGAATTATATTACAACTGGCAGAGATGTAGCCTATTTGGAAAATTATGCCTCAAATAACAACAGTTACAATTTAATCGAAATATCTTTCTCAACGATAACTTACACATTAAAGTTAAAACGCCAATGTACATCGTGCGTGCTAAACATCATCATACCGGTGGGGATTCTAGCAATATTGAACCTTGTCACATTCTTTGTCCCGACTGAAAGTGGTGAAAAAACATCGTTTCCCATCTCAATATTTTTGACTATGGCTGTTTTTCTGACAGTAATTTCAATGTCGCTACCAGAATCCATAGATGGTATATCGCATCTCAGTGCGTTTGTTTGTTTCCAGCTCGCTGTTAGTGCAATAACTTTGATTTGCACCGTTATTATTCTAAGGTATCACCACTCCGAGGGTAATGCACAATTAACACCAGCATGCAAACGTTTAGTTCACATTTTTAAACGTACAAACGGTGATTGTGTAACAAAAGTAAGTGATAGTCCGTCATCTAAAGGTTCACATGAAACGTCTTTGGAAGACAACAATTATGCTAATGAGTTTGATAGTGCTGACGATGACGACACTGGCGGGGGTACAAACAAAAAACGGTCCACTGCCCAGCAGAAGTTGCAATGGAGACACGTGGCAGAGGCAATGGATATGTTAATGTTTTCTGTTTTGTGTTTTGGCCAGATCATCGGTCATATTGTGATACTGGCACTACTGTTGTCTTAAACTGACACGCTGTATTATACACAGCGATGTGACTGTTTCCTACAATACTTTGTAATGTTAAAAGAATCCATACCTCCGTATTACTGCTGCTTGATTGTTTTTATGTCTATCCGAAAGTGTGTATTAGCCATTACTCGTCGAAGAGCTTTAAAAAAAGTATCTATTTAACATCATGATATGCATGACTAAGTGTTTCGCGCAAGTCCAAGACCGGAAGCCCAAAGGTCAATGTCACATTAAGATGTCAAGCATACGGTTTAAAGGTTTCCGTATCCGTTCGTCATAAATAGAGGGTTTTTTACTTAAATTAGTACAGATGACACGATGACATAGTAATGTGTCGATCCCAAATCTCAGGTCTGTATCTTATATGTTAAGGTCAAATTTAACAGTTTGAGGATAAACTGATGAAAAAGTAGTTCGTATGCAGATGGAAAGTGGTGTTTCTGTCCGATCTTGTCATTCATTTAAGAATTTTGAAAAAAAATTGTCTCACATTATGACCATGACAATAATCAGATCAATAGATCAATGTCACGTATCAAAATCGATAAATCTTTACATTCACAGGGCACTTGCTACTTTGTTTTTGTTTATGTATGTTTAAGTATATTTGTAATTTGCACCATTCGCCTGAGGACGCAGCCACCAATGAAAGGCAGGATTATTATAAGTTACCTTGATGGGTTGCTGCCATGGTGCCGTCTGTTCATTACCGTCGATTAACTTTATGCCATGGTTAGTTTAGTTTTAACTTATTTATTTTAATTCGATTGTGAAACAAATTCTTACAACTAAGGCAAGTTACGCTCGAAGTCTTCCTGGGTAGGACCAGTACTAAGTATAAGGGGAAAAGTGTCTTGCTCAAGGACACCACACATAGCCGTGACGGAGGATCGAACCCACGACCATCCGATCATGGGTTCCATGCTCTACAACTGGACCACGTGTTCCTTTATTACACCATGGTTATACAATAGATTCATTTCTATAGTAATTAGATGTGTATAAATTTGATAAAACGTGTAACATTGCGTAACTGCTTCGTAATCAAAAGAGTAAATAGTTGCTTTTAAAATTCAATTCGTTTTCTTTTAATCGGCTTCTTGAATTTTAAACTGTACAATATGAACTAGTTGACTGAATCTTGTAAACTTGTACATATTGTACGGTCACTTGGTAACATCTGGAGTTAGCGATTTGCTCTATACTTACAGGGGTCTTAAATACTATAGTGTGACAATAGGAACATGACGGTATAATGTAATGACGGGTCAAAGATAGAGGTTATCAGGTATATCAGGTTTAACATCCACGATGACGGGACTGTAACAGTTGTCTAGGTGAAGAGCGTCCACGACGTGGGTTCGATCCCAAATCGGGTCACATCAAAGACTTAAAACATGGTACCAGAAGCTATCTCCTTTGGTGTTCAGCATTTTAGAGAACAGTTTTAGGTCTGGTCGACCCGGTATCAGTATAATATGACTGGGCTGGATATAATACCATTTGTCTGTGGCAGTGCTAGAATACTATCTCAAGTAAACACCGCCGCGATATGGCTGGAAAAAAATTTGAAAGCGACGGTAAACACAACACAACAACATAACATCCCAAATAACATGTTTAACACTAGCCGTTTGAAGTTGGAAATGCCACTTACATTTAAATCAAAGGTTTACTGCCAGTATTCGCTGAATAGCCTGTGTTGTGCTATTGTGTTGAAGTTGATGTATTCTGTTAAGTTAAACAACTATTTTCAATTTTATCAATTGAAATGAGTAACAAATCATGTGTAAATAACGGACATGTTATGCCGCAATAAGTGCATTGACAATTTTGATTTATAATACCCAATTAAGAGGTAAGCTGCTATTACTAATCTCAATCCAAAATGTTTTTTTTTTTATAAATCCAATTCTTAGCCTGAACTGGAGAACCCGAGAGTGAACTTTACTTGTAAAGTTCCTTTATTTCATAATACATTTTATGTTATGATTCTTATTATGCAGATTAACAGGTCTTTATGCGTTTGTGTTAATTAATCCTTTACTTCAGTTTCTATATAGGGAATTGAGCTCAATATTCAACTCGTATACTTTACATCTGGGCGAAGTGAATGTATATTTTAAACAATTAAATAACAATGACGACCCGAGCGAAACGATGTGTGAAATATAAAACAATTTACTTATCTACCCCAATCTTTGTGTCCTCGAATCTATTTATTATTATTATTAATTATTGATAGTCCTGAGTTTAAATGGTTTGAATTACCTCTGTCTTCATAGACGGAATGATTAATGTCATTTAAATCAGATGTTAATAACACGCTATACTCCTGGGCCTGGCTTTTCAAAGCATTGTGACCTTAACGCCACATTAAGCAGAATTTTTAATTCATTGTATTTTGAGATTGATTACATTCATGGTAGGGCTTAACAATTTATTGGCTATCTTAACATATTTTATTTTATTTTACTTAATAATATATACACCATTTAACTCTTATATGAAGACATTGAATGATTAAGATAATGAACACATTTCACCTACTAGTACTTTGAACAACTCAGCCCTGACTTAGCGAAAAATAGAAAAAAGACAGGTAATAAAATATTTAATAACAAAAAACAAGTGAACATGCCTCCTCAGCATGACGTCATTTCCTGCTTATAACTGGCGTCGCTTTATTTCACGTACAAAATTTCATTTCACAATCGATTTTCAATAACTTTTACGATGTTTTTGTATGGTGTTTAGCGTCGCTTTCAACAAGTTTTCAGTCATATCGCGACGGTGTCTACGCGAGACAGTATTCAGAGCGCTGTCACACTGGAGTATCATGCCGCAGACACATGGTATGATACCCAGTCACATTATACTGACACCGGGTCGACCAGACCTAGAACTCTCCTCAAAAGGCTGAGTGTCAAGCGAGGAAGCTTCTAGTACCATTTTTAAAGTATTTGTTATGACCTTGGGTCGTATTCACCAACCGTTCTCAAGTATTCTAATACTTGAGATTGAAAATCCAAATTTCAACCTTAGATAATATTATTTAGTTTACCAAGACAGATAGAATAATTGTAAGCGTTGTTTTGACTATATATTAGGTGTCCCTACATGCTTGCAAGTTTTGGACGAAAAAACGGATCTCTTAGTGTGTTTTCAATATTCATTCTTGAGTCCAATTCTAAGAAAAGTCTTAAGAATAGTTGGTGAATACCATCCCCGGTCGGGATCGAACCCACGGCCTTCCGCATGCGAGTCGGACGCTCTACCACTAGACCACGCTGCGATTATAACTTTTACAGCAGACAACATGCTCTAGACAGTATTGCAGAGACGTCCCTATACTTTTGAATAGATTTATGCATATAATTTGATATGGTGTTTAAAGAAAAAGATGATCATCATTATTTTGATTTTCAGATAACAAAAGAAATATAAATATATTAAAATGTGCTAAAAATCTGGATGCGGTGATAACATAAAAACTAGTTATGACGGAACAATGTGAGAGAGTAATTCCGTGTGGTCTGTTCATCTTTCTATCCGTCATCAGTGTTATCCAAACCTGCAAATCATGAGAACTTCATGTTTTATGTTTATAATTTTCTATTGTTTTGTCCGAATATTGTATCAGATTTTTTTTGTTTTATTCAAGATTACGGTTTGGTTTTTTTTACTTTCTCGAGCGTCCGCCTCGCATGCGGAAGGTCGTGGGTTCAATCCCCGGCCGGGTCATACCAAAGATTTTAAAAGTGGTACTAGAATATTTCTCGCTTGACGCTCAGCACTTAGAGGAGAGTTCTAGGTCTGGTCGGCCCGGTGTCAGTTTAATGTGACTGAGTGGGGTATCATACCATGTGTCTGCGGCATGATGCTCCAGTGTGACAGCGCTTAGAATATTGTCTCAAGTAGACACCGTCGCGATATGACTGAAAAAGCTAAACACCACACAACAACAACAACAACAACAACTCTTTTTACCTAATGATTATGTTTTGGGCGTGTGCATGTTTGTGGATATGGATTTTTAAAACATTAGATAAACATGTGTCAGGTCAGCTGACTTAAGTAGCGCATACTTATATGAATATTTTATTTTTAATTTTCAATCTACCTTTAAATATGTTAAATTAAAAAAGATTTAATAATATCTTTATTACATGATATATAAATAAAAAAGTTGAATTAAATATATATTAGTTGTATTCATACTTTCTGTAAATGAAATATATTTTTTAAACGTCTTTATTTTTAAGTTTATATAAACGTATGCCTTTGGTCATACTTCCATTTCAAACCTTTAATATGGCTATCAATATAATTCTTAACATTTGATAATTGCATTTTAATAAGTTTAAAGTCTGTCCAGAACCTGATATCTCCTGAATCAGGTCTATTAACCCCCAATGAAAAAGCAGCGAATTGTACGTCTGTCCCATAATTCCTAGCAATTGAACAGGCATATAACTCCCTGCTATTTCTATTGGTTGGTAAACAGACCAAATTCTGAAGATATTAGGTTCTGGGATAGACTAGAACGCTTACTAAATTATGACGTCATCAAACTTTCAGTTGAAACAACTGACCAATCAGCGTGCTTAAAAGTGGCTTCCTCAACATTGCTTTTTAACGGACCCAATCGGGAGAGCTGGGTTCGTACAGCAGACTGATATAATTATTAATATTTGATAATTACATTTTGATTATTTTATGAATAAAATGTATCCGAAATGGCGTAATTGTCGAAATGTATCTTAAGGTAACATGTATACATAATCTTGTTTACGAAAGTATCCTTCTCTGTGTCTTCCATCATTTCATAATTAATGTTTACATGTCATTCTGGCCAAACCTTTGTTTAAAGGGAGTATATTGGCAAATTGCACATAAAGCTGCAAATGGAGACTTTCTCTATATGTTATGCACATAAAAGAGTGCTTGTATACCGATGCAATTTCCATAACTGACTATAAGTTATTAAATTAAAACTATTAAATTTAGGAACGCGAAAATGCATTGTCGTTATTTACATTTATATCCATAAACTTTTCATGCACGCACCTGGCGGTTGAAATAAAAGTTTATTATGTATGCACAGCAATTGTCACATATAATAATTGAAGAATGCACTTGTAATATAGTTTGTTAAAAATGGAAAGGTAAACAAAACTAATGATTAAGCTTCTGAAAAACGATGCATATACTGTAATAAAGAGGCAATATATAATCGTATATCTTCCATTCACTTTGTATGTGTAGTGTTTATCTATGAAACCATATTGAAAGTGCCAATGCCAATATACTTACTTTAAAAAAGCATATAGTGGCCAGTCACTCACTGTGTAAGATAGATTTAATCATAAACGTGTAATGATTGTTGTGGTGGTGACTGACCATTTGTCGTTTTCATTGTCAATACTATGATCGTATACAAAGTGTATACGTATCTGTGGGGAAATATTATTTTATATAGTATAGTTTGTCAATACACTTAAGGACTCACTCAAGAATTACCTCCCTTACATGACGGTAGCAAGATTTTTACGCCAAAAAAAGTATAGCTGGGTAAAGCGGTAGGGCATTTTTTTTTATTAAAAATGCATAAAATCTCATATTTCTTTGTGCATATGGGAACATTTGAAAATTTTCATGATTTCTGCCAAGTCTGGATGACATTGGGAACTGTTTGATGATGCTATAACAGTTTAAAGATGTGTAGTGATAGGGCAGAATTGTCAAAAATGAAGGGGTACCATCAAACCATCGAAATTGTGAAAAAGCAATCTGGTCAACTCAAACCCATGTTTTTTCTGCATAATTGGACCAACAGAGGACTATCTATGGGAATAAGTCACTTTTAGAAATGCCATTGGTAATGTATCCAGTGTTCCAGAAGTGCATGTCTCTATATGTAGAACATTACAAAATTAGTTCTTGTGTGAGACGTTAACAACAATATACTTCAAATCGAGCTATTTAAATCACAAATTATACAGGCATAGTACCACCATTGCAAAAAGGAAGTGCTTCCGTGGGGTAGTCGCAAAATGGCGGTTATAAATAATCCTCATCTCTTCTTCTTTAAAAATGCATTTTCCTTATTTTAATGCTCATTTTTTTTTATTTGAATGGCATTATTGATGTATTTTGAAAAATTTGATATCATTGTCATGTTTGAATTGTGAATTTAGAAAAAAAAAATGCTTGGAAATTGGGGTATGAATACAGGTCTACTTTCACTTTGTCACCAGTGTACACATTGAGCAGAAAAAAAATCTCTTATATGACCCCTACTTTTCTCATCATATGTTGATAGTGCAGAGGTTGACAAACAGTAAAATGTAGGTTTCTCTTCTTTCATTTGGAATTCTCTGTGAATGACAAGCCTTCAAACTTTTATTATTTACTATAGAATAAAGAACAAAAATCAATGGTGGGTTTACACCTACAGCATAATGTTACATCTTATTATAATATCGGGCAATATGGAATTAAATCCTTGCCCTTCTCCTACGAAGGAGTCAC
Source organism: Panopea generosa (assembly GCA_029582155.1). Lineage (NCBI taxonomy): Eukaryota > Metazoa > Mollusca > Bivalvia > Adapedonta > Hiatellidae > Panopea > Panopea generosa. The sequence continues at coordinate 6,596,380 of CM055894.1, forward strand.
ATTGATTATCCTTATTTCATTTTAACATTTTAGCGAAACAAGTTAAACTTTATTTCATATATTGTATTTTACCAAAACACACGTTACTTAAACGGTAAACGATGACTCTTTATACATTTATACACATTCTTCATTTATGTTTCGAGAAACTGCACAATCCGGAGACCGCGCATTCCGGAAAGCTTTCTTATGTTTCGAGAGTTTTAATTACGAAGAGGTTGGAAGAATTAAAAAAATCCCCTTTCAGACTCCATTTGGATAGTAATAAAACCAATAAAGTAATATGGTGTACCGATAACCAAATGGACATGTACCTGTACAATTTAACGGATGCTGGTATTTTCCCCATTTTCGTATTTTCGTGGACATTTCAGACAAAATGTTGATACTGCCTAAAAACTAAAATAAAAAACTCCCCTTTTTTCTTGTGAGTACTTTCAATCCAATATTGTAAGGTTATATTGATAGAAAGCTTCAATATACAAAAAGTTACTACTAGGCCACTAGGTTGACATTTGTACAAAGTTTCATGAAGTTGCATTGAACGGATTTGGAGTTGTGTTTCGCAAACGGAAAATTTTGTAATTTTCACTATTTGTTTCCATGTTAACAGAAAAATATTGACAGTAAAAACTCAATCATAGTAAAAGGCACTACTTCACCTTTAGGTTGACATGTTAACACAGTTTCGTGAAGTTGCCTAGAAAGGTTTTGGAGTTGTATTCCGGCAATAGTAAATTTTGTTATTTTGACTATTTGTTTCCATAGTAACAGAAAACAGATATTGATAATAAAAACTCCCAAATAGCAAAGGCCAAACTAGACCAAAAGAATGACATGTCTATAATTATTCGTGAAGTTACTTCGAACGGATTAAGATATATGCTCCGGAAACGGACACACGGACGCACGGACAGTGCCCGATTTAATAACTCGCAAACGAAAATAAACAGGTTAACGAGCATTGCATTCTAGAGAAAATGATAACCAGGTAAAGCAAAACTCGTCTGTGTACATTTGCGTTTAGATTCACAAAGTATAACAATTTGTGTCATTTGTTTTTTTTTAGCTTTTGTATTAAGATGATCGTTTATATCATTTGTTAAGTCAAGTCAGGATTTCTCAATTACTTGTCATATATTGGAGTTTGGGGTATAGTAATTTACTACCCAACCCGATTGCTGTTATTAAAAAACAATAAAATGTAGTTAAACTGAAAGTAATAAGAAACGTTAATCCACTCGCCTGTATATTGACACGTGCTCTTAGTTAAACCAATATTTCACTGTTTTCGTATTTCCAAAGCAAGGACAAATCTGTGTTATTGCTTAAGCGTTATCGACCCTAACTGTCCAACATTCGTATTTGATAAATGCGTTCCATTAGTACTGTTTAACCAATATATTACAGCTATCAAAATGAAACGTTTTCCTCATTCACCGACTATACTTAACAAAGACTATTAATCCACCAAATGAAATTCAAACAAAATCTCATTGAACAATTAATGACACAGGATTGTCACCTACGTGTGTTTGACGTCATCGCTACATTATATGATGCCCATGTGTGTCAGCATGGGGGAATTAAAGCGTTTTGTTTCTAAACAAGATTAATTGAAACTTCAGATAGTGTATTTACTAATTAGTACCTAAGCAGTTATAAATATTTTGATAATTTGAATACACATAGAATATTCTGAATAATGACCCTTAAATCTTCGAACACTTAATTTCGTTATCATGTACAAATCAGTTAAAATGTGTTATAACTTCAATAATGTATATTCATTTAATGTGTAATGAATTCAAGTAACCATATACATGTATAGATATTGAGCATTTTGAGTTGATGAATATTTCAGCTTGAGTTGTTTAGTGAAACCGGCCCCTGGGGATTAAAAGAGGAATATACCTTTTAAATTATTTTCAAAATCAGTTGAATATTTGGTATGTAATGCAACTAGAAAATAATCAACCGCCGAAAATCTTATGGAAAACGTGTAGAATTATGAATATGTTGACGTCTTTTTTTACGTAGGGTGGGGTTAAATAATTAAAAAAAAAAATTTAGTTTTTTCGAAAAAAATCGAGAAAATAATAATTTCCTTATTTCGCTAATATTTTCAGAATTTAGCGTTTGTCGTAATTATTGCATATGTAAATTCATAAATCCGTTGAATGTGTACGTGATGATATGTGTTTCGATTCTGTACATTCGGTAAAACTTGACTGAGGTCGACAAATACGCGATTTTGCTGCTATAAATCGGGACGTCAAAAAGACCAAACATGGCCATGTTTACGACGTCATAGGTAAAGAAGTGATTTACCGCAGAAAAAAGCATATTCAAATTGGAAATTACTTCTAGTTTCATTTCATACCAAATTTTCCATTGATTTTGAAAATAATTTAAATATATTCTTCCTTAAATGTATCTTCATAGAAATAATACACGATGATGTAATTTACAGCCTTCATGACCCCTTGATAGTTGGTCATCACACTTTCCTTGTAATTGTACGACCACCGGAAAGAATGGGAACTCAGTGACTGATATTTACTCCTACTTGACCTGACAAGAGAGCAACTATCGTTCCGCCCATTGGTCACGTGGCGTTGTTTGTCCAAGTAAATACAATCCAATACAATGTACTGTTTACTTAGATACGGTTCGCTTGTGTAAGCCGGGAAAATGACATTGTAACAACCAATATAGATCGGTGGTTGGACAGCCCACGTCAGGTCAATGCTTAAACGAACAGAGGCACTGAATACCTGTCCACATCTCCGTCGTGTCGTACCCTTACCTACTGAATACCTGTCCACATCTCCGTCGTGTCGTACCCTTACCTACTGAATACCTGTCCACATCTCCGTCGTGTCGTACCCTTACCTACTGAATACCTGTCCACATCTCCGTCGTGTCGTACGTGTCGTACCCTTACCGACTGAATACCTGTCCACATCTCCGTCGTGTCGTACGTGTCGTACCCTTACCGACTGAATACCTGTCCACATCTCCGTCGTGTCGTACGTGTCGTACCCTTACCGACTGAATACCTGTCCACATCTCCGTCGTGTCGTACCCTTACCTACTGGCATCTTGCTGTTCTGGTCTGTGCAAAGTCATCTATTCGTATAACATCACTGTTTTCATTTTATTGTTTCCTTTACTAATACCAACATGGGAATTTATCATATTTCACAATTTGCATGTACATGCTGCCGTATTTGAGAAGGAGCACATTTTTGTTACACAATCTTGTCTTATAATATGACGACTGGGGAAGAAAGAGGTTGGATGTACACGTTGCCCAAGTATAAGCCCCCAAATGGCGTTCTTTGTTAATGGCCGACCAAAATCGGTGAAAACTGTAGTTACTTCTTACCTTAATATGTATTGTACTTAATATTATTATTATTAATCCTTTAATTAGTTGTGTTCATACTGCTTTGGTGACTTAGTCCTTTGGATGCTTGGTCTTCAGTCGTTAATATATGTTCTGATCTATTTTTCTTATATTGATGTCACAGAAATGTTTACATCTTTTATTTAACTGCTGATTTGAAAGTAATTTCTATATCTACTAGCATTGATATGTTCATTCTTTTTTATACATCCCCGTTCAGTCTATTGATACTTTCTTATTGATCGGATATTCAATTATCTGCCGTTGGGTACACGTGTATTGCATGTCAAATGTCAGAGTTTTATACGTTATCACGAACAATAATTTATGAAGAAGAAGAATAGAAGAATATTTTATTGATTTAAACTATACATATTTCTCATCAAATTACAATGTTGAAATGTTAATAATTAAACACATAAACAAATAACAAGTTGAGTAAATAGCATGCACACATTTTCATACACACACACGCACGCACGCACGCACACACGCACGCATACATACATACACTCTCGCAAACCACCACACGTATTCGCTCTTACTATCGACATTTCAATACTCATATCTATTAGATATTGTATAATATACTCAAATTGTCTTATACATAAAATAATTTTTTTGAGGATGAACACATTATAAATTTGCTTAATTTAACAATTTCCGATTTATTTTTTGATTGAAGAAGATTAATAAACTTAAACATATTTGGTCTACGGATATAATGCTTATGAATATATTTGCATCTAAGTTCATGGTAAATAGGACATAGTAATACAAAATGAAATTCGTCTTCAATTTCAGCACTGTCACACATCTGGCAAAACTGACATGTTTGTTAATACTAGTAATCCATATACCGCCGTGTCCGGGGTTACATAAGTCGCCTTATGATTGCAACTCTCATCGCTGTGGTTGGGTTTCGAGCCCAGACCGGTTTAAATATTTAAAGAGCGAGTGTTGACAGGAGAGAGATGGTTCTTCTTATATCTATGTATATGCATTGTTTCTACTTATTATTATGTATATGCATGCATATCAGTTCGCCTTCTACCACAAAAACAGGCTGCGTTCAGCACCGTAAAACAGCAAACGCGTTTACTGCCTGGTTCCATAAAAGTACTGCGTGCTGTGTGCTTATCTGAGGTTGAGCCAGAGTCCAGCAAAATATGTAAACCGAACTGAACGCAGCCCAGGTAACCATGCACAACCTGTTTATCGCGATAACTAACCAAATATGTCAATTGCAACTTTCTAAACGCAGTTTGGTAAGGTTCACTATCATTATGACTATTCATTACGTGATTATGATGGTCAAATTTTATGAGCGCATAGTTATAATTGTTAACGTCATAGATTTATTATTGACATCATAGATATGTTTTTGACGTCATAGATATATTATTGACGTCATGGATATGTTACTAATGTCAATGATATATTACAGATTTTATTAACTGTGATCATGTATTTAGTTAAACAACAATAATGACAAATTAAGATATTCAGACATCATTTCCAACATCAAACAGAGATGTAATTATGAATACTAAAGCAATATTTGACCAATCTATGCCATAAGATTAATTGATTATCTTACATAACTAAAGAGTTGACTTTGGGTGTATATTTCTAACAAGTTTCAGTCTCTCGATCCATTCTTTCTGGGATGTGGCAACAAGACAGTGTCTCGGCTTTAAAATAACATGTAGTCGTTTTAAAACTGGATAGAACTTGTAACTACAGATGGAAACAATTTCATTAAAGAATGGTTACAAATAGTGTTTCGGATATAAAAAAAAAAGTATCTATTACGACAACCAGTTGAGAAAAAAAAACGAAGTTGCCTTAATAGTTTGATATACATGTATTGGGGTTTTCCTACAGAACATTAGGCCAGCAGCTTCATATACAATGTTAGAACCGGTGACATAATTTATCAAAACAGAGCAAATAACATATTTAGAAGTGTTTAAACCCTTGTGATAATAAGAATCTTGACTTCGTACTTGTTATTTGAACCACGTGTCTGAAAACATGTCATTCTGTAGACATAGTTTCTTACAATGAAACTTTGCTGCAGTACCATTTATTTGATTACAATCCACATGTACGACCAGTGGTATAGTATGCTAAAATCATGGAAGCATTGCTGAACGTTGTACTAATAAAAATTGTACACGCCGATGAAATAAGCAAACATTTAAAGCTACGGAATCTCTTTTTTCTGTCGTGGTACAACGAACTACTAGTGTGGAAGGTAACAGAGTTTTATCATATTGACTCTATAGTGATCCCGTTTGACGATAACTTGGCATGGACACCCGATATACTGCTTTTCAACGACGCGGCAGAAACACCGGGACACCTTGGAAAGAAAGGTGCATTTATCAATGGGATGTAAGATGGATTTATTCGGTTATGGACAATGGTAAATCTAGAGACGCAATGTGACATTCGATCTAAGCAGTACCCGTTTGATAAGCAGCATTGTAGCTTTATTTTTACAAAATTTATTTATTCGGACGAAATGATTTTAATCAAACCAAGTTCAAATGAGGTTGATATGAATGAATATGAGAATATTGCTGAATGGACCACGATGGACAACTTTGTGACAACACATGTCGTGGATGTTGCGAGTTTGTTTAACTATACTTTAGTGACTTACAGTGTTAAACTACAACGTACATGTTTGTCTTGCGTGTTTAACATTATACTTCCGGTTGAAGTTTTGGCGATGTTAAACCTCCTGTCATTTTTCGTTCCTTCAGAAAGTGGTGGGAAGACATCGTTTACTATTTCAATATTTTTGACACTGGCTGTGTTTCTTACTATGATAACAATGTCCTTACCTGCTGAATCTATAGACGGCGTGTCGGTTCTCGGTTTATTTGCGACCTACCAGCTTTCTGTTAGTGCTTTTACAACATTAAGACAAAATGGGAAATGCACCGATACCGAAAACTGGAAAGGTCTAGGTTGCAGTTTTTAAACGTGGGGCAAGTGCCATCCAAATAGCGGAATGTAATATTCCTGATGAAAAAATATCATCAAATAATAATGAAACAGACATGTGAATATTTACTTTTCTAATTTGTAGTCAAATTTTATTCACATCAGTATTCGTGACCCTGCTTTTAATTTAGTAAATTGGTTGTGTTGGGAAATGCAGTAATTTCTTTTACGAAATTGATGCATTTTATTCGCCCAGACTCATTCTGACATTTACTCCTGTTAAGTGCATTCGTAAAGTTATCGCTGTAGTCATTGTTTATATAGTTGATTCTATTTTATTTTAGCTCGATTGCGATGAAAGCTTAAAGTTTATATGAACCGCTCTCGAGTCGGCTTCCTGGATAGAACCAGCACTGAGTGTTGTTTGATGAGATGCATCGGGTCGAGCTGGGGACCGAACCCGCAACTTCTGGTGTGGGCGGCCAAGACTCTGTCCATTATACTACCGCTCTGCTTAAACCGTTTATCTAAAAAAAAAACTTTCTTTGTGTTTCTGACCTAGGAAACAAATCAATAATAATTATGATGTGTTTTTGTTGCGTTTTTTTTTCTTACTTAATGTACCGCATGTGTGTGTTTATGTTTCTGAATTTAGTACAATCATAATACAAAGGTAGTATATGTGTGTATCTCATTATTAAAGTGATGTATTTGAGTATCTCATTAGTAAAGTAATATGTTTGTGTATATCATTATTTAAGTTATATATTTGTGTATCTCATTATTAAAGTAATATATGTGTATCTCATTATTAAAGTAATATTTGTGTATCTCATTATTAAAGTAATGTTTGTGTATCTCAGTTATATTTGTGTATCTCATTATTAAAGTAATGTATTTGTGTATTTCATAATTAAAGTAATGTATTTATGTATCTCATTATTAGAATGTGTTTGTGTATCTTATTATAAGAATGTGTTTGTGACGGTATTTTATTATTAGAATGTGTTTGTGTATCTCAATATTAGAATGTATTTGTGTATATCATTATCAGAATGTATTTGTGTATCTCATAATTAAAATAATGTATTTGTGTATCTCATTATAAGAATGTGTTCTTGTATCTTATTATTAGAATGTGTTTGTGTATCTTAATATTAGAATGTATTTGTGTATCTCATTATAAGAATGTATTTGTGTATCTCATTATTAGAATGTGTTTGTGTATCTCAATATTAGAATGTGCCTGTGTATCTCAGTTAGATTCTTATAAACAATTCTTAGAAAATAGTGATGTGTTAAAATGCGCAAAAAAATTTGATATATGTGATACTAGAGAAATTGACGATTTGTACTCGGCCATTGTGCTAATAGTTAACCTAGCAACAGACTTATATATTCCAAAGGTACGTTTTAAACCATACATAAAACCATATTGGAATAACGAACTGACGTACCTACATAATGAAATGAAAGCAAAACGCTACACATGGTTAAACGAAAATAAGCCAAATGACACCAATTCACTTTCATATCAAAATTATAAAAAGTCAAAATGTTCTTTTCGACGTTTCCACAGAGAAGCAGTGTTAATGTTTTTAGAGAGCCAGGATGCAGAAATTGATTCTGCAGCAGAATGTGACAACAATGAATTCTGGAAGCTTATAAATAATCGTCGAAACAAAAAGTCATATGCCTCGGGTTTCGAAATGAATTTTAACGGTACTATCCTAAAAGAGCCGAAGCTAATTAACACGGGTTGGAAAAACTATTTTAGTGAGCTTTACTCACCTAGTCAAGACGCATCATTCAATCCAACTTACAAATCGGAAGTGGAATGCGAACTTACTAAGCTAAAAGAAAATTTATCTCATAAATATGGTAGACAACATATTATTGACGAGAAAATGACTTTAAATGCATTGAGTAACTGTAAAAAACTTAAAGCCTGCGGGAACGATAAAGTATTTTACGAAAATATCATACATGGCGGTGTTTTACTGCAGCAGGTGATAATTAAACTGTTTAACTGTATGCTTGCTTTTTCACATACGCCCGCAGAAATGAAAAAAGGTATAATTATAACACTATTTAAAGGTGGAAACAAAAAGAAAAATGACCCAAATAGCTATAGAGCCATCTCATTGTGTTCATGCATATTAAAACTTTATGAAAAAATCCTAATTCAGCTGATTGAAAAGGATGGAAAATTGAGCTTTAATCCCTCGCAAGGAGGTTTTCAGAAAAATGTCAACTGTCTCATGACATCATATATGTTACGTGAATGCATAAACTATGCAGATGAAAACAATTCACAAATCTACACCTGTTTCTTAGACGCAAAACAAGCGTTCGATCGGGCATGGATTTCCCTGTTGCTACTTAAATTATTTAAAACTGGCATCGATATTTCACTTTTCAAGTCGATTGCATCATTTTTCGTAGAATGCTCTAGTTGTGTAAAGTCACAAGGCTATACATCGGACTGGTTCCCCATATTACAAGGAACCCGCCAGGGCCAGTGTCTTAGTCCCTACCTCTATCTCGTATTCATTAATCACCTGATGTACGAAATTGAAAAAAGTGAATATTGTTTTAAGATATATGATATACATTGTGGATGTCCAACTTCAGCAGATGACATGGTAGTTATTTCAAACGTCAAACGCGGACTAGACAGCCTCCTCAAGTTGTGTTATGTGAATTCACAAAACGAACGATACATATACAATGCCAGTAAATGCAAAGTCGTTGTTTTTAATGAAAAAGTGCACACACAACGCAAATGGAAACTAGGCAATGATGAAGTTGCAGAAACGGATAGCTATCTACATCTAGGGGTACCATGCCACAAATCCCTATCATTAAATGAAAACATAAAAGAAAGTTGTACTAAATTAAGAAAAACATTTTTCAGTATTGCTGACTGTAGAATTTATAGAAATGGAGTACACACCCTAACAGCAAAGCGTATATATGAATCGGTTGTTCTCCCCAAAGCACTATATGGGAGTGAACTGTGGAATGATCTCACAGACAATCAGTTATGTCCCCTAGAACGGGCTCATCGACAGTGCGTTAAGCGTATTCAAAATATACCGACAGGATCAAGAACAGATATTGCCTTAAGCTGTCTGGGTATTTACCCTATTAAACATATTATTGACAAGAGAAAATTACTGTTACTTGGGCAATTGTGTCGGCTCAACTCAAAATTCAAAATTAAACAAGTATTTTCCGTAGACTTACGTCATACTTTTCCATACCCTTAAAAATGAAAGGATTCATGCCTGATATATATAGATTATTAGGTCGGTACAGCTTAACCAAATATCTAACAGACTATTCAAAAACCGGAGAATTCCCTTCTCAAAATATATGGAAAAAATCGATAAAAATCGCAATCCATAAAACGGTAGAGTTTGACTGGAGAAACAGACTCTTATGCGACGCTACCTTAAGCCAATTTTTGCTTGCTCATTCAAAATACGAACCATGTACTCTGTGGAAATTTAGTCAAGAATTTAAAATATGCAAAATACAATGCTCTACAGCATTCATACTGTTTTCTAAATTCTTTTCTAAAAAAATATGAAGAAATATGTAAAACTTGTAACCTAGCAACTGAAAATATTGCACTTCATATAATTTTGTTTTGCAATCATAAAGACTATATACGGTCTAAGTTATGGGTTAACCTGTCACGATTGTTGGGCCCGGAAAATTATGCAAAATTGTGTGCTTATACACCGGAATTACAACTACTCGAAATGTTCAGTGGGTTTGTCTCCTTTAACATAGATGATAAAACTAGGGTGCAAAGCTTCAAAACTTTCTTGAAGACGGTCCACAATATTATGACATAATATGTATTAATTTCCTAGGATAGAAGAGGATATAGAATGAAAATGAAATCATGTAAACATAAATTGTTGCAAGGGTGCTGTAATTAACATATTCATTATTTGATATATATCTATATAATTATTGCATATGTGTTTTTACATGTATGTGTATGTATTTGTGTGTATATACATTTATATGTATATGTGTGTGTGTGTGTGTGTGTGTGTGTGTGTGTGTCTGTCTGTCTGTCTGTCTGTCTGTCTGTCTGTCTGTCTGTCTGTCTGTCTGTCTGTCTGGCTGGCTGGCTGGCTGGCTGGCTGTCTGGCTGTCTGTGTGTCCGTGCGATCATGTGTGCGTGCGAACGAGAGACTTGTGAGCTCATCTTAGTTGTCTTGATGTTTCGTTTCGATTAAGGCTGTCTAATATGATGTGCTTAGTATGTATTATCAATGTGAATTTTAATAAACAATAAGACATGTAAATATGTTTCTCTAACAATATATAACTATGACTATTATCCTTATCATATATGTAAGTCAAATATGTTTGTGTTGTTGTTGTCATTAATGTAAATAGCTATCGTACAATCATTTCTTACCTGCTTCATTTTTCATATGGTCCTTAACTAGTTCTATATATGAAATCAACATGTTGAAATGAAAATACTGATTGTTAGACAATATTGATATTGTAACTACATGTATTTATAAATCTTTTCAAATAATTGCCACTATATCATGTTTGCATAATATGTATAATCTCTTCATATATGGAGGAAATTAAGATTATATTATTAGAATGTGTTTGTGTATCTCATTATTAGAATGTGTCTGTGTATCTCATTATTAGTATGTGTACCTTATAATTAGAATGTGTCTGTGTGTCTCATTATTAGAACCTGTATGTGTGTCTCATTATTATAATGTGTCTGTGTATCTCATTATTAGAATGTGTTTGTGTATCTCATTATTAGAATGTGTCTGTGTATGTCTCATTATTAGAATGTGTCTGTGTATCTCATTATTAGAATATGTTTGTGTGTCTCATTATAAGAATGTGTCTGTGTGTCTCATTATTGGAATGTGTCTGTGTGTCATGTGTCTGATAGTGATGGAGCGATGCTACGATGACACGATGACGATGACGCGATATTACATCGCGTCATCGTCATCGTGTCATCGTGTCATCGTGTCATCACCATCGTGTAATCGTGTCATCGCGTCATCGTCATCGTGCTATCGTGTCATCACCATCGTGTCATCGTACCATCACCATCGTGCTATCGTACTATCGTGCCATCACCATCGTGTCATCGTGCTATCGTAGCATCGCCTTCCTGTATTTAAGTGGGATTCTTATAATAGTATCGGAAGGTATAGTTATGTGTTTATATTTAAGTATGTACATGTTAGTCATTCAACTCGTTTTGTGTTTATGTGTTTAAATATGCATATTACTGCAACATTGTACTTTGATGAGAAACTGTGTATAGTCTTCTTCTCCTCCATCTCCTTTTACTTCTTATTCTACTTCTTCTTCTTCTATAACTAGAAATGGAAAATCAAGAGGAACGCTTACTCGTGTACTTTATTTTAACACGACAATGAATATATAATAAAATAATTAATGTATTTAAATGAATTCCAAAGTTTTAGTTTAGTTGTCTAGACGGTATTAGGTTCGGCATGATACTCATGTGTGCCAGCACTGAAAAGTTGTTGAAAACGACAATAAACATCCAACAATACAATACAATGTACATTCAGTTATATGTCACTTGAACAATGAACTTGTTCACTTTTCTCTTACCATTTGATTGTTGAGTTGAGTGTTTAGCGTAATTGTTATGCTATCGAGAGCTAGCAGACGATCAGAGTGTCGTGGGTTTGATCCCCCGCCACGGTTATGTGTGAGACGGACACTATATTCGTATATTCTTAGTACTGTTACTACCCAAGAATACACCGAACGTGATTTATAATAATACGTTGTGTCACATCAATGTGAAATAAATACATTTAAAGTAAGTGTTAATAGACGATCAGTTAAACTCATTTGTGCAACTAACTGATATCTTTCCAGTTTAACATGGTACAGGAAATAATTAATTGGGACAACTTGTCTTTTGATGGGACGAGTTGTCTTTAAATAGGGGACAAGTTGTCTCGAAACTTGGGACGAGTTGTCTCAAAATGTGGGACGAGTTGTCTTTGGGGCGACTTATCCGTAACACTTTTGAAACAGTGGTTAGAGACGAATGACAATGAGACTGACATTTTTTTATTTGTCATCACGGAGAATGTGTTGTAGGTTACTGGCGGGTATTCAAACTCATGACCCCTGGATTGACAGTTAGACACGTAACCAACTGATTGAACAGGGCCCGTCTTTACCATGTATGGCCAATCCACTTTGAACAGTGCTCACTAATTCCTAATTGGGTGTTTAACTACCAAAAATATTTTTTTACTCGACACTCGACTTTCTTGCTCAATACTCAGTTTTCTTACTAGACACTCGTCTTTCTCACTCGACACTGAACTTTTTCACTCGACACTCGACATTCTTACTCGACATTAAACTTTCTTTCTCGACACTCGACATTCTTACTCGACACTCGACTTTCTTACTCGACATTTAACTTTCTTTTAAGACACTCAAAACTCTACCAAAGGTGACATATCGCCCAGCCATAGTCTCTGTGATGATTGACTGATATATGGCATTGCGCCTTATTGTCATTTGTGTTACATCGCTGATTGAACTGAAAAAGTCATCAGTTACTTGCAGAGATAGGCGTTCTCGAGTACTGGTTTGCCTCATAGGTGTTTAGGTAAACCGGTCGCCTGAAGGAACGAACAAACGAACAAACGGACGGACGGACGGACGGACGATGGAACTAACGAACGAATGAACACATAAACAAACAAAAAAAAAGACAGACAGACAGACAGACAGACAGACAGACAGACAGACAGACAGACAGACAGACAGACAGACAGACAGACAGACAGACAGACAGACAGACAGACAGACAGACAGACAGACAGACAGACAGACAGACAGGCAGGCAGGCAGGCAGGCAGGCAGGCAGGCAGACGGACAGACCACTACGCATCGGTATTATACACCAACTATTTTATCATTTAAGATTTTGTCTGTTGTTTACCGGATCGACAACTTTTTTGTGAATCTGTCGAAAGGACTATAATCATAATATGTACCTTCTCAATAATTTACCATTCACGTAATAACATATTTGCACGCATAAATAACTCACATTTAGTGATTATAATATAAAAAGAAAACATATGACTGTGTATCTTATATGAATTTCCCTTTTCAGCAGCATTTGTGTCTCAGGGTTATGTATAACCTGACACAAAATAACCCCGAATATATTTGAATGCATGATGTGTTCCATTATTATTTTTTTTCGCATGTCTTACGGGAAGGCGATGCTACGATAGCACGATGACACGATGGTGATGACACGACAGTACGATAGCACGATCGTGATGGTACGATGACACGATGGTGATGGCACGATGGCACGATGACGATGACGCGATGACACGATGACACGATGGTGATGGTACGATGACACGATGGTGATGACACGATGGCACGATGACGATGACGCGATGTAATATCGCGTCATCGTCATCGTGTCATCGTAGCATCGCTCCATCACCATCGTGTCATCGTATCATCGCGTCATCGTCATCGTGCTATCGTGTCATCACCATCGTGTCATCGTACTATCACCATCGTGTTATCGTACTATCGTTGCATCACCATCGTGTCATCGTGCTATCGTGGCATCGCGCATGCTTGTTGACAAAGCGATAGCACGATGGCCCTAACGGAACACCGTAATAATACGATTGACTGAACGTAGATGTGAAAAGAAAATGAAAGAAAATATGACTAAAAATATCGGAGTAGGTGGAACTAACCAAGGTGCATTACTCCTGCATGTATAATTATGTACTGCACAAGAACATTTCATTGATTTTTTTCACATCAGCATTGACCATTAGGGTCCAGTGTCAGTTATTATCCGGTTACCAAATATTAACTTTACAAAACATGACCCTCTGATAGTCGTATCTCCTGTAGAATAAGAGTATATTATATTCAAATGTTGGAACCTACGTCACGCGTACCGCTAAATACGGTACCGGGAAAGGTTGTTTCAAAAGCTAGTTGAAGTGATTTTTCGTGTTAGTTTCGGGTACATTTGTAGATTTTGTAGTTCCTATCGACCGTCTGGGTATTACAGGAATTTATTTCACTGATATACAATTCAGTGCGACCTACAGAATTCAAGAATACCTCAAAACAGTTGAGCGGCATGGCCGATAACGTTTACATTTAGAATGAAGCGCAACTGTTTTGAGGTAATCTGGAATTGTGTAGATGGCACTGATCTATATACCGGTGAAATAGATAACTCTTATACTCAGACGGTCGATGGGACCTTTAACCTATGCACGTGTACCAAAAATCGAAACAAAAATCACTTGAAATAGTTTTTGAAACAACGTTCCCGGTACCGTATTTAGCGGTGCACGTGACATTGGTTCTCCCTCTTGTTATTGTCAATGAAAGGCAACGAAAATATATCATGATTGAAATATAAAAAAAAGTTCACCTCGTGGTTTTCCAGATAACTCAAGCTATTGGAATGCGTACTGAAACAGAGCATTATCGCCGATGGCAGAACCGTCTGGACAGCGAAGGTCAGGGTAATACAATGGGCGCCCTCTACTGGATGCTGGCTGATATATGGCAAGCTCCTACATGGGCATCAATAGGTAAGATTTCGTTGTTAATTAGAAATCGCTAATGATTCGGTCTTCGTTAACGGCAAGCTTTAAACCATCCTATGGCTTATTTGTTATATAAATCATGACAGCGTCAACTTCACTTTAAATTGTTTTGTTTTTTTACAATCGTAAGCTTATAGTATTGCATAGCAGCAGTTTGACTGTTGACTCAAGTTAGCCACCGTATAAATGTACAGAACACTGTTTTTTTACAGTTCAGTTCTGTTATGGAATCACGCTTTGTCTTCTAAAACATACGTACATGTATAAAATCTGAGATGAATATTGTCCTTTAATAAAACATTCGAACAATCAATTCTTCATCGGCTAAGTGTTGGGTCAGGGATACAGTCGATATACTAGTATATACTTTAAGTCATAAACTACACTTTTATTCTGGGAAATGTAATATAGTCAAATTTGCGCAAGCGGTCACCCACTTGTCTTAAACAGACAGATTTACTATTTCCAATGTCTATGCTTTCAAAGCAAATTCACTTGTAGTAAGCAAAAATCTGTCTTAAAAGGGCACATTTGCACCTTCTCTTCACTGGCTGCTAAAGAGAGGTTTGGTTGTATATTCATCTTATAAGTTTAATCAAGAACAAGAGAACAACCTATATTGCTGTATGCTTTTAAAAAGTTGTTTGTTCTGTAAGTTTACCGCGTTGTAAAGAACCAAGCAACCGGGAATGTGCTGCTGATATTTCCTGGTAACGCTGTATTAACGTTATTACAAATGCTAGTTTATTGGATCATAAACCATGACTGTCATCGTAACTGCATTAGTAATTCAATTGTTTTAATTATTATTATATTTTTTCTAGAATACGGTGGGAAATGGAAAATGTTGCATTATTTTGCGCAGCAGTTTTTTGCACCTACACTGATTTCTCCGTACCTGGACGGAAATGACTTGGATGTTTATATTGTTGTTGACGAACTTCCGGTAACAGAAGTACGGCATCCCGTCCATCATACCCTGCAATTCAAACCTAAATCTAACCCACGCCCATTCAGTCTATTTGACACTAGTACATGGGGTAAACATGCAAACTTTCAAACCAATACGATTGTGGATGATGGGTCGGCACCACATGATGACTTCAGCGGTAATTTATACATAGAGATGCACTCTTGGGACACAATGAAACCGCTTAAGACATGGAACGTAGCTTTTCAGGTAAATAAGCATTTTCATTAGCCTACATGTCAAGTAAACAACACATGTTATCTTACTAAGTAAATAGTAATACAAAGTAAAGAAGTATTTTTTCTATGTTTGAGCCACATTAAACAAGCCCAATGTTCACAGTGGAGCAGAAATAACGGCGGCATGGTACGTAGTCTGTAGAGCTGATTCCGCTCTTCCGATTGAGTCCGTTAAAGAAACAATGCTGGTATGCCACATTTGAGCACGTTGATAAAATGGCAATACATTATTATTAAAATATTTAAATCAAAAAAATTCGAGCTATATATGCAATTGTTATATAGATAATAATAAACCAAGAAGTCTGAAATATCATTGAAGACAAAACTCGTATTGAATGTTATATTTGCCATCTTGGTTTTTATGTTACTTGAATATTGAATGGGGGGAACCGTAACGTGTGGCCCAATCTGTTTTCTTGTAATTGTAGAATAATAAACTATGTTTAAATTATATACAATAACATGGCAAAGAATTTTAAGTGTCATTATTGACAATAATTAGCCAACAAGTTTGAATTGTAATTATCGACAATAATGACCCTACCTGTTTTAAGTGTAATTATTATATATCATTATGAATTCTCCAATTTGATTGGTTGAAAACGTTATAAAACTAGTCAAATAAAAGAAATTATCGACTTGTATATTTTCAGATTAACAGTACTTCCCAGTCTGTGTTCCGACAAAATGTCGACACAATGGTCCAAGAATCCGGATGTGTAAGGCGCCAGACCTGCTTCCTCTTCTTCCATTTCGGCAACAAAAACAGTGGTCCCACATCGTGGTTTACGCTGTCCCAGTTTAACAGTGCACAGGGTCTCCAGAAGGCTTTGATTGAGGTACGAATAACAACAGTTGACTCATGTATTATCTTGATGCAATACTGATATTTGACATGATATCCAATGCCTGTATATCTTGAGTATACAACATGAGACTTAGCATTCACAATAACACAAACAAAATAAATACATAGACAAATCAAAACATAATTGCAGAAAAAGGCAACGTTATGCAAACAGCAAATATAGATTTAATGTATGAAAACATGCAATAGACAATTAATGCATGGTAAAATATCTCTCGTATCATTTCCGGCATGAGGAAGTGTAATGGAGTGTTGGTTCCCTACACCAGTACTAACGGGTTCGATCCCAGCTCGACCAGTAGTCTCTCAAACTACATTACTAAAAAGTGGTTCTACCCAGGAAAAAAAGACTCGAGAGCAGTTTTTATAAGATTTGGGCTTTCTCCGCAATCAAGCATAAATAAGTTAGTTTAAAATTATTTCTGTATTAAATCAAGCTATTTTCACTGTATTATGAAACTGTACATTAGCATGACTCTATAGTTTAACCATATTCGTTGCAGGTGACCGACGTGCAGCCAAGTACCACAAGTGACCAGTTCAATATCACCATTGCAACCAACGCGACTGCACCGTTCGTTTGGCTAGAGGCATATGGTGTCAAAGGTCATTTCTCTGACAACGGATTTCTACTTGTTCAACCGAAGAAATATTTAACATTCTTTGCATGGGAAACAGTTGATGTGTCTACATTAAGGAAGTCGTTGAATGTGGTGTCATTGATGGATATTTACCATTAGATGAAAACAACAATTGTTATTTTTTGTTGTGTATTGACTGTGGGTGGACTGACTCACTAATATAATAAAGAATAAGTTGATGTCTTAGATGGGTAATATAAAATATTAAACAAAAGCAAACAATATAATTTGGTTTCTTTAAAAATAAAAAAATGGGATCTTGTTCGGTTTGACGCCTTGATTAGATTATATCAAATTAAATAAAAATAAATTATACAAATTGGTTTCTTTAACAATCTAAAAGGGTCTTGTTCGATTTGACGTCTTAGATGTATGGTATTAAATAAAAGTAAATAATACAATTTGGTTTCTTTAAAATTCAAAAGGTGGGTTCTCGTTCAATTTGGCGTCTTTGATGGATTATATAAAATAAAAGCAACAATGCAATTTGGTTTCTTTAAATATCAAAATGTGTGGTCTCGTTCATTTTGATGTCTTAGATGGATTTTGTTAAAATAAAAGCAAATAATACAATTCGATTTCTTTAAAATTCAAAAAGTGGGGCTTCGTTCAATTTGACGTCTTAGATGCATTATGCTAAATAAAAGCAAATAATACAATTTAGTTTCTTTAAAAATTAAAAATTAGGGTCTCGTTCAATTTGATGTGTTAGATAGGTTGTGTTAAATAAAAGCAAATTCATATAGAAGTGAGGATCTCATGGCTAATGGAAGATTGATTTTATTCAAATGAGTTCTTCAGTTAAGAAAAGTCTTTATTATTATTATTATTATTATTATTATTATTATTATTATTATTATTATTGTTGCTGCTGCTGCTACTACTACTACTACTACTACTACTACTACTACTACTACTACTACTACTACTACTACTACTACTACTATCTTTATCATTAATATAATTAATATTGTTATTTTTGTAGTTATTGTTATTCATTTTTGTAATTTTTATACTAATTCCTATCGTGTGGAAAAGCCGGCATCTTAGAAAATTACCACTTTGATGCTGATATGAGGTTTTCTTCTAATTATTTCAATACGTTGACTGGATGGGTAGATTCACATCGTGGTCAGATTGTGTACATAATCTGACCATTCATAGGTATCATACACGCTGTATATGTATTCATTTACCGAAGATATCGAGTGTGATTCAACATTTTTTTCTAATTCGATGCAAAATAATAATAATTCACATCACCAAGTACATTTGTGACAGCCCACACACGATAAGGTTAACTTCCTGATTAACCCTATTTAAATAAAAACTTTGAAAAAATCACAATATCGCAAGGACAGCGCTAGTTTGTAAATGCAAGCCTCGAATGCTGGACGTTGCAGATTGATCCCTGACAGAGTTCATGTTGCGTTCTTACTAAATCAATAGTTGCCCACTGGAAAAGCTTTTAGTCAAGCCAATAGCGTTAATTGATTCATATATAAACAATACAAACAAAGCAATATAAAAAAATATAGCGATTATTATTTTACAATATTACGGTACAAATAGTTCGATTGAGTATTTTGAAATGAAGGATACGGCCCCGATCCGTAAATTATAGATTTCTGGAAATTCCGAACGAAACAACACAGTTCCTACATGTAGGCAGTTTGGTGATTCAGGTCAAATTACTCCAAGATTTTTTATTTTTAAAACGAGTATAATATTTACACAGAACAAGAGATAAGCTTGAACTAAAATAAAACACTGCCTTTATTGAGTACATGTACTACATGTAGCTGATATTCGAGTTTTATTTTTAAGTGTATACTTGTATAAGTTATACGGATACTTTCTATGGTACCTGCCATAGTTAATAGTTCTGTATCAAATATATTTGTTCACTGGTTAACGATATATCGCGATAATCATCACTAAACAACATATCGTCAATTCAAATCGATTATTGAAGCCTTGAAAATCTGATATATATCGATGACCGAGTCGCAGCCGTGTATACTGACGACAGCTTATCATGAATGTCACTATATAATGTTACTATGCTCTCCAATTATGGAGGAAATAAAGATTCTATCTATCTATTATTTTAAACATGTATGAAAACAATGGCGACCGAAACACATTTGTACTTATGTGTCTAAAGGATCGCTATTAGACATTTAGGTTAATCCATATTTAATATACCAAGCGGTAAAACGTCTTCGTATCTATAGTATAGATTTAACAATATTATTTAATCTCGATACATCAAAACCAACCGTTATTTTTGCGAGCATTCTGCGATGCTAACCGTTTGTCGTTAACTGCCTTTAATCCGGGGCCGTCTTTGGACAGCAAAAAACTTAAGTATTTTGATAATTTCTTTTTTTGTTGTTCGTGTCTTTCAATTTCACCTTCCATTTCCTCGTATATATCGCCGGTTGGGGCGACTTTGTTGTTAGCTCTGGCCTTTTCTTCCTCTTGTGTCTTTACCTGGTTCTCTAATTCCTTTTTCCTGGTATAAGATATATATTTAATTGATTTTCATTTGCAAATAAAGGACCTAAATTCATCAATAATTTGAGTCAAAATCTAACATTTTTGTAAAACCCTGTAAATATACAATTATGAGTAATACATGTGATACTGTAACATTTTATGTTAAATAATCGTTCAAACTGGGGTTTTTTTGCAAATTAATATGGTAATTTGCTTGTTTATAAGATGTTATTTGCTTCTTAAAATTTTGATTTTTTTAGTCTGAGTCTTAAATTGTACAACAGACCGTATCAAGTGGTACCGTATCATCTTTGGAGTCTTGAAAAAAAAATTTTTTTTGGGTAAAGGCAATTTAAATTGTGCAGTTTAGCTACAAGGATTAAAATGGGTTACAATAAAAAAACTCCGAGTCGCATTCAGGACATTAGCGAAGAGTTCCGAATGTGTTTATGCATATCCTTGATTTGCTAGTAGGTATCTCTCCAAAAAGACATCGCATGATATGTGTTTTAAGTTAGTTGTTATCATTTGCTGCAAAAACGATGTAAATATAAAAATAAAATAATTCTTTGTTGTAATCATTTGAAACTTCCAATTAGGATCAATTATAAAAAATAGATTAGATGCGATTCTAACAAAACAAGTATAATACTTTTAACGTATGCTATAGTAGTGTTATATCATATTTATTATTGTCTTGTGGTAAACATTCACATTGTAAATGAAACGCTGTGAATTCAGCTCCCGGCAAGGTAAACCAAAAACTTTAAATATGGACCTAGTGGGTCATCCGTGACCGGGTATTCTAAGGCGCCGTCTCAAGATCACTTACCTCTCACCGCTAACGTCGTAGGCTCGAGTCTCGTTCGTTCCAAAAACTTTATGTATGAATGTTTGCCAGTTACTTGTGGAAGAACGATGGTTCAACTCATTCTGAGTCAGTCTAAGGTTTTCCTCCAAAGGTAAAACCGGATATGCCATATATAACCTGAAAGGTGTTCAAAATGGCGTTAAACCCCATTAAAAGTTGACCTGGTATCTCGCAGAGTGACCGGGGTTGGAATACTGTCTAGCTGCACGCCATATTGGTCAGTCTAATTGGATATATGCTGGTCAATCTAACTTTAAATTGTAACAAGAAAATGGTATAGTTACACGCACCTTTTACAATGGTATATAAGGCCGCCGATGGCGCAGACAGCTGCTATTCCGCCGATGATGATTCCGAAAAACATTCCATTGGACATTCCGCTCACAACTCCCAGATCGGCTAAAATGTAGAAAAAAAGTTTTAAAGAACTGCAAATATAATATCAGACTAAAGAAAATTAAAAGAAATGGTATACTTTACGAGTTACGTAACAAAACAGTGTTTATACGTATCGGTGGAACGACTGAACTAATTCCGTGTACGTTTGATCAGTGACCTATCCTGTCACTGGTTTGATATGGCTGGCCAGTGTTCGTGGTAAAATAGGCGTGTATGTTGAATGCATTCTTCATTGAAATAGTTCACCTTTTCATCGTGACCATCTTGTTTTTAAATCATGTATGTAAATATTTAATCCGTTTTACATACTATTTTCGATAACGTGGCCTAATGTTGCGAAGTCACAATGACACGATGTCACGGTGTTGTGTAGACACGATGTCGCGGTGTTGTGTAGACACAGTGTCACGGTGTTGTGTAGACACGATGTCACGGTGTTGCGTAGACACGATGTTACGATGGCGAAGTCATTACACAATGCAAAATTATGATGATACGATGGCGAAATTAAGATGTTAGAATCGTGTTTTTGTTGTCGTAGCTTCGACAATGTCGAGATTTGGCCATCGTACCAGAGCAACATCACGCCTGCTAAACGCACTAATGGTATAGACGACTGTACCATACGTGCAACTTCCGGTTCAGATTTAGATGACGTAAAAACAGCACGTGGAAGGTAAGAAAGTATATGTGATTTTTCATTATAAAAATTGTTTTTAAAAATCTAAATCCATAATTCGACCCGGTTTTTTTTTAAGCTAAAACTTGTAGACGATGTCTAACATCGGGAGAACGGTTTCTTTGAAAATCGTTTTCTTTAGTTGAGACGTGAGACGATTTCGATATTTAGAGCTCTACCTCGCCTTCTAAACTTCTTGACTTATATCGTTGTTTAATCCCGAATTCAACCCTTATACTTACATGTATGTTTACATATAACATGTAAACGTTTACTAAGTTTAAATTCTCCGACGATAAAATACATGGTTAAACGAAATATGCCTTAATGTGATAGGTACAGAGAGCGGGGAAGTGGGGAAGTGGTACAGAACACGTTCTATGAAAATAAGAACAAAATACTTATGTCGAGTTATGTACAACTGCACTGTCGAAACGTATTGAGCATTGTTTCCATCCCACTGAAAAGTTTAAATACCACAACATACTCGTAAAAAAACAAATCAATAAACTAACAAAAAACGTGTTGTCGGTTTGAAAATTCGAGATTAATGAAAGGTTAACCCAGGATATTTTTCCGACATGATGGTGTGGGGGATAGGAGGGAATGCCAAGAGGGTTTGGTCCCTTGTCCCACACACCCGAATATATATAGCAGTGTTGACATAAAAACACAGACTCTCATCAACATCCATACAACTACAATATACACAAAAGTGTCTTCACTTCGGGGAACAGTTTGTGGTCGCTTGATGGTTATTAGCCCCTTTTTAGCTCGTCTTTTTATAAAAAATGAAGAGCTATTGTCATGACCCTGTCGTCGTCGTTGTCGTCGTTGTCGTTGTTGTCGTCCACTGGTTAAAGTTTAATGTTTAGCTCAGCCTTTTCTTTCTTTCTGAACAAACTGCCTAAGTTACAGTAACTAAACTTCATAAACACATTCGTATCATGTTATACAAACAATGTATATAGCAAAGTTACCTAAATTTCCATACTATAAAAGCTTAGGTTAAAGTTCTTTGTTTAGCTCGGGTTTTAATCTTTTTTAATATATTTTGTTTTTAAGTAACATGTATTGATTCTATAAACTGATCACAATCATTTTAAAAAAGTGTACATCACTGACCTTGGTCTTTATAACGAACTTTGTTAATATTTGCATTGTCAGGTTAAAGTTCTATGTTTAGCTCAGGCCTTTTCTTTATTTCTCAACACACTACTTATGTTATAGTGACTAAACTTCATAAACACATTATGTAATAGTAAGTGTTCATTGAGTAAATGTGTAACAATTAAGAAACCCAAAGGGAGCGACCGGGTTTTCTTAATTGTTATTTGTTTACTTTTTACTAATGAACACTAACTGACTTGGTGTTAAACGTTTCGACTGACAGTTTATGTAGCTCTGGGCTGAGATGATTGATGTTTGAAAGTCATCCGTTGCTAAGGACATAGCTCGGAGGGCTTTATTGTTTGTACATGACTCGTTCAAAATTCAATCAAGGGCGGATTCTGTGCAATGTCATTCACAAATGCGCAATGATGACGAACTTCTTGATAATTAAGAACGGACTTAATAATAAATTTTTTGTTGGCTGTTTTAGATAACAAGAGCGACACAGTTTTGAAGCAATTCCATCGGATGTCAGATGAGGTTAAACACCCTGTGGTCGTTCCCTTTGGGTTCCTTAATTGTTAAATTTTTAATTAATGAACACTTAATGAACTACATGTATTACAAAGTGATTTTACTATTCCATCGTGTCGGGCGTTTTAAGAGTGAACAAATATATTTATCTACAATACTTCGTCACAACGTGTTCATTCAATCTCCAATTATTTTGATTTGCGCTATTTAACGTCTTTAAAAGTCTCAACCGTGCGCATTTAAGATCATCTAGGCCAAAAGCCCAACATGAGGTATGCAGACCGCCATATGTAGGATATGCGTTGTCGGTCCGCCTGTTTACCTTATTGTTTACATTATTGTTATGTACATGCATATTTTAAACAAATTTACACAAAAATAGGACACCACTTCGTTTTACATCCTATATTCTCCAACTTCTACATATGTCAAACCTCTGAATATGTAGAGTAGTCAGTAGTTTGCAGTGATGTGATACATGTGCCTACTGTCTAGAAGTCTACTAGTCTACTGCTAAATCGCCTAGCGGAACTGAAGAACGATGACTAGGACATGCATAATTCCCTGCTCACTGCTCACCAAAATGACCTTTTTTAAGCAAAAGGATAAATAAAACTTAAACTTGACTGATTTTCCGGTTTTATCATTATGGGGGGGGGGGGGGGGGGGGGGGGTGCTCTGGGATAGCATAATACACAATAAAAAGAAGACGTGTCGACTGTTTCATTGCACACAACTCGACATAATTATTTCATTCTTACTTTCATAGAACGTGTTCTGCACCACTTCCCCGCTCTCTGCACCGATCACATTTTGGCATATTTCGTTTTACCATGTTTTTTATCGTCGGAGAATTTATACCAGTTAAACGTTTATATGTTACATGTAAACATACAAGTAAATATAAAGACTGAATTCGGAATTAAAACAACGATAAAGGCCAATTTGGAAGACGAGGTAAAGCTCTAAATGTCAAAATCACCTAACGTCTGAACAGGAGAAAACGATTTTCTAAGAAACCGTACTCAATATATTTACGAGACTTCGTTTACAAGTTTAAGCTTCAAAAAACGGGTCGAACTATGGATTTAGATTTTTTAAAAACAATTTTGATTATCAAAAATCACATATTTCTTACCTTCTACGTGTTGTTTTTACGCCATCTTACTCAGAACCGGAAGTTGCATATATGGTACAGGCGTCTGTATCATAAGTGCGTTTAGCAGGCGTGAACATCGTGATTTCGCCATCGTCGTAACTTCGCCATCGTACCAGAGCAACGTCGTGCCATCGTACCAGAGCAACGTCGTGATTTCGCCATCGTACCAGAGCAATGTCGTGACTTCGCCATCGTACCAGAGCAACATCGTGATTTCACCATCGTACGAGAGCAACGATATGATTTCGCCATCGTACCAGAGCAACATCGTGATTACACCATCGTACGAGAGCAACGATATGATTTCGCCATCGTACCAGAGCAACATCGTGATTACACCATCGTACGAGAGCAACGATATGATTTCGCCATCGTACCAGAGCAACATCGTGATTACACCATCGTACGAGAGCAACGATATGATTTCGCCATCGTACCAGAGCAACATCGTGATTACACCATCGTACGAGAGCAACGATATTATTTCGCCATCGTACCCGAGTAAAATGAACATTTCACCATCGCACCAGAGCAACACCGCGGTTTCGCTATCGTACAAGAGTAATGAGACGATTTCGCCACCGTATCATCGAGACACAATACGTAGATGTCGTCTTAAACTGAGCAGTGTGTGGTATATATAAGAGATATACAAAATATTGTGGATACCAGCCTTAAGATATATAGGTATATGCATACAAATAAACTATGTACAGAGATTGTATAGGAAAGAAAATAACTTTTATTGAATTATTGTTCTCGATTCATTGTAAACAATAACTTTAAAATGAAACTATTTTCTTCAAACTACTTACGAAGAACACGTGTGCTATGTAGATGTTGCTTTACTTTGATTTACTGTACTTTGATATAGGTCTAAAGGTTTACCTTCCTTAACATGACGGTAGCGAGATTTCTGTGCCCAAGAAATTAGAGCTGTGTTAATCGGTTGTTTAAAATTCATAAACGTCTCATACTCATTCGTGCATATGAGAACATTGGAACATTTTCATGAGTTCCGCCAAGTTTGAAGGGTATTTGATACTGTTTGATGAACATATAACAGTTTAAAGATGTTTAGTGGTAGCAACAAATGGAAACGAGGCAACTTTAGAAACATCGGTAATGTGTTCAATGTCCCAGAAATGCATTTTTTCACAAGTATAACAGTATAAAATTAATTGTTGTGTGAGGTGTATTGCTGAACGTGTAATATTTCATAGTGTTTTTTTATAGTAGCCTTGTTTGTAACATCTTTAGAATGTGGGGAGTTTCATAATAGTTCACTGACTTAATGAACTTTGAAAATATATTACATGTATTATTATGTATATGCACTACAAAACTGCGTTTTTATTTTTTGAAATATCTTTACGTCTAAACATGTTCTTCGTATTTAATATTGCTTGTCCGGGGAATTTCTTTGCTAACATTTAGTTGAATTAAATTATAAAATGTATTATGTTACATGTATGTAATGAATGTAATTCTTTAAGGCGAATGTAATGTCATACGCATCTTAGAACTCAGAACATTCTCAGAACTCTTAAAATTGCCATAGCTTGATTTTTTTTTTGTTAAATAAAACGACCAAACTTGGCATTCACGGTGATTACTGACAAGGAAGTATTTTTATTAAAAAAAATTTTTTAAAAATATACCAAAATTTTTGTTGTACATATAATACTGGAGACTGGGTAGGTAAGATTTCATGTTGATTTCACGTTGAATGAATGAATGAATGAATGAATGAATGAATGAATGAATGAATGAATGAATGAATTAATGAATGAATGAATGAATTAATTAATTAATGTATTTGAAGAGGGTAGCCCAATTCGTTTGAAACTAATATTCCTTGGGGCCCTCCTTGTAAGATGAAAGATGAACCATGTATATTAGAAATAACTGAGAAAAACTCTGTGTCTGGGGTCCGTCTCACTAACTTTCGTAAGTTTACGAACTTCTTAGTGTAAAAAATAATGTCATGAAAATAATGTCGGAAATTCATTTAGTGTGTCGCTTAGTTGTTTTACGATCTTTTGTAAACCTAATAAAAAATATTCTTTCTAAAATTTGAAAAAATACTGCGCAGATGAAACGTTCCCGGATGTCACAATTTGTTCGCACGAAATTCTTAAGACTTACGAAGGTTAGTGATACGGGTCCCTGGTGTTTATAATGATGCAGCCAGGTAAGGAAATATAACTTACGGTCCATGAGTTCATCGTACCAAGCTTTGTCGCCCGTGTTCGTTGTTATATTGCTCATGTTGATTCAAAGTAAACCAGCAATTCTCTAGATTGTTGTCGTTGTAGTTTCCTTTTATTCAGTTTACTATTTTTTAACACATTCTTGTTACAGTTTACCTCCTTTGTTTACGAGGAAGCGTCTGATGGAAACATCCAAATGAGCGAAAAGTCCCAGAATTATATACATGTATGTAAATCTACATAACTATGTAACCAAATAAAGAGCGTACGTAATGTGTCCTCAGAACGCCGCGAATATTTTTACGTTCAGAAGTTCAATATATCAACACACGTTTCGCAAAGATAGCATTGCAGTAAACACGACATGGTCAAGTATATAATGAGTTTCAAAATATTTAAATTAGAATGAATTATATTGGAACGGTCAAACACTGACCTTAATATATAAGAAGATTAAACACCGAACCAATTGTTCT
The DNA here is from genome assembly GCA_029582155.1 of Panopea generosa. Taxonomy (NCBI): domain Eukaryota; kingdom Metazoa; phylum Mollusca; class Bivalvia; order Adapedonta; family Hiatellidae; genus Panopea; species Panopea generosa. The sequence goes on from CM055894.1 coordinate 6,624,098, forward strand.
ATAATCCTATTAGCGACAGATGTATTTTTATGTTGATCTGAACGCATTGTGTTTAAGCATAATGTATATCTAGCAAGTACGTTAAAAGGCGTTATTTAATCTGACTACCCTCCTCATGTAGCTGAATATCATTTTAAAGCCGTGTGGAAACCCTTTGTGTAACAAAAACTCTTAGTGTAATAATTGTTACACTAAGGGTTGGCACCTCAACATATGGGCAATATATGACATATGATATATAACCAAATTAAGGGAATCAACGTCTCTATAATATCCCTACATATCATGACAAATTACATAATTTATATAATTGATCTGTTTTATACCGATATATATATTGTTTATGCAACCGCCTTAAAATGGGGGTGGGATGAGGGTGGTAAGGGAGATTTAGTGCTACCCATATCCGTCCATTGTACCGTCCGTCGTTCTGTCTGTCTGTCTGTCTGTCTGTCTGTCTGTCTGTCTGTCCGTCCGTCCGTCCGTCCGTCCGTCCGTCCGTCCGTCGGTACGTCACGATTTTCAATTTACGTTCAATATCACTGTTACAAAAAACAGGAAATCGCTGTCAACGGCTACCGGCATTGATGTCCATTCGGTGCAAGTTACACAGATGTTCAGAACAGAAATACTTCGGATGCGTTTGCGGGTCAAGGCCAATGTCATCGTTACTAAAATCAGAAAATCACCGTTAACGCTCGACCGCTCTAATTAATCCAATTTTGATGAAACTTCATATAGGTGTTCAGAACCAAGATACCTGTTACAAATTTGCGCTTCTAGATTCTGGAGTCAAGATCACCTTAAAGTTTGCGAAAAATAGAAAGATAGAGAGGGTTGAGGCATTCATGTCGTTTTGATATTTTTCTCTCTTTTTTTCGTGATTATTTTTAACTAACAAATGTGACTGTAAGTGTGTTATGGACGCTCGGAAAAACGATAATAATAAAACAAAAAAATAAAAAATCTTACAAACAAATCATTATTTTAGTGAATGTTTTTGGTTATTTTGGAAAGGAATTAGTCGTGAATCATGAGGTATTACTAAATTGTACCTACAAAAAGGGAACTGGTAACAGTTTGAACTGTATTTCCCCCAAATAATAGGTAGGAACATGTATGAAATCGGAGACAGACAACAAAAGTTTATACCTCTGATGAAATCAAGGAATTGTACTGTACAAGCATTAAGATAAAATATAGGACTAGGAATATGATTATAGAGTGTGCACGTAAGTACAAGGGACAACACGTACGTAAACATTAGGTCTGCTGGTAACAAATTAATAATGAATGACTATACAATTCATATTTGTCAACCATTAGTGTAACAAAAATATACTTATCGTCGGAATAAGATTTTCTTCATCAAATCACATCTACATACACTTATTTTTGTTATACTAAGGGTTGCGGTTATCAATAACCCTTAGTAAAACAAAAATACTTTGTCAGAGACGTTTTTCTTAACCTCTGGTAAATAGTTTTTATTTAAATATGAAGTGAAAAAACGCAACTTTAAAGGAGACCTACAATACTATATTAGATTGCCGTTTATTTTCGTGTTTTTCAACAAGAGTTATGAGAGATGATAAGTGTCTAATTACCTTCCAACATTGTTACTTCTTCCACACACTAAGTGATAATTGTATTATTGTAATGTTACATAATTACAAAATGTCTAAGATAAAAACACAGTCAATTTAGTAATACCTTCAAAATAATACTAGTACTTTTTAAAAGATGGTGATACAATGAAGCATATTTTAGAACCAAAATAAAACAACAGCTGGCTTTGTCACTTTCAAGAGTTAAACAATTGATGAGTGACAAATAACAGTGTTTATGCATTGTTCTAATTTTGGTCAAATTGATCTTGATCACTTTCTCTATAAACCTTGACCCCATCCGACAAACAAAATGAGTATTCTGTTTCTGACAATCATAACTCGAGATACCGCTATTACTAAGATAGACTTATTTTATTTGTAGTATCAACGATCTTGCTAATATATAAACTGCAATATTACACAGATATCCACCAGCATGTTTTTTTCTATATTTGATATCATTTAGATAAAAGTGTGTGTGTGTGTGTGTGTGTGTGTGTGTGTGTGTGTGTGTGTGTGTGTGTGTGTGTGTGAATTCGATATGGAAGCACAAAGAAAGCACTACGGAACAAAACAGACGGACGGACGGACGGACGGACGGACGGACAAACATTGGTAACACTATATGCCCCCATTTCATAGTTGGAATACATACATTTCTAGTTGTTACACTAAGTGAATCCGTTTTATAATCAAATGTCAATACATGTACGAAACATACGCTTAGTATAACACTTGTTACACTAAGGGTTGACACCGCAGCCCTTAATGCAACAAAAATTGGTTTTGTTAAGGGTTGCTGTGTCATCAGCATCGTACTTTACAGTCACAACATCAACACCGTACTTAACAGTCACAACATCAGCACCGTAATTCACAGTCACAACACCAGTACCATTCTTAAGAGTCACAACTTCGTTGCCGTACTTTACAGTCACAACATCAGCTACCTATTTTACAGCAACAACACCAGTGTCGTATTTTACAGTCACAACTCATGCGCCGTACTTTACAGTCACACCACCAGTGTCATATTTTACTGTCACAACATCAGCACCATACTTTACTGTCATAACACCAGTGTCGTACTTTACAGTCACAACATCAGCACCGTACTTTACAGTCACAGCACCAGTGCCATACTTTACAGTCACAACACCAGTAACTTACTTTACAGTAACAACACCTGTGCCGTACTTTACAGTCACAACACCAGTGTCGTACTTAACAGTTTCAACATCAGCACCGTATTTTACAGTCACAACACCACTGCCGTACTTTACAGTCACAACAGCAGTGCTATACTTTACAGTCACAACACCAGTGCCGTAATTTACAGTCACAACAGCAGTGCTGTACTTTACAGCCACAACATCAGCACCATATTTTACAGTCACAACACCAGTGCCGTAATTTACAGTCACAACAACTGTGCCTTACTTTACAGTCACAACATTAGCACCGTACTTTATAGTCACAACACCAGTTTCGTACTTTACAGTCACAACATCAGCATCGTACTTTACAGTCACAATACCAGTGCCGTACTTTACAGTCACAACACCAACGCTGTACTTTACAGTCACAACATCAGCACCGTAATTTACAGTCACAACACCAGTGCCGTACTTTACAGTCACAACACCAGTGTCTTACTTAACAGTTAAAAAACATTAGCTTCGTACTTTACAGTCACAACATCAGCACCGTACCATAAACGCTTTTGCCCAAAGTCACAACATCAACGTCTTCTGTATAGTTTTTGTGTTTTCTGTTATAGTTATATATCTTTATTCTGTGAGTCTGTTCGCACATTTAAAAGATACATTTTAAAACCTTTCAAGGGATGTAATTGACCACCACTTATGTAAACTGCTGTGAATGTAGTTATTTCCCTTGTATTCATACCGTATATAGTTTGTTACAATTACTGGTTATGTTCATATTTAAACTGTTTACCCGTCATATGTCAGGTCTGCCGGTGGTGACAATCTTAGATTCGGGCCATTTTGCATCTATAGTTTTCCCTGTCTAAAGCTTTGTTTATTGTCGACTGCTCTATATGACATGACTGTATATAAAATATACATCAACCTTTTGGTCAAAATAATGAAGCTGTTTTTGTGTTGTGGGGTGGGGGCAGGGGAGTCGGGATATCAGATTATACACCTCGGAAATGCATACATAAATTCATCATGTCGGTATGCAAATATATATAGTACAACAGCGGAGATGAATGTGTCTATATTCATTTACTCCAACAGCTAATCTACAGTTGTATTCTCCTAAGCCAGATTCTGAACTGTTTCGAAATTCGTTTGCTTATTCAGGCTTATTCAGGCTTTTGTTTGTGGAACTCTGTTCAATCTTATAAAAATAAATGTAAATTTATTAATCATAAATATATATATATAGATCTATTCTTGTTTGTTTATGTTTGCGTTTATATGTTAAATTAATGTTAGACTTTGTAAATATGTTGAGGGCATCATGGAATATTGAATTTATTCAAATGATATTCTTGTTACTATTATTATTATTATTATTATTATTACTATTATTATTATTATTAATTATTATTATTATTGTTATTATTATTATTATTATTATTTTATTATTTTTATTACTATTACCATTATCATAATCATTATCATTATTATTTACCATTATCATCATTATTATTATTATTATTATTATTATTATTATCATTATTATTATTTTTATCTATTTTTTGTTATTACTATTACCATTACCATTACCATTATCATTATCATTATCATTATCATTATCATTATTATTTACCATTATCATTATCATCATTATTATTATTATTATTATTATTATTATTATTATTATTATTATTATTATTATTATTATTATTATTATTATTATTATTATTATAGTACTATTCATATAGATCCGTCATGTTCCGGGGAAAACACATCTGATTGACTAACAAATATTTGCACCGTTGCAATTTATTTTATTACATACATATCATAATGTTGCATGACATTTTTTAGTTAATCAGGTAACTTTAAATTTCGCTTTCAAGTGCACATAAGTAGTCGGGTTTATCATATGGATAAGAAAGATAAGAAGATAGCATACATAGAAACACGCGAGCGTCTCATCCCAGCAACACCAGTATGCCATATGTACGCAAATCCTTATTTAGAAACAGTTACAAAACAAACGTCAGTCAGAGCAAATGTCTTTAGGTAAATAACCAAGCGTCTTCCATACGTGAAATATGGCGTTTGCTTTCTTTTCGTCCAGGACTAATATCATATTAACAGTAATAGTAATAATTTTGGTGGCAGTATCTATTGTGGTTCCGATATACATATCAACAATAGACAGAGATATAACTGTGAATAAGGATGTGCCGCCTCTTAAAGTTAATGGGACAACGTATACTAGTGCTGGAGCCTTGCAATTTAAAAACGGATTATTTAGGTTAGACGGAAAGACTTTAAGAATTGTTAGCGGCGCTTTTCATTATTTCCGTGTTGTACCACATAACTGGGAAAATATCCTGCAGAAGATGAAAGCATGCGGACTTAATACTATTGAAACGTGAGTATATATTCTGTATAAAATGTTCGTGTTGATGTAGAGGCGCATGACATGCCAAACGTTGCAATACTAAATATTTTTATATTTGTATTCAATTTTCATACATTTCTATTAAATATTGTTACATTTGTAATCTATATTTTCTCATTTGTTTTTAATATTTCTTATATTTATATTGGATATTGTTTCATTCGTATTCTATATTTTTCGCCTGTATTTAATAATTCTTGATTTATATTGTACATCGTTTTATTTATGTCCTATATTCCTCATTCGTACATCATTTAATAACTGTTGGTTTGTATTATATATATTTTTTTATTTATATTCAACATTGATATAATTATATTGTATCTCCTACATGAGTATCGGAAATTTGCTTCATATTGAATATAAATAAACATTATACAATATATGCCATATAGACCCATGCTGGCGATATTTGCGTGTCAATACTCTGTTAACCTATATGGTTATTCGGTTTGGGCAACTTGGTTTTAACTATGTTTGGATACCTTGGTTGATGTATCATACTTACCACATGAAAAGATAATGCATGTTTTTTTCTCTAAAAAATTAACCAACGTCAACAAATATTTGAGGCGTTATGGAAATTATTTAGTCATATGTGCGTTTCTAAACCTCATTGACTCCACTGCATGTATTATCAAACGTCAGTATACTATAACAAGACAAGCATTTGCCATTTAAAACATAAATGATAGATGCTTAAAAAAAGATAGAAAATAACTTCACAGAAAATTTAACAATTTTATCTACATTAACATGGTACTTGAGGAAACACAGTACAAATCAATACAACAATGATTTTTCCGTGTTCCCTCCCCCTCCCCCGATTCAATTCTATTCAATATTTCAAAGGTCATTTACAATTATGTAAATGAGAGGCAACTTGTAATTACTGCACATCGTGTTTTTCGCACGTCTAAAACCTAAAATATCGTTTAAAAAATGACAAGTTGTGATACATTGTATAGTTCATTTCTTCCCAAAGTAACCGGACTTTGCCTGCATAAGCTTTCAATATAAAAATATGAAATGGTCTGATTGACGGTCTAAGTCGAAAGTGGCCGGAATTCCGCCGATGTCACCATAATCATATAATGCTGGTATTACATTATAACAGTTAAAATGTGAGATATTGCTTGCAAATAATGATTCCAAGTAGAAGAAAATATGTACTGCAACTTTTAAATCTGCAATAGACTGAAAAATAAGAAGTGTCCATTATGATCGTGAGAAAAATACCAATAAGTAAATCAATAATAAATACAGACGTTCACCGCTACGTAAGAACTAGGGTTCACGAAGCTCCAATAATGGCCCTGTAAAATATATTTCTTTTAATTACTTAATTTTAATTAAAGCTTGGTCTATGTGTATTGTTTTAAAATATATCCATCCCACCCAATTTTGTCCTTTGTTATGCATTTAAATATTTTTTATTCTTGCAAGACATTCTTGCCACATAAATACATTTATTCTGATCATTGCCTGGTACACTCCGAATAATTATGTGTAAATATATTTTGTAGCAAGAATGACTTCACTGTTAAAACCATGATATATTTACATAAAATTCTTGCTTAAAATGTAAGAAAATTGCATATTTTCGCTGTATATGTACACTTTAATGGTATTGTATTAAGTGACAACGCGAAATTGAAATATATATATAGTTTTTAAAAGAATATAGTATAATTAAAATAATAAACATCAAATTTTGCCCAAAAAAATAAGGTATTATTTTATTGCATTTTACAGGGCCATTTTGGGTAGTTTGTGAACCTTGTCTTTTGCAATATGATCGTTGGAACATTAAATCACCTACATGTATGTTCACAAATTATCTTAAATAGGTTTTTATCTAAAAATGGTAACTTCCGGGTTATATGCAATGTGGGTTAACGCCATTTTCAACACCTATATAATATACATATATATCCAATTGTATTTGTGCAGGAAGACTGAAGAATGAATCTGAGAAGAACCATCAAGCTTTTCGCAAGTACACAAGTAACTGGCCAACTGTTTCTCACGTAAAGGCTTTGGATCGTGATGAGAGGTGGTCGTTAGACGGCATCATCTTTGTATACTGGTAGAGCATCGGACTCCGGATCGGAGAATTGTGGATCCGATCCTCGTCACGGTTATACGTGGTCTCCTTGTGGATCCGATCCTCGTCACGGTCATACTAGGTCTCCTTGTGGATCCGATCCTCGTCACGTTCATACGTGGTCTGCTTGTGGATCCGATCCTCGTCACGGCCATACGTGGTCTGCTTGTGGATCCGATCCTCGTCACGTTCATACGTGGTCTGCTTGTGGATCCGATCCTCGTCACGTTCATACGTTGTCTTCTTGTGGATCCAATCCTCGTCGCAGTCATGCGTGGTCTCCTTGTGGATCCAATCCTCGTCGCGGTCATGCGTGATCTCCTTGTGGATCCAATCCTCGTCGCGGTCATGCGTGGTCTCTTTGTGGATCCGATTTTCGTCACTGCCATACGTGGTCTCCTTGTGGATCCGATCTTCGTCACGGCCATATATACGGGGTTTCCTTGTGGATCCGATCCTCGTCGCGGTCATCCTCGCCACGGCCATGCGTGGTCTCCTTGTGGATCCGATCCTCGTCACGGTCATACGTGGTCCGATCCTCGTCACGGTCATACGTGGTCTCCTTGTGGATCCGATCATCGCCACGGCCATGCGTGGTCTCCTTGTGGATCCGATCCTCGTCACGGTCATACGTGGTCCGATCCTCGTCACGGTCATACGTGGTCTCCTTGTGGATCCGATCCTCGCCACGGCCATACGGGGTCTCCTTGTGGATCCGATCCTCGTAACGGTCATACTTGGTCTCCTTGTGGATCCGATCCTCGTCACGGTCATACGTGGTCTCCTTGTGGATCCGATCCTCGTCACGGTCATACTTGGTCTCCTTGTGGATCCGATCCTCGTCACATACGGGGTCTCCTTGTGGATCCGATCCTCGTCACAGCCATACGTGGTCTCCTTGTGGATCCGATCCTCGTCACGGCCATACGTGGTCTTCTTGTGGATCCGATCCTCGTCACGGCCAAACGTGGTCTTCTTGTGGATCCGATCCTCGTCACATACGGGGTCTCCTTGTGGATCCGATCCTCGTCACCGCCATACGTGGTCTCCTTGTGGATCCGATCCTCGTCACATAAGGGGTCTCCTTGTGGATCCGATCCTCGTCACGGCCATACGTGGTCTTCTTGTGGATCCGATCCTCGCCACGGCCATACGTGGTCTCCTTGTGGATCTGATCCTCGTCACGGTCATACGTGGTCTCCTTGTGGATCCGATCCTCGTCACGGTCATACTTGGTCTCCTTGTGGATCCGATCCTCGTCACATACGGGGTCTCCTTGTGGATCCGATCCTCGCCACGGACATACGTGGTCTTCTTGTGGATCCGAACCTCGCCACGGACATACGTGGTCTTCTTGTGGATCCGATCCTCGCCACGGACATACAAATGTTTCAAATGTGATGATCTCTCACAACTGACGTCAGGGGGATCGAACCCAGCTTGGTCAAACATGTCTTAGATGAGACAGTTTGTCAGTTACTTGTGGAGGGACGGCGGTTCTTCCTTTACCAGTAAAATTGGAAGTCTTATAAACTTCGAATATATGGAATGGAGTTAAATCCACTCAACATATACCACGTGTCTGCTGCATGATAATACTAGACACTGTCGCGATATGATAGCAACAAATCGGAAGGATCGCATGGTACCATGAAGACCTACCATAACCAGGGTTCGTATTCACCAACCTGTCTTGACAGCATTCTTAGACTTGAGATTGAAATCCAAATTTCAACCTTAAAAATCTAGTTTACCATGACAGATAGAATAATTGTGAGAAGTTATTTGATAATATAGAATGTGTCCCTACATGCTTGCAAATTTTGACATCAATAAATGGTCTCTTAGTATATTTTTCAAAATACGTTTTTGAGTTCAAGTCTAAGAATATCCTTAAGAATGGTTGGTGAACAAAAGCCCTGGTCCTCCGCGGCCGGATGGTTTAAGGCTGTCGTCTAATGTTCACATCTCATCGCTGAGGTCATGGGTCCGACCCTAGTTCGTTTCAAAGACTTTATGCGAGAAAATGGACGCTGGTTCTGCTTACATTAATTCTGAGTTCTTCCTCTACTAACAAAACTTGATATTTTATATTTAACCTGCCATGTGTTGAAAATGGCGATTATCCTAATTCAATATAATTATGTATCTTATTGCAATCTGTATTTGTAACGAGAAATATATACCGCAACAGCATTGCCACGACGGCTTTTATTAACATCCACAAAAGCAGACACAATCAGTCAAGTTTAAGTTTAAACGTCTCACAACACTATTACATTTCACATAGGGCTCCATTGTAACATTTATGTCTCACAACACTATTACATTTCACATAGGGCTCCATTGTAACATTTATGTCTCACGACACTATTACATTTCACATAGGGCTCCATTGTAACATTTATGTCTCACGACACTATTACATTTCACATAGGGCTCCATTGTAACATTTATGTCTCACAACACTATTACATTTCACATAGGGCTCCATTGTAACATTTATGTCTCACAACACTATTACATTTCACATAGGGCTCCATTGTAACATTTATGTCTCACAACACTATTACATTTCACATAGGGATCCATTGTAACATTTATGTCTCACAACACTATTACATTTCACATGGGGCTCCATTGTAACATTTATGTCCAAAACACAGTGAAAAAGAACAAATTCTGCAGCATGTGTCTGGGCTCAAATTCTTCACGGGTTCAAGATATGCAATTATAAACGAAAACAAGAGTTGTCAGAAGACCAACAAAGTTCGCCTCTGGGTGTCTAAGTCCAAAAAGGGCCATAACTCTGCCAAAATGCAATCCAGGGTTATCGTTCTTGTCTGTGTGTGTTCCATTGATGATTGTGAACACACATGCAAAGTTTCATTCACATCCAATGAGTGGTTGCATAGATATGTTAAACTTAAACGCAAAAGTTTAACCTGGGTGTCTACAGACGACGCCGACGACGACGCTAAAAAGCATACCTTGGATTTTGTGATACCTATCAATTTCAATAACATGTTAGCTATTCACCCACGATGCGGTTTGAACCAACAATTCTGAAATGACACAGAATTAACCAGAAATCTAATATCAGCATAAAATATTCAATGGTAATTTCTAAACTAATTACCATTTAACACATGGCAGGAAAAAAATAAATCACTATAATGCAAAACACTGAAAAAAAGAAGAAAAAATGAACTAAAGTTTTATTTTTACCTCCTTCATCTGAACTCAAGGGAGATGATAGTGGTGTAAATCTTGAACGATGCTAAACGTAGGGTCCTCTGTGGCCGAGCGGTCGTGGACGCTGTCGTTTAATAAAGACTCAACTGTCACCGCCGATGTTTTGGGTTCGGGACCAACTTGGTCAAAAAACTTTATGCGAGACAGTTATGCTACTTACCTTGTGAATACACGGTGGTTCCATTATGTGTTGCTCTACATGCCATAATATATATAATCTGCCATGTGTTAAAAACTGAATCTAAAAAAAAGGTCGGGGTTAATTAGAGCACAAAAATAGTTGTTGAAATAAACCAGAATATGAAAATCGTTTATAATAAGTTAAACATATAAGTTTAGGACCCATTTATATCTTTCTCTGTATTTCTTTTTTTACTCTATTTCGTTATACAGTGTTCAATACCAATAACTGGGTCATATGTATTTTAAAACAAATTTCGCAGAAAAAAATATTTTACAAAAATGTTTTTAAAGTATTTTTTTTATTTGTATCATCGTCTGCGAGATCTCGTAAAGTGTCACTGTAGTCGATAAAGCGTTTAAAGACGTTTAAAAGCGTTATCTTTGTACGCACAGACTGGGTTTACTATTAATTTCACACAGGCTAGGGATACCACAGAGTTGTATGTTATCGGTATAAGGAGTCAATAAAACTACATAACACGCTCTATATTTAAATTGCTAACTTTGCAATATCTCGCACACCTGACTCGACACCCGGGTAACGATGAGCGAATCTAGCACGGAAATATATTCCAGTGATGGGTCACTTAGGTTTTCTAAAGGGGAATTTACGTTAGATGAGCGCCCGTTCCAGGTGCTGTCCGGGGCGTTCCACTATTTCCGGACGTTACCCGTGTTCTGGACAGACAGGCTGCTCAAACTAAAGGCATGTGGGTTAAACACGGTAGAAACGTAAGTGACATTTCTGGCATATTACGTGTATATACATATAAGACGATGGAGTTCGTGTATTTCGTGTTTTTCGTGTATTTCGTGGATTATTAACACTCTGTTTATTCAGGCTTAGTTTGAGTATGGCGATGAGTAAAAATAAAACAGAAAGTAGGTTATTGAAATAAAAGCCGACCTTAAGAGATTTGGAACGCGTTCGAGCCAATGAAGTTCTACTGTATATATAATGTAGTGTTGAGGGTCCGGTAGATTGAATTGTTTAAATGTGTTTTCTTCTTCTCTCTAAATAAATTATCTGTTATTATTGTTATTTTTTGTTGTTTTTTCTTGTGCTGTCTCCGAATGCGGTATTCATAGCCCGTACACAGATACCACGTGGTAGATAATCAAACGGGACAAGTTTTATAAATGCACACGTTTTATCTGTTAAAATGTGTGTTGCGTGTCCCATTTACACGCGTGTTGCCTTACATAAAAAGCTCGTTTCTCGGCAACCTTATAATGCATCTAACGTTAGCACGCTATCATGACATGCATATTGCACGTAAACAATTTAAATAAAAAAGTAGATGCTACAGTATTAATACGTTAAATGTGACGATTAAAACGACCTTAGGCAACAAACTTGGTATTGAGTTTGTTAGACCATAATAAATTAATTGTTAGATTTTCATCACCGCCCCCCCCCCCCCCCCCCCACCCCTAATTTTCATGTCGCGCCGATCCTTTTTTATTTTTCAAAAAAAAAAAATAATAATAAAATAAATAAAAAATACCCCCCCCCCCCCCCCCACACACACACACACAATCCCCATCCCACTTTTTAAGTGATAACCTGTCAATTAATAATGGACTTAAAATTCTGCCATGTCCAGACACTCCGAATTGTCACTGGTGATCATTAGAATATTATCCGAATATTCCGCGCACGCACGCACGCACGCACGCACGCACATACATGAAAACACATAATGCACGTACATACTGGTCCACCAGAGACTTAAGTTTACGTCTCTGATACCATATAAATGATACACGCAGTATAGAACATCAAATAAACATTACGGTAACAAATTCAATGAGAGTCCATGTTTTTTTTTACTCTGTTTGTAGATACGTCCCGTGGAACTTACATGAAGAATACCAGGGGCAGTTTAACTTTACCGGAATACTGGATGTAAGGTAATGGTCTAGTTTATAACTACATTTACTGCAATTAATCAGCAGTTAGTGATAACATATGACGTACAAGGCAGGACTATGTTAGAAAAGGCAATTAGTCAATACTTTGTGATAATACATATTTTTGAATGTGGTTTAACGCCATTTTCAACAATTTGAGGTAATATATAGTATATCTAAATTTATCAATGGAGGAAGACCTCAGAATAAATCTGAGAGGAACCACCGTCCTTCTACAAGTAACTGCCGATTTTTTTCACGTAAAGTGTTTAGAGCGAGTGGGATCGAACGTACGAACTTAGCAGTGAGAGGTAAGTGATCTTGAGACGGCACCTTAGAACGCTCGGCCACGGAGGACCGCTGGGTGATAGTACAAGACATATACAATGTAGCACTCTGATAGAAAAAGACAACTAATCAATAATAAGTGACAGTATACTAATATGTCACCAAAGACAGCACCATATTAGAAACAAGAGTTATCAGAAGACAACAAAGCTCGCCCATGGGTGTCTAAGTCCAAAAAGGGCCATAACTGTGCCAAAATGCAATCCAGAGATGTGATTCTTGTCTCTGTGTGTTCCATTGATGATAGTGAACACACATGCAAAGTTTCATTCACCTCCAATAAGTGGTTGCTTAGATATTTTAAACTTAAACGCAAAAGTTTAACCTGGGTGTCTACAGACGACGACACCGGGGTCATGACAATAGCTCTCCTTGGACTTCGTCCCAGCGAGCTAAAAAGCAAATCGGTAATTTATGAATAATAATTGACAAAGCAAATTTAAATCATTATTCTGCTTCACAGTGATATATATTCATATTGATAATGATAAGTGTGCCAACAATAAAATATTCGCGTTATGGTTAATAATAATTACATATATAACATACCATTGATGTAGATATAGATGCGATCTATAATTGTCATTGGAAAATTATATAATTATATACACTTAGACCCACTAAATTTCTCATATATAGCGCATAAATTATAAAACAATTTCATACATATGTATACATACTATTCTCATCATGCAGAAAGTTTATCCAGACGGCCAAAGATGTTGGATTGCACGTGATATTTAGACCCGGACCTTACATTTGTTCTGAATGGGACTTCGGCGGTCTTCCAGCGTATGTCAAATAGCAATTCTACATTATTGTTGTTATTGTATTGTATGTGTATTGTATGTGTCACTATTTACTGTCTGTGTATACTATCTATTGTATGTGTAATGCATCTAATGTTCTTTGTTTATTATCAGGGGCGTTCCTATTTATACTCCTATACGTCCGGGCGTTAAACTCAGAGTTGAATGTGGAAACTAAAAAAAGGTTACAATGCAAAAAATAAAATAAAACTGAACCCGAAGAGTGGGGGGAGGGGGTGGAGAGTGGGGTAAGAGGTTCGTGCTTTAAGATATAGAAACCCGTAATATTTCGGACAATTTGAATGACTTCACAGTCCGTGTCAAAGTCACTAAAACTTCTCATTTGCAGTTCTATCAAAGAAAAAATTCTCGGGGGAGGAACCAACCCCACCCCCACCGGCAAGTACGAAGGGGACAATCCCTTAAAAAACATCTAGTAACGCCCCTAATTACATATTGTATGACACACTTTCCAATGCTGCAACATGCTCATCAGTCGTGTAGTAATCCGAATTGTTTGTGTGTTTTTTGTATGGCAGTTGCTCGCCCACCACATGTTCTAGACAAGGAGAAATAAGTCATGGCTACAGTAGCCCGCATTTTGCATATAGATATTGTCCGTAATCAAACATTTAGCCTATGTTTATTCCGCCAGGTGCAAATAAATGTTGTATTTTATCAGCAGAGTTTACTGTTTACTCAGTGTCACCCGCGGGAGATAGTGAGAGGTTAACATCGAACACATCTATGTTTTATGTTACCTCCATGGTCTGAAATCTTACTACATTGATGTATGCCGATTTACTGAAACGAGAAGACAGTGTAGTGTTTAGTTTAAACGGTATTTTATATAAAAAAAACGTGTGCAATATTTTAATACATATAACATACATCATGTTAACAAAAGTCCCTATTGAAGAGAAGCAGAAGTATGACATTTTTAGAATCTGCTTCTCGTCGTGTCATGGTGTTGTGGATAGAATATTAACCGCTAATGCCAGAAGGCATAGGTCAGATCCAATGCTCCACCTACTGGCCTTTCATTAACATAACCCAATCATTTTTCCCTTCAGAAAATGGACCTTAGGACGATGGACAGAAACTCTTGTTTTATTTCACACTTAATCCAAATCAAATCAGTATAAACAACTTCTAAGTGTACAGTTATAGTCTATTTCATCTTATAACGTGTTGGTACGCCGTAAAACCCTATTCATTCATTTTATTTCATCACTGTCATGAAACTTGCTGTTTTATATAGATGGTTACTTAGCGACCCAAACATGAAAGTGAGAAGCAATTACCATGGTTACGTGGCTGCTGTAGAAAGATATTTTAATAAATTGCTGCCATTAGTCGTCGATCTTCAGGTTTGATAGAACTCTGTAATTTAACATAATTATAATTAAACATCAATTAAAAACAGCATCTTAAAACATATACATGTACATTAAATTTGCTTGTTTCAGTGGCTCATTTTCATTTTGACGTTTGTAATTGGATAGATAATCTTAATAATTACAATTATATGAAATACAAACGGTGCCTCTGACCCGAGCCTAAAATGGGATTTAACGCCATGTATAACACAACACATATCACGTTATATATGGAATATTAAGATTTAATGACGGAAGAAAAACCTCGGAAATCTGAGTACATTCACCGTCTTTCCGCAAGTCATCGGTAAACTTTCTCCCATACATTTGTGGACCGAGCTGGGCTAGATAGAGATATAGTCGTGTTATGTAAGAATGTTGGTTAACTAGTAATGTATATAACATTCTATTCGCATTATAATATAATGTAATCAAATACATATTACATTATATACATTTTTATGGTAAAATAAAATGACATGTTCGCATAACACGGTATTCTGTATATTTTGATTCTCATTTACAAAACGAGCTGCATTATTGATGTGGTTGGATACTTTAAAGCTGCATCATTGATGTGGTTGGATACTTTAAAGCTGCATTATTGATGTGGTTGGATACTTTAAAGCTGCATCATTGATGTGGTTGGAGACTTTAAAGCTGCATCATTGATGTGGTTGGATACTTTAAAGCGCATCATTGATGTGGTTGGATACTTTAAAGCTGCATTATTGATGTGGTTGCATACTTTAAAGCTGCATCATTGATGTGGTTGGATACTTTAAAGCGCATCATTGATGTGGTTGGATACTTTAAAGCTGCATCATTGATGTGGTTGGATACTTTAAAGCGCATCATTGATGTGGTTGGATACTTTAAAGCGCATTATTGATGTGGTTGGATTCTTTAAAGCTGCATTATTGATGTGGTTGCATACTTTAAAGCTGCATTATTGATGTGGTTGCATACTTTAAAGCTGCATCATTGATGTGGTTTGATACTTTAAAGCGCATCATTGATGTGGTTGGATACTTTAAAGCGCATCATTGATGTGGTTGGATACTTTAAAGCTGCATCATTGATGTGGTTGGATACTTTAAAACTGCATTATTGATGTGGTTGCATACTTTAAAGCTGCATCATTGATGTGGTTGGATACTTTAAAGTTGCATTATTGATGTGGTTGCATACTTTAAAGCTGCATTATTGATGTGGTTGGCTGCATTAACAATCACATTTATATTTATTTTAGTATATTTGTTATTATTTTCATGTATCACAATTACAAATTATGAAAAGCAATTATGCATGCGCATTTTGGGTTCTATAATTTAACTTAACTGTATGTTATTTTTGTATTGATGTCAGCATTCAAACGGCGGACCAATCATTGCATTTCAAGTGGAAAATGAGTTCGGATCTTATAGCTCCAATGTGGAACATCTGTTATTTATCAAGCAGGTAAAGAAAATAATTAATGGTATTGTTTACTTGTTAAAGGGAATTTATTAGGATTTTTTCAAACTCTTAAAATTGGCTGAAAAGATTTGTTTCCTAAATATCATGCCAAAATATACCCACTGATCCCTTTTACAAAAGGATATCTATTTAAAATTGCTAAATTGATATATATTAAAAAGGGATTTCTCTGCTCGGGCTACGCGCCTAGGTAAGACTAAAATAGATTTCCTGCTTAAAATGGTAACATATTTGGTGACGTATTAAATGAGTCACGTTGTTTCATTTTGATTTCAATTTGATCCGTTATACCGTTATCCGTTTATACGTTGCAAAAATGGTTTCATCTAAGAAAGAGTACGAATGTCGATGCGAAGGTCGCCAAACAGTATTTAAGAGCTGTCCATTTTCAAAATGGGGATTTCGTTTCAAGTTTACCACTCCAATTTGAATATTGGTTTTGTCACAATAAGGTTGATTTTATATACCAAACCATTATGATTTTATTTATCAATGATAATGAGATGCTTTTTATCCATTTTAACAATTATTTCATTTTTAAGACATTTATAGCGTTTTTTCCTGATATATTTACTTTAAGTACTTACAAAGCCCCTGGTTCATTTTAAATGCGCGATTCTAGTTGCGTAACAGTGTGTTAAAATTTCCTTTCAAAACCTTCTTATTGACTGGAAATGCATCGGGAGTTTAAGCCATTTTCAACACAGAAATTCCTCAGAATGAATTTGAATAGAACTACATTCTAGATTTTTTACCCCCGGACCACCCTAGCTCAGATATGGAAAAGACAGCCTCGATTTTCACTGTCTGGCTATACCAAACTGGTTTGTGTCATATACAAAACAACGTTAACTGTTGACTTTACATGCATTCCGTATAGTGTTGAGAATTATGGACTGTTTTCCACATCTATTGTATGTACATTGTAAGGAAATATCACTCTCTCCTATGCTAGTAGCATTTCTATGTTGGTGCGTTATCACAATTATTAGTAAGTATTCATAATTTCATATAAGTATAGCCTTGTTGGAACATATATGTTAATGCCGCTATTTTTCAAATTACACATACCGTCAAACCTCTGAAAGCGGTCATTTCTATTAAGCAGCCATCTGTCTTAAGAAGTCACATTTACTATGTGTCATGTCTATGCTTTCAGAGCTAACTAACTTGTATCAAGCAACAACCTGTCTTAGTCTTAAAATGGCACTTTTGCTCCTGCTCTTAGCTGATTAAGATGGTTAGACTGTACTGCTTCCTAATTCTAGTTTGATATTTTTGTTTTAGTTGTTTATAAAGCAAGGTCTAAAGGAACTGTTCTTGACATCTGACAACTTATCAGGCATGCTGAAGGATGTTTTCTACCAAGGTAAATATATTATATACGCGCCTCCAACGATATCAAGCCATGATTTATAAGGAGTCTGCTTTTTTTAAGTAATTAATCGTACATTTTTTAAATAAAATCTTCCTATTAAATACCACTACCATACTGTTCAAAATGTTTCTATTTATTATTGATATGTACTTTTGTACGTGCCTTATATATTTTCAGACGTTATTAATGGCGAAAAGCTTTCAAGTCAAAATAAAATGCTCTGTTCAATGAGAGTCGTTCTGTCTTAAATATGCTTCATTTACATTAGACATTTATATCACTCTACTTTGTTTTTCTATGAAATATTAAACTACATATACTATTCAGAATTGCTCGGAAATACCATAAAACCATTGTCTGAAGCATATACTTTAAACATTTAAACAGCATGATTATTTATGATAGAGGCACTCCCAACCGCCAATTTCAAGGAATTCAAGGAGGGCCGCGTTCTCTTTGATCAGATACACAACTGGAGCAGGGAATTCCCGCTGATGGTCACAGAGTTCTGGACAGGATGGTTTGACCACTGGACATCCAAACATGACGGCCTGAGCGTACCAGGTGAGTTCAAACCACTTACCAATTACATGTATATTTCATTTTGTTTAGCCTCAAAACATTCAATAACACTTCCATTATATGCACGTAGTTGTAACCACCAAAATGGGAAAGAACCTGGGGGAACTAAACGTTGTTTACCTATACATACAAACCTGTCTTAAGCAGACAGTCAATGGAAGGAGTAAAATGACATTTTCAGTAATTGTTTAATACAGGTTAATTTGCTCTAAAAGCATATAAATGGGAAATAGCAGATGTGGCTTCTTAAGACAAGTGGCTGCTCAATAGAGGTGACCCCCGTTAACCGGTTTGTCTGTATACAGTATGTTTTTATAAATGATATCGACTATCTCTAAGTATTATATGAACAAAGTGAAAGAAGAAACACTGACACTATGTTGGTATAACAATAACTTAACACCGCCACAATCCTAATGCACTCACTCGAGGTCAGTCTTGGATTAACAAAAGTATCTAGAAGTCTAGACTATATTTTTCGAATTTGCTTAATTTTTTTTGATAGTCACCAGTACCAACTATATAAATTGTTGTAATAAAAATGGAAGATCCGTTTGAGAGTAATATATTTTGATTACCGTAATTATAAACATACTATTCCATTTGTTTTGGGTTCTATGTAGCCAAATGGTATAAAGTACTGCGTCCTGATACATTACCTCTCGCAGTTCAGATTGTGGGTACGAGCCCATCTTAGTACAAAAACTAAATGTGAGAAAGTTTGCCAGTTACTTGCGGAAGAAAAAAGAATTCCACTTATACAGGTTTATTCTGGGGTTTCTATTCCTCCACCAATAAAACTGATATTGGTATAATGTGCTGGAAAGCACTTTAAAATGTCATCTCATTCTGTGCGCAATATCGATAGTTGCTGCTGACCGGTGGAAACATGTTTGTCATAACATTCGTATATTGAGATCTCTCGTTAAATAACTATTAATTACTATTGTTATTATGTATTGTAGACTACGCGTCCTACCTTGAGGATATCCTGAAGGCAAATGCGTCTGTCAACTTTTACATGTTTCATGGCGGCACAAACTTCGGGTTCATGAACGGTGCCAATAAATTCGAGGGTTCCACATACAAACCCGACGTTTCCAGTTATGGTGAGATTGTACTCTATATTAACGGTCGTTTAATTTCTATAGTGGTAAAAGATTGATTGCAGTTTAACGTTTCAAGTAATTAAACATTGAGTTGTTGATTTCATCAGTATCTTGAATCAAATCCTTTTTTGGATAGAAACATGAAAACTTCATTTCTTTAAATGTTTTAAATTAATTTATTGTACAACTTATAAAATTTCCACTGTTACGATTGGTCGTTTATTGATTACTTGCCTACTCATAGAAAACAATATTCACCTTGAGAAAAGATGATAATGTTCAAAACCAACACCCGGACTTTAGAGTCTAAGACACTCTTCAAGCGGCTATCGTAGCGAGAGGACCTGCGCGCCTAAGCTCAAGTCTTCTAAATGAGTCAAATATAAGGGAAAATCTGATTAGCGGGAAATTCCCCCAACAAGGGTGACTCCATCGGGCGATTGTAGGAGAAACTTTTTTAATTATGTTTTTAACGTGGCCCTGGACAGGATTGTTTTAATGTCAATCAACGAAGCACTTACCAGCGGTGTATAATGCAACATGATGGCAACACTCACCTTTGGAGTTCAGCGACGAGAGTTTAAACGGCGGGGAACTTAACCATCAACCTTCAAAACTTAATCAATCCTCAACTATAAGACAACGACTTGACTATTCATCAACTTCAAGAATCGACAACATCTTATAATCGACAATGACCAGAATCGACAAATCTACTTAACCATCTGTTCCAGCCAGTGGTGCAGCACCGGGAAAGTAGCGACTCTGCCGATGCTGTCCAGTGGCTAAATAATCAACACTTCTTGCTCGCCAAAATGCCTAGAGCGAAGCTGCGAGGCTAAAGATAAACTTAACGACGACCGCTACAGTTTAAGAAGACTTTACCTTACATCTAGTGGGACATTTTTGAGACATATTTTGTCAAAATTGTGCAATTTGTGAAAAGCAACAAACATGGCATATGGATAGAACATATATTATTGAACATTTTTGGCTATGGACCCATGTCAGATATTACAAAATGACCGCCAAATATGGAAAAAAATAACACTGAATGTAAAACTTAAATTTTATTTTAACGAAATGTATTACCCCAGGTCATGGAATTTGACACTGATAAGTAAATCTAAAACATATCTTATAGAACATTTTTTACTATGGATCAATGTCAGATTTTACAAAATGAACACCAGAATTTTTTACTGATGATACATTTGCCTGCATATTGGCAAGCCACTGCCCTCTAACCAGTCTCCAGTGGCATATAGGACAATCATTTGCCTGCATATTGGCAAGCCACCACCCTCTAACCAGTCTCCTGTGGCACATAGGACAATCATTTGCCTGCATATTGGCAAGCCACTGCCCTCTAACCAGTCTCCTGTGGCACATAGGACAATCATTTGCCTGCGTATTGGCAAGCCACTGCCCTCTAACCAGTCTCCTGTGGCATATAGGACAATCATTTGCCTGCATATTGGACAATCATTTGCCTGCATATTGGCAAGCCACTGCCCTCTAACCAGTCTCATGTGGCATATAGGACAATCATTTACCTACATATTGACAAACCACTGCCCTCTAACCAGTCTCCAGTGCCATATAGGACAATCATTTGCCTGCATTTTGGCAAGCCACTGCCCTCTTACCAGTCTCCAGTGGCATATAGGACAATCATTTGCCTGCATTTTGGCAAGCCACTGCCCTGTAACCAGTCTCCAGTGACATATAGGACAATCATTTGCCTGCATATTGGCAAGTCACTACCCTCTAACCAGTCTCCTGTGGCATATAGGACACTCATTCCTATATGGAGTCCTCAATACACAACAATATCGTGTCTGAACAGTAATATTGTTTTTCCTAAGCAGCAATTACTTTGTTATTACTGAGGGATTAGTCAAGAGTCATTATTTGTAAATTTACATAAAACATTATATTCTATTTTGGTAATTTATTTTTAATAACCCATTACATTTGGAGTTTATGCAAGCTTGTTCAATCATGGTGTATATTTGATAAACCAATAAAGAAAAGTACAAAAAGGCAATAGCAAGTGTTGTTTCCTCTTGCATATCTTTATATGCATTTTTCATGATTGGACAAGGAATTATATAGATACAAGTACTTGATCAAGTGAGGTATCCTTTTTAACTAACAAATTTTAAAGGTCTGCATGTGTACATATTTAACTAATATTTAGGTCCGCATGTGTACATATATATTATTTTTGTCGTGTCAAGCAATTCTGTACACAACATAGCATAATATGTGTCATAATTGGTTAATTTATTCCAATAAAAAAATGAATTTAAACATATTACAATCATGTATGGCCTACTTTAAAAATAGCAGCCATTTTGGAATTGCCTTTTTTGCTGGGAATATTCGTGTCTATCATTGTGTCTAGTTTGTTGCTATGGTAAAACAATCCACAATTATCTTATAAAGATAAGATCGGGGTTAACGTGTAACGTTGGACAGGCTTAAGGTTAGCGCTGTTTTAACATGTGATACCACTCACCATGGGTTATCCAGAGACAATCGTGAAACATCGGGTATTTCCGTATCCTCTTTATATTGCGTAGCATAAAGGCCGAGGTGATCAGATTGATCCAGAGAGTCTCATTCTAACCAGTCAATAAAGAGAATGCAACGCATGCGCATACATTTTAATAATCCCCGGATGCTGAAGACAAATGCGTTTATTTTGTGTCAGTAGCGCTTTAAAATGGAAGAACAAAGACGTGTGCATTTTAAAAAGAAACCTCCCAAAATAAAAAAGACTAACATTTGAAGGCAACAGGCCAAGGACACACTGGGTGAGACGATGTATTGTAACTGCAAAACTCAAGGCTGAATTGACAGAGTCGTCGCCCATTGGAGAGTGTGCAGGCACTAACGGTATATACGCTATTAATACGTACGGTGAATTAAAAACATAAATCTGAACTGATTTAAAACCAATAGATCCTACGTATCAATATGATTTTGTGGAGTGCAGTGGTTCAGTCAAAGGGGCTAGCCCCTGATCAGTGGGGGTGACGGCGGTTTCGTCAACCTGCCGGTTCGTCTACCTTAATTTGTTCACGGTGGTATCTAGAGCACGGAACCCATGATCGGAGGGTCCTCCCCCACACGACCATGCGTGGTGTCCTTGAACACACACTTTTTGTAATAACTTGCTTCACAATTGAAGTAATTACTATGTTTAAACTGAACAAATTCAAATAAATGGTTCAAAGATGTTTTGAAGAAGTTTGTTAGTTCAGAGACATAATATTATGTCTCTGGTTAGTCTTACATTACTAAAGTGGTGTTTATAACCTAATTGTGTTTTTTTAAAATTTCACATGTTCTATTATGTAGCGCCAGTAAATTGCTTGTTAAAATTTAGTATGGGTGTGTCACAATGACACACTCATTCATGATTGCAGCATATACATATATATATATATACATTTCAAGGGATTTGAGTTTAGAGGCTGGGGAGCAACACAAAATCTGAACTGGCACACATGTTTTCAGAAGAAATAGATATATAGTAAATATTAATAAAGTATGGGAGGCATACCACAGGTTTTTTAAAGAGAAGATCTGCCAATGCCTTTTACATCCCTAAATATATGAATATATAGCATGTATATTGACACTAGCCCCTGTGGATTGTAGTACGCAGTCTGTACATCATCAGTAGTTTAGGTTCCATTGTATGATAGATTTATTTTGAGAATTCGTCAGAACAGTGGACATTTCGAGCACAAACTGTTATGTTCAGATAATCCTACACATGTTCCATTGGGTTTATATCTGCAGATAGTGTAGCATATTAGCATTATTGGCTGCAGGAACGTTTGTTGTTAAAGATGCATCACTTATAACTTTCTCTTCGGTAAATGATGAAAAGTTTATTGAATCACAAAGAGGGAGAATAATGGTTGATTCCATAAATTCAGACCAGAGATCAGCATTCCAAAAATAGTACAGAGTGGAGATCAACATTAAAAATAAGATAAGATCCAAGATGGAGACTAAAAAATAAGTTAAAATCAGAGATCAACATATAAAAAAGCTCAGATTTGCGACCAACATAATTCAAAAGGATTATATAGAAAGTCAAAATTTGAGTGTCAAATAATCAAAATAAAAGTAAGAATAACTGTATAATACCCTGTAGTGATCTTTTTTATCTGAAACATTTCAGTGAATTATATATGTTTATTACGATTGCACTTAACACTTGATTTTCACCACTGGGTTATTTTTTGCCCATGGAGATTTTGAGCGCCGGGTAATTACCTGATATTTTGCTATAAAGCCTACAAATAGCTATGAATATTTAATTCTTATTTAATTAATTAACTTTTAAAATATGCTGGTAAGATAAATCTGTTGCCAAGGATGCTCTATTTAAGTCCTTGCTGTTGCATTTTCTAAGTCCACTTCGTGGTAAATGATTAATAAAACAACCGTCTAATAGCATTACTGCTAAATTCCCTTGGTATACACTGCATTGCCATTCTAACATGTTTAGCTGTGTTATATTGTGTGTGGGTACTGTTTATGTTCATACTATTTACTGTTATGTTGATGTAGTCCTGGGTAAGAGAATGATGTATTTTAATATTGTAAGCCAATATATTACGTATAAATCTCAATTGTAGATTATGATGCCTTATTGACTGAAGCTGGTGACATCACCCCTAAATATAATAAAACAAGAGAACTTCTGCTCGAGCATGTGTTGAAGGAGCAAGGTAATGTGAACATCAAGAAAATATATAATTAATAAAGTAATATGGAGTAGAATGGGCATAAAGTAATATAAGCATTAAGGTTATGTAACCGGCAATAAATATAGTAAAGTAACATGTAGTAGATTATAAACTAACATAAACAACAAAGTAACATTAACATCAAGTATTGTAAACTACAAGGTAACATAAATATCTAGGTAATGTAAATATCAAGTAGCATAAACTACAAGGTAACATTAATATCAAGTTTTGTAAACAACAAGGTAACATTACTATCAATTAACATAAACTACAAGGTAACATAAATATAAGTAATGTAAACTACAAGGTAACATTAATATCAAGTAATGTAAACTACAAGGTAACGTCAATATCAAGTAACGTAATTTACATGGTAATGTAAATGTCAAGTAAAGTAAACTAAAAGGTAGCATAAATATCAAGATAACTTATAGCAAGGTATCCTAAATATCAAAATAAAGCAACCGATATATTTGTCTAGATGATATTACATGGCTACTGAATGTGTAGTACAAATATTTATCTCTAGACGGTCACATACCTTGCTTAATAATTACTGTATTTACCTTTTAGGAATAACATCACTACCAGACATTCCTGGGAACTCACAGAAAACGGCATATGGTAGGAAAATTGTCTTCAATTTTTGTACTTCACATGTTATCATTTTGGTTGCATTGTTTGAATACCATAGTAGACACCCCAGAGACCCCAATAGAAACATGTAGTATGTTAAATGCATATTCATCATGCAGTACTATAAATCTCATTTATAAATGGACATCTTGTACATATAATACTTATGTACACCTCTAATACCTAATACTTATGGCATATATGTGTACCTTTCATGGATATGAAATATATGTTTATCTCCCATACATAGTTATGAAATATATGTTTATACCTCACATAAATTAGATGTAATGCTATTCAATCAATGTTTAACTGACATATATATATGCATACCCAGAGGTGTTTTTTTTTACCTTTTTTATAGCCGTTATTAGGTCATATTTCCAATGGCAAATAGTATCTTTGTTTTCCCAATTCATGAGTGGTTTAAAATTCCCAATTGAAAGTTTCAATAATCGTAAATTGAAACTTGTCGTCATTCCTTGATAAAATAAACAAAGTTTTTCCCAATGTTCATTTAGTATCAAATTGATTCTTAATTTGAGTGGTTGCTGAAGCAATTTTACACATTTTTATAAAGATGAACAAACAGTACTTTGATACCTGTCATGTTTTGGTCTGCAGGTGCAGTGCAGGTTGAAGCCTTTCTTTCATTTGAAGACATGTTGAAGACTTCACCAGTAAGTATAGAACAATATGATATGGTACAATAACAGTGAATGGTATACATGTTGGATACCACACCAGTAAGTAAAGAACAATATGATATGGTACAATAATAGTGAATGGTATACATGTTGGATACCACACCAGTAAGTACAGAACAATATGATATGGTACAATAACAGTGAATGGTATACATGTTGGATACCGCACCAGTAAGTACAGAACAATATGATATGGTACAATAACCATTGATGGTATACATGTTGAAGACCGGACCAGTAAGTATAGAACCATATGATATGGTACAATAACCATCGATGGTATACATGTTGGATACCACACCAGTAAGTATAGAACAATATGATATGGTACAATAACAGTCAATGGTATACATGTTGGATACCGCACCAGTAAGTATAGAACAATATGATATGGTACAATAACAATCAATGGTATACATGTTGAATACCACACCAGTAAGTATAGAACAATATGATATGGTACAATAACCATCAATGGTATACATGTTGGATACCACATCAGTAAGTATAGAACAATATGATATGGTACAATAACAGTCAATGGTATACTTGTTGGATACTGCACCAGTAAGTATAGAACAATATGATATGGTACAATAACTATCGATGGTATACATGTTCGATACCGCACCAGTAAGTATAGAACAATATGATATGGTACAATAACCATTGATGGTTTACTTGTTGGATACCGCACAAGTAAGAATAGAAGAATATGATATGGTACAATAACAATCAATGGTATACATGATAGATACCACACCAGTAAGTATAAAACAATATGATACGGTACAATAACAGTCAATGGTATTCATGTTGGATACTGCACCAGTAAGTATAGAACAGTATGATATGGTACAATAAAAATCAATGGTATACATGTACATGTTGAATACCAGACCAGTAAGTGTAGAACAATATGATATGGTACAAAAACTATCAATGGTTTACATGTTGGATACCACACCAGTAAGTGTAGAACAGTATGCTATGGTACAATAACTATTGATTGTATACCACACCAGTAAGTGTATAACAGTATGATATGGTACAATAAAAATCAATGGTTTACATGTTGGATACCAGACCAGTAAGTGTAGAACAATATGATATGGTACACAAACTATCGATGGTTTACATGTTGGATACCACATCAGTAAGTGTAGAACAGTATGATATGGTAAAGTAACTATTGATTTTATACATGTTGGATACCACACCAGTAAGTGTATAACAGTATGATATGGTACAATAAAAATCAATGGTTTACATGTTGGATACCACACCAGTAAGTGTAGAACAATATGATATGGTACAATTACATTCTATGGTATACATGTTGGATACCAAACCAATAATTGTAGAACAATATGATATGGTAAATTAACTATTGATTGTATACATGTTGGATACCACACCAGTTAGTATAGAACAATATCATATGGTACAATAACCATTGATGGTATACATGTTGGATAGCACACCAGTAAGAATAGGACAATATCATATGGTACAATAACCATGAATGGTATACATGTTGGATACCACACCAGTAAGTATAGAACAATATCATACTGTACAATAACCATGGATGGTATACATGTTGGATACCGCACCAGTAAGTATAGAACAATATGATATGGTACAATAACAATCAATGGTATACATGCTGGATACCACACAAGTGTAGAACGATATGATATGGTAGAATAACTATCGATTGTATACATGTTGGATACCACACCAGTAAATATAGAACAATATGATATGGTACAATAACAATCGATGGTATACATGTTGTTACCACACCAGTATGTATAGAACAATATGATATGGTACAATTACTATCGATGGTATACATGTTGGAAACCACATAAGTAAGTATAGAACAAAATGATGTGGTACAATTATTATCGATGGTATACATATTGGTTACCACACCAGTAAGGATTGGTACAGTATGCATTGCATAATGCAATTATGTTTGTTAAGATAAACTGTATTACGTAATTTGTATAAAAACATATGTTGAAAGAATGTTTGGAATCCTATAAATACTACATGTAATCAATTTGTATTAAATGCACATTAAAAATTTAAAATTGTTAAAAACATTTAATTGAAAGTTTAAACTCTTTAATTAATGCTTTGTAAAGAGTGAATGTATATTATATGTATTATGTTTCTTCTCTGTATATATTTATAAACCACCTAGTTCAAGGCAATAAACATGTATTTGTTATGCCAATAAACTATTGAATTGAATTCTGGAAAAAAAATATAAATAAAATTGATTTGATACAAAAATACTTAACAGCACACCTGTTGCTTTGAGTAACACTGTGAATATTGGAGACCATACCAGTAAGTACAGAACAGTAACATTTGAAAAAGTAACACCTACCATATATAAACTGTCATCTAGTTAAGTTTCATTCAATAACATCTTAATGAAGTTGATAAGTTAAAATAAAACATACATGGATACCTTTTGTAACAAAAATAATTGTCTTTTTTTTTTTCAATTGAGGACATCGCCAAGTTACACTTTTTTTTAGCTCAAGTTATACTTTTCTCTCTCTCTCTCTCTCTCTCTCTCTCTCTCTCTCTCTCTCTCTCTCACTTTCTGTCTCTTTCTCTCTCTCTTTCTCTCTCTCTCTCTCTCTCTCTCTCTCTCTCTAGCCACATTTATTCTGTTTGCAGGTGATTAAGTCGCAGGAAGCTGTGCCAATGGAAATGCTGAAACTTCATGACAATTACGGCCAGAACTATGGTTACATACTTTATCGTACTGAAATACCAGCACATTCAAAACAGCTGTTATTTACAGACCTGCCAAAGGATCGAGCACAAGTAAGTAGACATTTAGTATTCCATTTATACCAATTTATTTTGTTTCCATTGCAAAGTAATCTCAGAGCTTATATGAAACACTCTCAATTTCACATTCTGGGTAGAACCGGTACTAAGTGTAGTTTTTTAAAAGGCCATCGGATTGAGCTGGGGATCCAACATGAAATGTCCAGCATGACTGGCCAACACTCTATCCAATGCATATCTTCAAAGACATGGTGTTAAATACTTCCTATATGTTTAGTGTTTGTACAAATAGAAGGTTTTGGGTTTGATCATGTGAAATACTTCCTATATGTTTAATGTTTGTACAAATAGAAGGTTTTGGATTTTATCATGTGAAATACTTCCTATATGTTTATGTTAAATTTCATATAGAAGGTTTTGGGTTTGATCATGAACTGGCTTCTGTTTCTCCAACACTTTATTTGAATACTTAAAAAAAATAACTAAATTTTGACAGGTTATTTATCTATTCTGTACTTAATATCAATGACATTGTAAATAGTTTTACTGGAACCAGTCTAAAACCACGATCAGCAGGCTCTGTTTGTTAGGTTTAAGATTTTAAGTATTTAAGGCATTGAACCATCATTTGAAACAATAAATGCTTCCATGGAGAAGTAGCATAATGGCAGTTATAAAAAATCCTTGTTTCTTCTTCTTTAAAAATGCATTTTCCTTATTTTAATGCTTTTTTTATATTTAAATGACATTATTTATGTATTTTGAACATTTTGAAAGCATTGTCATGTTTGAATTGTGAATTAAGAAGAATTATGCTTGGAAATTGGGGAATGAATACATGATTTTGAAAGTCTACTTTCACTTTGTCTCAAGCGTACACACTAAACAGAAAAAAATCTCTCATATGACCCCTACTTTTCTCATCATATTTTGGTAGTGCAGAGGTTGCCAAACAATAAAATGTAAGTTTCACTTCTTTCATTGGGTTTCTGTATGAATGACAATTCTTCAAACCTTTGTTATTTACTATAGATTAAAAAACTAAAATCAATTGTGGGGTTACAACTTCTTTATCTTTACAAACCAAGTATATTTCGGTGAAACAGATGCGTGGATCATTCAAAGTACTTTTCTCAGTTACATTATGAGAAAAATTGTAGAACAGAACAGCCCCTCGTCAATATAAAAGTACAGTGTGGGGCTTCATACAAACAGTCAAACCTGTCTTAAGCAGCCACTCAAGGGAAAGAGCAAAAATGACCACTTAATGCAGGTGGCTGCTTAATACAGGTTGATTTTCACTTAAATTATAAATATGGGAAATGGAAAATGTGGTTGTTTAAGACAAGTGGTTGCTAAATAGAGGTGACCACTAACACATGTTTGACTGTATATCGTTTGTCTGTGGAATATTGCTGTAAGCAATTCTCCCATAATATAAATTGTTAGAAGTGATATTAAACACAACACAATGCATTGTTCTGTTATATGTAATGATGCTAAAGAATGCTTTATACAAACTAACCACAATCTATCCTAATTCTATATTCATCAGATATTCGTTGATGGTATACAAGTCGCCATGATGGATTGGAAGACAGAAACACTGAACATAGCAATACCTGCTACAAATACATCAAAGGTCAGCTGTTCATTATATAATTAACATGTATTGATAAATTGTTATTGCAAAACTTTTCACTTAAAAAGTAAAGATTGTATACTGTATACTTATTATACAATAACCAACATATTCTGTACATACCGTGTAAGCACTGTATTTTCTTTGTATGTTTAGAATGTTTGTCAATTGGATATTCTTGTCGAGAATCATGGACGAGTTAACTATGCCACGGAAGAATCCAATATCCTGAACCAAGAAAGGAAAGGTGAGAAAAATGCATAACACTCACAAGACATCTGCTCTCCAGATATGCTGTATATTGTGGATTGATGAATATTTACCATTACAAGTCTGGCAAGCCATTGAATCAGTCAATCTATAACATATCTCTTCAGTAGTTTATTTTGTCAAATTTTGAAGACATGTGAATATGTTTTTATTTTTACTAAGTTATAACATTTCTTGTTTTAGTTATGAAATAAATAGATTGTAGAACTACACATGTGGAAGGAAAGCAGGTGACATATTTTTGACTATACCATAAAGTAAAACGCTTCAATTAAGGCAAGACATTAATTTTGCATTACATCAATTCATAACCAATTTTAAATCTGTAAAATACACAGAATGTGGAAACATAATTTTTATACAGAAAAGATGCTTGTTCCATATTGTTTACCCATTATGCTATTTAACCATTTTGTGATAATCTCACACACACTTCATTGATAGGTAGAAAACAAATACATATGCGTTACATTTTATTCTAATTCTATGCACTTTACTGGCTCTTTTACTGCCAATTCAAAGTTTCATAACTTATTTATTTTACATTGATTGTGAAACAAGTTCTTACAACAAGGATAAATCATGCTCAAAGTTTCGTGGCTAGAACCAGTAATAAGCATACCAGTATGCGGATAAAGTGTCTTGTTCAAGGACACCACACATAGCCGTGGCTGAGGATACAACCAACAATCCCCTGAGTCCAGTGCTCTACCACTGCACAACACCCTCCACAAATGTAATGTAAAAATAACATTTAATCCAAGTCTCCATCCGAGAAAGTCACATAATTTCCATGAGTTGCAATGTAACAGTCAGTAGACATTCCTCAACGTTATGTTTTATCTTCACAAATTAAGGCATTAGTGGCAGTGTTATTTGTTATACATCTCTCAACATTATGTTTTATCTTTACAAACCAGGGCATCAGTTGCAGTGTTATGTGTTATACATCTCTCAGCGTTATGTTTTATCTTTACAAACCAAAACATCAGTGGTAGTGTTATACATTCCTCAATGTAATGTTTTATCTTCACAACCCAAGGCATCAGTGGCAGTGTTATGTGTTATACATCTCTCAACGTTATGTTTTATCTTTACAAAACAAGGCATCAGTGGCAGTGTTATACATTCCTCAACGTTATGTTTTATCTTCACAACCCAAGGCATCAGTGGCAGTGTTATGTGTCATACATCTCTCAACGTTATGTTTTATCTTTACAAACCAAAGCATAAGTGGCAGTGTTATACATTCCTCAACGTTATGTTTTATCTTCACAACCCAAGGCATCAGTGGCAGTGTTATGTGTTTTACAGTCCTCAATGTTATGTTTTATCTTTACAAACCAAGGCATCAGTGGCAGTGTTATGTGTTATACATTCTTCAACGTTATGTTTTATCTTTACAAACCAAGGCATCAGTGGCAGTATTATGTGTTATACATTCCTCAGTGTTATGTTTTATCTTTACAAACCAAGGCATCAGTGGCAGAGTTATGTGTTATACATCCCTCAATGTTATGTTTTATCTTTACAAACCAAGGCATCAGTGGCAGAGTTATGTGTTATACATCCCTCAATGTTATGTTTTATCTTTACAAACCAAGGCATCAGTGGCAGTGTTATGTGTTATACATTCCTCAATGTTATGTTTTATCTTTACAAACCAAGGCATCAGTGGCAGTGTTATGTGTTATACATTCCTCAATGTTATGTTTTATCTTTACAAACCAAGGCATCAGTGGCAGTGTTATGTGTTATACATTCCTCAATGTTATGTTTTATCTTTACAAACCAAGGCATCAGTGGCAGAGTTATGTGTTATATATCCCTCAATGTTATGTTTTATCTTTACAAACCAAGGCATCAGTGGCAGTGTTATGTGTTATACATTCCTCAATGTTATGTTTTATCTTTACAAACCAAGGTATCAGTGGCAGTGTTATGTGTTATACATACCTCAATGTTATGTTTTATCTTTACAAACCAAGGCATCAGTGGCAGAGTTATTTGTTATACATCCCTCAATGTTATGTTTTATCTTTAAAAACCAAGGCAACAGTGGCAGTGTTATGTGCTATACATTCCTCAATGTTATGTTTTATCTTTACCAATCAAAGCAACAGTGGCAGTGTTATGTGTTATACATCCCTCAATGTTATGTTTTATCTTTACAAACCAGGGCATCAGTGGCAGTGTTATGTGTTATACATCCCTCAATATTATGTTTTATCTTTACAAACCAGGGCATCAGTGGCAGTGTTATGTGTTATATACATCCCTCAATGTTATGTTTTATCTTTACAAACCAAGGCATCAGTGGCAGTGTTATGTGCTATACATTCCTCAATGTTATGTTTTATCTTTACAAACCAAGGTATCAGTGGCAGTGTTATGTGTTATACATTTCTCAATGTTATGTTTTATCTTTACAAACCAAGGCAACAGTGGCAGTGTTATGTGTTATACATCCCTCAACGTTATGTTATCTTTACAAACCACGGCAACAGTGGCAGTGTTATGTGTTATACATTCCTCAACTTTATGTTTTATCTTTACAAACCAAGGCATCAGTGACAGTGTTATGTGTAGTACATTCCTCAATGTTATGTTTTATCTTTACAAACCAAGGCATCAGTGGCAGTGTTATGTGCTATACATTCCTCAACGTTATGTTTTATCTTTACAAACCAAGGCATCAGTGGCAGAGTTATGTGTTATACATTCCTCAACGTTATGTTTTATCTTTACAAACCAAGGCATCAGTGACAGTGTTATGTGTAGTACATTCCTCGATGTTATGTTTTATCTTTACAAACCAAGGCATCAGCGGCAGTGTTATGTGCTATACATTCCTCAACGTTATGTTTTATCTTTACAAACCAAGGCATCAGTGGCAGAGTTATGTGTTATACTTCCCTCAATGTTATGTTTTATCTTTACAAACCAAGGCATCAGTGGCAGTGTTATGTGTTATACATTCCTCAATGTTATGTTTTATCTTTACAAACCAAGGCATCAGTGGCAGTGTTATGTTTTATCTTTACAAACCAAGGCATCAGTGGCAGAGTTATGTGTTATACATTCCTCAATGTTATGTTTTATCTTTACAAACCAAGGCAACAGTGGCAGTGTTATGTGTTATACATTCCTCAACGTTATGTATTATCTTTACAAACCAAGGTATCAGTGGCAGTGTTATGTGCTATACATTCCTCAACGTTATGTTTTATCTTTACAAACCAAGGCAACAGTGGCAGTGTTATGTGTTATACATTCCTCAACGTTATGTTTTATCTTTACAAACCAAGGTATCAGTGGCAGTGTTATGTGTGACAACAACAAACTTGAAGGTTTCTGCATCCATCCTCTGGAATTCAAGTCAGAATTTGTATCTAGGTTTGTATCAACTAAGTTTATTATAATTACACCTTGAAAAAATACACAGCATGTACCATTAAATTACATAACAGATGCCTGTAACTCACACAGCAGGTACCAGTAAATTACATTCCAGGTGTATGTTACTTACCTAGCATGTCCATGTAAATTATACAGCAGATGCTTGTAAATCACACAGCATGTACCTGTAAATTATGTAACAGGTGTATGTTAATTACCTAGCATGTCCATATAAATTATGCAGCAGATGCTTGTAAATCACACAGCATGTACCTGTAAATTACATTCCAGGTGTATGTTAATTACCTTGCATGTCCATGTAAATTATACAGCAGATGCCTGTAAATCACACAGCATGTAACAGTAAATTACATAACATGTGTATGTTAATCACCTAGCATGTCCATGTAAATTATATAGCAAATGCTTGTAAATCACACATGTACCTGTAAATTACGTAACAGGTGTGTGTTTATTACCTAGCATGTCCATGTAAATTATACACCAGATGCCTGTAATTCACACATGTACCAGTAAATTACATAACAGGTGTATGTTAATTACCCAGTATGTCCATGTATATTATACAGCAGATGCCTGTAAATCACACAGCATGTACCTGTAAATTACATAACAGGTGTATGTTAATTACCCAGCATGTCCATGTAAATTATGCAGCAGATGCCTGTCAATCACACAGCATGTACCTGTAAATTACATAACAGGTGTATGTTAATAACCCAGCATGTCCATGTAAATTATACAGCAGATGCCTGTCAATCACACAGCATGTACCTGTAAATTACATAACAGGTGTATGTTAATTACCTAGCATGTCCATGTAAATTATAATGCAGATTCCTGTAAATCACACAAGTACCTGTAAATTACATAACAGGTGTATGTTAATTACCTAGCATGTCCATGTAAATTATATAGCAGATGCCTGTAAATCACACAAGTACCTGTAAATTACATAACAGGTGTATGTTGATTACCTTGCATGTCCATGTAAATTATATAGCAGATGCCTGTAAATCACACAAGTACCTGTAAATTACATTCCAGGTGTATGTTAATTACCTAGCATGTCCATATAAATTATACAGCAGATGCCTGTAAATCACACAAGTACCTGTAAATTACATAACAGGTGTATGTTAATTACCTAACATGTTCATGTAAATTATACAGCAGATGCCTATAAATCACACAGCATGTACCTGTAAATTACATAACAGGTGTATGTTCATTATCTAGCATGTCCATGTAAATAATACAGCAGATGCCTGTAACTCAATCACACAGCATGTACCTGTAAATTATGTAACAGGTGTATGTTAATAACCTAGCATGTCCATGTAAATTATACAGCAGATGCCTGTAAATCCCACAGCATGTACTAGTAAGTTACATAACAGGTGTATGTTAATTACCCAGCATGTCCATGTAAATTATACAGCAGATGCCTGTCAATCACACAGAATGTACCTGTAAATTACATAACAGGTGTATGTTAATTACCTAGCATGTCCATGTAAATTATACAGCAGATACCTGTAAATCACACAGCATGTACCAGTAAATTACATAACAGGTGTATGTTAATTACCTAGCATGTCCATGTAAATTATACAGCAGGTGCCTGTAAATCACACAAGTACCTGTAAATTACATAACAGGTGTATGTTAATTACCTAGCATGTCCATGTAAATTATACAGCAGATGTCTGTAAATCACATAGTATGTACCAGTAAATTACATAACAGGTGTATGTTAATTACCCAGCATTGTCATGTAAATCACACAGCATGTACCTGTAATGTATGTAAAAGGTGTATGTTAATTTCCTAACATGTCCATGTAAATCATACAGCAGATGTCTGTAAATCACACAGCATGTACCAGTAAATTACATTCCAGGTGTATGTTAATTTTCTAGCATGTCCATGTAAATTATACAGCAGATGCCTGTAAATCACACAGCATGTACCTGTAAATTAGGTAACAGGTGTATGTTAATTACCTAGCATGTCCATGTAAATTATACAGCAGATGCCTGTCAATCACACAGCATGTACCTGTAAATTACGTAACAGGTGTACGTTAATTACCCAGCATGTCCATGTAAATTATATACCAGATGCCTGTAAATCACACAGCATGTACCTGTAAAGTATGTAATAGGTGTATGTTAATTACCTAACATGTCCATGTAAATTATACAGCAGATGTCTGTAAATCACACAGCATATACCTGTAAATTACATAACAGGTGTATGTTAATTACCTGGCATGTCCATGTACATTATACAGCAGATGCCTGTAAATCAAACAGCATGTACCTGTAAATTTTATAGTAGGTGCCTGTAAATTATACAAAATGTACCTGCAGATTATATAGCTGGTGTCCTTCGTTACAAAACAGGTGCCTGTAAAATAAACAGTAAATTTGCCTCAACTTCATATATTTTGATGTATAAACTGTATATAAAATCAAAATACGGCTATAAACTTTTGTATTTTTATTCTTTACTATCTGTATCTGAATGCTTTGATAAATTTTATACATTTCTGTTCATTTATTTAATAGTCTTATACAATGTTATGATTATTTTATATGAACCTGTATATCATAATTGTCTGTAATTGTATATACAATGTGTTATTGAACTATTTGTATGTTCTTTATACACCATATTATAGTATAAATATTCCCATGTCACCTACCTGGTACATTTATTTTAAATGTTTTGTCATTTTTCAGATATGATTGGTCAGGAAACACCAGCAACTTGACAGTTCCCGGACTTTTTAAAACCAGTTTACAGATTAACAGCGATCCTAATGATACATATGTATTTATGCAGGTAAATGTATATAGTGTAGCATGGCCAGTATAAAAACACTTCATCGGCAGATATCTAATTTATGAAAAGAGACAAATGACCATCTCCATATATGATGAAGCCATTTCATATGATGCAAAAATTTGTTGATTGATTTGTTAAGGAGGAGTTTTGGCTGTAATTAAAAATGCCAAATATGTAACACAATACTGTGACAAGTGCTTGTTGTATCAAGTAAACATGGATTAAACATAAAAATAATTTGATGTACACAAGTTAATATTATTATGTCCAGTTTACACGAATGCAGACATCCATTTTCCAACTCAACAATTATATCCCCGACAAACGAAGTTTTGAGGGGGTATATTGGAGTCACCCTGTGGTCGGTCTGTCTGTCTGTCGGTCGGTCTGTCCGTTGCAATTTTCCTTGTCCGGAGCATCACTTGAAAAGTACTGGATGGAATTTTATCAAACATCATACAATGGTAGAATATAATGAGAGGAAGTGCAGTGTACAAGAAACATAACTCTATTCTTGCTAATTACAGAGTTATTGCCCTTTGATATTTTTTCTTGTCCGGAGCATAACTTGAAAAGTACTGGATGGAATTTCATCAAACTTCATACAATGGTAGAATATAATGACAGGAAGTGCAGTGTGCAAGAAACATAACTCTATTCTTGCTAATTACAGAGTTATTGCCCTTTGATATATTTCCCTTGTCTGGAGCATTACTTTTAAAGTACTGGATGGAATTTCATCAAACTTCATACAATGGTAGAATATAATGAGAGGAAGTGCAGTGTACAAGAAACATAACTCTTTTCTTGCTAACTACAGAGTTATTGCCCTTTGATAAAAAATTTGTTTCTTGTCAAAATGTTTCTTGTTTTTGTCTGGAGCATAACTTTAAAACTATTGGATATAATTTAATAAAACTTCATACAATGGTAAACCATTTTCTGACATGGCGGTGTTCGGGGGTATTCATTAGCTCTAGTTAGATCTATTTACTTTACTGACTCCATTATTGAACATTATTAAAATAATAAAAAGTAACCCACACATGACAATTTTATTTCATCAACAGGGCTGGGGTAAAGGTATAGTGTTTGTGAATGGGTTCAATCTTGGTCGCTACTGGTCAGCTGGACCCCAGCAGACTCTGTATATTCCTGCACCAGTGTTGAAGCAGGGAGACAACGAGGTACGTCTGACAAATATGTAAATGTAAAACGCGGGTTGGAAGTGCAGTGGAAAGAGTTTTAGCCGCCAACGATAGAAGTTACAGGTTCTATCCCCACGTTGACACAATGAACTGTCATAAACAACACTCTGGACTCGTTCTACCCAGGAAGTGAACTGGAGAATAGTTCTTACGAGCTCTGAGCTTACAATGCTATAATAAATTAGTATAAACTAAATGTAAGATACAATCTATACACATTCTCAGAATTAGTAAATGAAATCAACTTGCTGGAATCGGTATGTATTCTCCTTATATGACATGTCCAAATACAACCAGAATCAGGAGGCCAAAATAATGATATCATCAAGAACTCGGAATAAATATTGTAATCATGA
Source organism: Panopea generosa (assembly GCA_029582155.1). Classification (NCBI taxonomy): domain Eukaryota; kingdom Metazoa; phylum Mollusca; class Bivalvia; order Adapedonta; family Hiatellidae; genus Panopea; species Panopea generosa. The sequence continues at coordinate 6,662,550 of CM055894.1, forward strand.
ATAGAAGAAATACATATAGAGGGTAACCCAGTTGTAATTTTGTCTTGCCCTTTCGAAGAAACAAAAGAGAGACATGTGTTAACTTTCCAGCAGCCACTATAGTGCACAAATCAACTCTAAGGTTTTATCGCCGATTTTCTGTTTCCTTGAAATCAAAATTGTTTCTTGGTTATGCGAGGGTAGTACTATTCAAAAACATTCTGCTAGATGACCGCAACCTCTACTAATAAGCTTGGCCTACAAAATGTTATTTAGTACTTTGCTACATTTCTTGGATACCATATGGCCTAGATAAACCTTAGTCCGTAGCTGTACAAAGAACTGTGCCAGTTTTCAGATCCATGCACCATTTTCTTCTTTTTTTACCCCCTCACTGATGAGCATTTTTTATACCTCCCAAAAAAATTTTTTTTGGTGGCATATAGTAATCGCAGCTTCCGTCTGTCCGTCCATCCTTCCGTCCGGTATTTCGTTTCCGGTCTGTCACTTTGTCATGCATAGATGGATTTTGTTGATACTTGCTACAAATGATCAACATAGTACAACGACGTGTCGCAAGTAAGACCCACACCCGTACCTCAAAGGTCAAAGTCACAATTTGAGTTTGTTTGACAACACTTTCAGTTTGTGTGAGATTTCGTTTCCGGCCTGTAACTTTCTCATGCATAGATGGATTTTGTTGATACTTGCTACAAATGATCAACATAACATGACGACGTGTCGTGAGTAAGACCCCCACCCATACCTCAACGGTCAAGGTCACAATTTGAGTTTGTTTGACAACACTTTGAGTTTGTGTGAGATTTCGTTTCCGGCCTGTAACTTTGTCATGCATTGATGGATTTTGTTGATACTTGCTACAAATGATCAACATAACATATTTTTATTTTGACAGACCATTTGGGGGGCATGTGACACTTAACAGTGACATTTCTTGTTTTTTATTGTTTGCATCATCTCCATTTCTTAGATACTGTTTGGTTGAGTGTTTGTTTGGTTTTGCAATGATAGTCAGACTTCACAATAGTTGCCACTTTGTGATCAAGCAAGAGACATTCAATTCCGCAAAATTCACATTGTTAAAAGACATTGGATAACAAGAAGTTCTGGAATAGCATAGGACTAGTATCGTTATACAATATAAACACACAATATGCTTGTTTTGTATTACAGATTGTGTTTTTTGAGCAAGAGACCCTTGGACAAGATGTTGTTTTCCTGGACAGGGCAATTCTTGATGTGAATGATCCAACAAGCATAAAGATATAAACTTGCCAAACAAGCTGTGAGATGATGTCCGTTTATAGTAGACAAACAATTATAAATACATATAGTATTAGTTAATATCAATTTTCAGGCATTGCAGGGATTCAATGATAAACGGGACTAAGGTCATAGTAAATTAATTACTAGATTATCATCTCCGCCCCACTCCCCTAATTTTCATGCCGTCCCGAGCCTTTTTACTTTCATAAAAAACAATAAAAAATGAAAAAATGAAATACAGCCCCCACACCTCCCCCTTTTTAAGAAAAATTTGGATGATAATCTAGCAATTAATTTATAATGGCCTAACCATCAAAAGCTTAAAAATGGTGGTCATGATTTTGGAAACAACACACTGTTCTTTGAGTTCTTTTCTTAATGGAGTTTAATGCGATTTTCAACACATGACAGGTTATATATTTGGCATACACATATGAAGTTTTGTTAATGGAAGATGACCTCAGAATGAATCTGAGTAGATGGTGGTCTTTCCACAAGGAACTGGCCAACTATTTTGAACCGAGCAGTGCTCGAACCTTTGATCTCAGCAGTGTGAAGTAAGAGGTCATTAAACAACAGATCCTTAACCAGTCAGCCAGGGAACACCCTTTTGGGCATATTATTCAAGTGCAAAACGTAACTAAGTGATGAAATGATCAATAAACATTTTCCGTATTTAAAACATTCCGTATGATGTGAACTAGGTAAAAGTTTAGTACTGAAAACAGTGATCCTTGGTATATGTGTAGCAAAAATGTATGTGTTTATTTCTATTGTCTTACTGATGTTCATGTCATATCCAGGAAAATTATTTTAAAGATTTGGAAATGAAATAAAAATGTGCAGACTTCTTTCTTTTTAGTTTTATTATAATTATAATATGATCAGTTTATATTAAATCAACATAAAATTCTCTGTCAACATTAAAGGTACACCTGCTAATCTTGTAATCAATTATACTTGTGTGCACTCATTAATCTTCAAAGCTATAGAAGCTCAACATCTTTAATCTAAATTGTTATAAAGCTTTAATTTTAGAAATACTTTGTAAAAACTAATGGTATCACACTAGTTTTGAAAGCATCTCGTAATCATTAATAAATAAAATCAGAATGATTTGGTATGTCAATTTGCAAAAATGTGACAAAATTGATATTTAAATTGATGCAGTAAACTTGAAAAGAAATACAAATTCTTAAAAATAGACAGCACTTAAATAGTGCTTGACATCCTTCACGTCGTTTTTGGACTCTTTCTATGATGACCCAATATTCATTACTTACATGTATAAACTGTATAATGGATCAAAATAATACATCACAAAATATGTTGCAATTATAAGCAGGAAATACATTTTAGTCTAACTGAGGTGCATAGCCCAAGTTAGGAAATGCTTGAAAAATTTCTGATTTATTCCCTTTAAAAATAGAAATTCTTAAAAAAAAATAACTATACATTGGCTTGATTTTTTTTTATATCCTATTGATAGAAATCAAATATATTGTACAGATTATTGTAGCTTTTAAAGTAAATTGTTGGAAAGATACATGCAGCAAATGTAACAATATAAAACATCAACAAACTTTCTAAAACATTACAGTACATTTCCTCCACTTCTTTTTTTAATAAAAATCTGGATGGATTTCAAATCATCACGGGATTTCCTTTTTTTTTTGGTGCAACAATGTGTAAATTCACAGGAATGAAATATTAAGGACATAATAAATAATCCTTTGGATAATGGGTTTGGTTTTATACCAATAAAGGTATAATGAAAAATAAACATGACAAGAGCACATAATTTTTATAAGCTGGCATGTTAATGTTTTGTATAGGCTAGAATATAATAAAAAAATAATAATAATGTCTTTATTTAAAGACGGTAAATTCGTTAAGTTTATTATACAATATAAATCTTATTTTTAATGAGGCTTTCTGAATAACACATTTAAAATCAATAATATCAAGATTACAATGTTTTACAAAAATAATATTTAGCCCAGAAACCTGATAACGTCAATACAATGTTAACAATGACAAAGTACAATATTCTGGAAGGTTAAACAGTACTTGAGCACATTTTTCTCGATAAGTATCTGATAATCAGCAGTGAGACAATTGACAGTGGGACAAATATAGTATATCAATCATCGTGGAGACTGACCGGGCATGGATTTCAACTTGTGATCCCTGAATTTTTACATGGCAAATACTCATGGGTGTAAATATATAACACTTAAATATTACAAATTACTGGCAATACATTTTGCACTGTCAGAAAAACAAGAAATGTAAAGATAAATAGAATATAATTGGTGAATAAATTAAGGTGAATATAACACCTTAATAAATTTGAATTGATTTGACTGATAAAGCTTTCTGGAATAACTCGTGATTATATTTTATGTAACGCTACATGAATGATCAATACTATCTGAGCTTATCTGTATCCAAGTGATATGAGCACACAAGGGCATGTGGCATGTTTTTATTTACCACTCCGACATAAATGTTATATATTTGTATATTATGCCTCATGGGCTGATAAGCTGAACAGTTATTCAATAAAGATACACACATGAATATAAGTAAGTTAACAAATGAACACAATTTACATAAAAATGACTCTGTTTCATTATTCACAATGATAATAATCTGATTTATTTAAATACAGTATAGGATATTATTTCTGTGGGTAATGTTAAATATTTCTGTGGTTCAGCAGACATTTTCTGCAGACTTTGTCCCATAAATTTAACCAAGTATTTGTTTCCATAAAACATTCACACATTTCCAAGTGCTTGTGCACCTATATGCAAGACTGAGGTATAGATTTATTACCTATTGTCATAATAATGTTTGTCTTGACATTGTTTAATGGATCAATGCTATAATAATAACAACAACTTATAAAATAACCAAAAAATGTTAATGCAAACGTTTTTATATAAACTATGGAATAAAGAACAAAAATCAATGGTGGGCTAATACTTCCAATGTAATGTATATCTTAATTTTCTTTGGTACCCCAAATTCATTTCTATTTATAATCGCAGAAATACAGAAACACAATTAGTAAAATTAAGTTACCTCTGTTAAGTTTCTGCAAATATTTGAAAAGCAGAGTTTTTTTAACAGCTTACATGTAAATAACCTTATGTAAGGTAAAAGAAAAAATTAATAATTTATAACCAGTCATATATCACAGTTAATCAAATCTCCATTTAAATGTACATTAATTACTAATTATCACAGTATATTCTCCCAGTGATGAATGTACATGCTCACAGTCGGGATTTATCATGGTAGCCGTCAAACACCAGCTGAAAATCCATCTGACTTGAATGTTCGCTGTAAAAGCGTCTCTCTGAATTGGTAACAACCACTGATAGATCCTTGTCACACCATCTAGCAATGTAAGACAACATAAATAACTTCCTACCAAGTTTTAACAAAATACACTGAATAATTTAGTAATATTTTCATTTTCAAAAATATCTAATGGTCAAAACTCTTAAAAAATATTTAATGGGAATGCTGCAACGTTATGCACCTGACTTGATACTGACACTTTCTACTAGGTTTCATCAAAATCATAGGAAAGGTTAAGGAGATGAACAGCAAGCAAGGTTTGTATTTAAAATGTTCAAACAGACTTGTCTCACTTAAATGAATTGTGACTATACGTCTCACTACACAGTTACGCCACTTTTTTCCCACGATAACATGATTCTTACACTTGGAAAAAAAAAAGTCAATTTAATTTGGTTTAGAAATATTTTTAAAATGGTTCAAAGTGGTTGTGATTTCTTGCTGCAGATGAGTAGAGCAAACGTCGGCATAGTTTATACTACAATTAGACATCACTGGTGTTAAAAAAAGTGACTTTTATAGGATTTCAATATATGCATATATTTATGAGCATATGAGGACTTCTTTTTTCAATAAAAATCTCAGGGTGTCGTTGTACCCTCTTTTAAAAAAAACAACAACACGGTCAACCAACCAGTTATTGTGCATTTTTATGTGGGTATACATTCCTGCTTTGAAAAAAAAATACTTAAAAAAAAAATCTACATGGAATTTGTTTTTTTACCAGTGAAATCCTAGACCTTATTTTATATAGAACAAAGAACAAAATTCAACTGTGTAGTGAGACCTTATTTTATATAGAACATTGAACAAAATTCAACTGTGTAGTGAGACCTATATGCATAACTGGATTTCATACTGATATTTCCTATATCAAAACCGGATGAGCAGTTGTGGAGATGAAAAGCAAGTAAGATTTTTAAATTAAAACTGGCCACAGATCTCTTAAATAATTCTTCAGGGCCCGGTTGTTGGAAAGGTGGATAATTTTTAACCAGGGTTAAAGTGGAGGTTAACTTTACCCACTGGGTTAAATACTAGGGTAAGTGTTGTTCGAAATATTGGATAACTTTAACCAGGTTATCTTTGGGGTTAAATTTAACCCTGCTTAATAGGCTGGTTAACTTGGTGGTTAAAGTTATCCACATACAAAATGGCCGGTGCAGTTTTCTTGCCGCCTGTCAGACGCGAAAGAATTTTTAGAAGACACGACCATTTTGTGGACATGAACGACGACGAGACGCGCCGTCGGTATCGGTTTTCAAGTGAAAACATCGACAGGCTTGTTGGGTTGCTTCCAAATCTTGAACGACCAACAGCACGATCACAGTCGTTGTCGCCTCGGCAGCAGGTTCTACTTGCATTAAGATATTTTGCATCAGGCAATTTTCTTGAAACAGTTGGTGACACACTCGGTGTCAACAAGGGAACAGTTTCCAGAGTTGTGACAGCCGTCACCGATGCCATTTTTTTGCTCAAAGATCGGTATGTTGTTTTTCCGACAAGTGACGAAGAGCGCGATCGCATCAAGGCGTCCTTCTTCAAAAACAGAGGTTTCCTACAACTTAACTGAATACGGAAATTTCCTATTAAATTTCATTAAAATCTGATGAACGATGAAGTGCAGACAAGATTTCTGACAGTTGGGGAGACAAACATTCTTCTAATTCTTTTTTTTGTTTGACGTTTGCAAATCTTTATTGAAACACATACTTTCAAACAATTTAGCTTAACATGGCAAATCATAGACACAGATAAAGACACAATGTTGCACTTATCCTAAAATTAGACATGGAAGGTCACAGACCTCAGGACGGAAAAAAACAATGTCTCCCAAGTAAAGATGTACTCGGATCAAACCTGAGAGTAACTCGAGTCTGATAATGGTCTTCATTGTTTGGTTCAGTGTCGCTATCTTACAATCATTTCAAAATGATACCAAAATACTCAAAAGCTAAAACCAATGACACTACAGAACTATAGTTATGTAGTAATTTTGTGGGTTATCACATAAACATTTCTAAACACACATTTAACACTTGTCACAGTGGTTTGTGAAGGAAGTTATTATGTAATGTACCTTTGTGCAGTATACACATCCATTTCTGTTCCTACTTCACTGCAGGCATGGTCCACCAGTAAAGCTCCTAGAGGAAAATAGATGAGTAAAATTGAGAAACATTTCGTGTTTTTTTTTTAACTTTAATTTTCAGTACATGACAACACAAAAGCTGTTAGGACAGCATTCTTGATTATTTGAAAGTACTCTGTAATAAGAATACTCAATATTCAAATTAAATCATATTAAACACATGTGTATAGTTTCTGAGACTACATACAAAAATATAGACTAGACACAAGAAATTGAAAAGTTACAAAACATAAGTATTTCTGCAGGAGGTTAGATAGTGGTGACACGTGCATAAATTTCAATCCATTCTATTTGAAGAGTCAAGGGTCATAACTATAACACTAATTATCTGATTTTGCCATTTCATGAACTTGTCCAAGATATAATGGCTATATTACTATAAGTTTGTCGAAGATCAAATGAAAACTGTGAGTGCTAAAGTGTACACAATCTTAAATAACACAATATTTGATGATTCAAGTGCTAGAACTCTGGCATTATTATTCCATTTAGCCAGTTCAAAAACTTGTCCGAGATATTATGGTTATATAATTACTGAGTAAGTTTGGTAAGGTGCAGGTGGTAGAGTGCACACGAGGACAAATAGTGCATTTTTTATGTTTCAAGGGCTCCAAATTTAATTATCCTATATGGCTAGTTCAAGAACTATTATGGTTGTTTAACAACTATACAAGTTTTGTGCTAGAGTGCACACAGCAGAAAGTTCACAGACAGACGACGGTCACAGGGTAATCAGAACAGTTTACCTCAAACTTTTGCTCAGGTGAGCTAAAATGTAACTCAACTAAAATATTTTATTTCCCAACCTCCAAGTGAACTTGTGTGTAGAGCTGCAAAATATCGTTACTACTAGTACATGATGTAGTAATATTGTTATTTTAAGAATCTTTCATCATCGTTAGGTCGAGATCATAAGAATCCATGGTGTGTTGTTTTAGGAATCCGTAAAAAAGTGTTGGAAGTCACAACAAACTTACGACGTCAATGTAAGATTTTCATGACGCTTGTATACCAATGTGAAAAGGGTTGGGATAACATAATATTTAAACAAACATGGTGCAAAACGTTCAGCTGGGGATTTCTTTATCTCAGTTGCATGTAAATAAATGATTCCATTCTTGGATACCACCATGATTTTTAACTGACACTTAATCACTTCAAAACTTAATTTGGAGAAAAGCATCCAAGTGATCATGATTTTAGACTGGTTCCAGATAAACTGCATGTGGTTGCATTGACATTGATTAAAGAATATCAAAATAACTAGTAAAAATTAAGTTTTTATGTTTTTAAGTAAAATTTAAGGAAATGTTGATGAAACAGAAGTCAGACTATAAGAATCTTTCATAGGTTTGAAGTGCGAATGAAAAATTCCAACTCAAGGGATAACTGTTTTAGTTGTAATGAGGCTCTGCTGAGTTACTGCCAATACAGTTATCCCGTGGGACGGAATTTTTAGTCTGCACCGAAAAACCCATGAAAGATACTTTTTCTTGTATACAACCTTAATTGCTGTGTGAATTTTATGATTTCTATTCCAGTTTGTTTTTTTTTAGTAGCACAAGAATACCATAGTATTTATGAATGAATACCTCGTAGCATGAGGATTTTATGAATGGCATTAAAATGCAGATATCCTTATCCGGTGTACAAGAAAAACCTTTTTCCGTATGAAACAATGTTTATTCTACACACCTTTGTATGTTCTACTTAGACTATGCCAAAACAATGTTTATTCTACTTACCTTTGTATGTTCTACTCAGACTATGCCAAAACAATGTTTATTCTACACACCTGTGTATGTTCTGCTCAGACTGTATGCCAGGTCTCTTGCTGCCATCTCCAACACACGCGGCTTCGTCATATTGTCATGCAGGAAGTGAAGAATACTAGACGTGGACTGTAACACATTAGTAGCCGCTGGTTCCAGGTCACTGTTCCTTACACAGCTCAATTTTCTCTCAATATCCATATTTAAAGAGGACAGAACCTGCCCCTTGGTTTTTGAAATGGCACGGAGAATATCAAGAGACAAAATGTTGGTTGTGCCTTCCCATATAGAGAGAACCTGGGGTAGTTGGATATTTAGAAATAATTTAAGTAAGAACTCTATGTAGGACATCAAGATTTATATAAGTCAGGAACATGAAGTTTTCATGACCCAAACTTCATCAACATTTCAATCTTGGAGTCTGTGTTTGTTTATATATTAAAATAAACAATATTTAAACATATTTAATAAAAATATAATCTACATATATTTACAAAAACAATAAGTTATATATTTTTCTTTCATTGACATGGTCTTAATTTTTTTTAATTTTGAGTCTGAATTTTTCTAAAAGTGGTGAGCTTTTATTTAAAATATGCAGATTTAAATCGAACATTGTACATGACCCTTTAAAATTATGAAAGTTGATAAGATTTGTTTGCATATTCAAAGTTGAGAAACACATGACAGTAGAACTAATCCATGATCAATCATTACAGAGACTATGGCCAGGCAGAGATTCAAACGTATAGTGCCTCTAGGTCGACATTCCGGCACATTACTGAGTTAGTTGGTCCTAGCTACAGTTGATAATAGGTTCTACATTTTATGGAAATGTAAATATTTACAAATGATCAACTACTGTCCTGGTCTTCTCCGTGAGATGTTTATTCATCTCAGCTATACATGAACATAAATCTAGCATAGACAACGTTACACTGCACATTTGATAAAATCAATGTAAAATACAAACTAGTGTGGTAGGGTTTACCTGGGCATCTCTTAACATGGAAGGTAGTCCAGTATCCTCTATGTAACCTTGACCACCAAAACTTTCCAAACCTTCTGAAGCAACTTCCATTGCCTGTAAAATACCTGTTTATATTTTCTCTAGCAAAATTAAATAACTACAGTGTATGGTTCATCATTTGGATCTATTTCTAGAAAAAGTCAACTGCTAAATACAAAGTTGATGATCATAACAATTTATTATTCTTTCTATCAAACGTTGACAACTAACTGTCATCAAATTTACCATCATTTAAACACTTAAAATCTTAACAGCTACAACAAATGAATGCACCTTTATTTAAAACATTTTCTTGCAAATATCAACAGCTGCATGAAATTTAACTCTTCTTACACAGCCCGGTTTATATCAAATAATCTCGTTTTATGCGACATAATTATGACAAATACCGGCCATTTTCTTAATATCACGGCTCAATTTAATACTTATCAAGAAAAGAGACTTTAAAGCTTTACTGTTATATCCTTGTTCTGAGCTAGGCCACTAACCTGTTTACCGCTGTACAGCTTGGAGAGGGGAACCAGAAGTCTGAGTAAGTTTTGTTCCTCTTCTGTTGCTACGCCACAATCTTCCCTGCCTAGTAAGCGCATGTTTTCCAGCCCCAATAACAAGGCACCCCGAGCTTCAACCTGTCACAAAGTAAGAAATAAGAAGATATGACCAAAAGTAACAAATAATGAAAATAGTACATGTATGTACTGATCCTTTTTCTTCTGTTAAAGGCAATTATCAAAAATGTTACTTCGCATTAATACTCCAAATACCACAACCTGTCAGCTGTTGGTAAATTTCTTTTAAATGTTGGCAAGTTCTTGAGAAGAAAAACGTTTAAGGAAAATTCAAAATGACTACACTTTTCGGGTCCCAGTAGGTACCTTATGGAAATAAATAGTTCTTTAAAGAACTAGTCTCAACTGCTATGACTAAACAATTTGTATATGTATTTTGACACGTCGGGGAGGGCTGTAACTAATTTTGTTTAAACTTGTAGTCCGACTATATAATTTTTTTTAAAATCACATAAACGTTTTTTTGTAGGCAAATTTCAATTTAAAGTATTGAAGGATGATCATTGAAAAAAAACAAAAAAACATTTTTTTCTCAAAAATTTCTAATAAAAATGTTTTATTATAAATCTAATGCACATATAAAATCCTAAATGTTTTATAACAATAATTTGAGCCTGTCATAAGTAAATGAAAAACATTGTTATTTACCCGTACAAAAGATCTAATACCTAATTTACCCTTGCCTCAGTATCAATGCCCTGGGAGCTATTTTTCAAAATGGGTAATTTATTTGGGTAAAAATAAAATGTTTTTATGAAGAGTCTATGAACAATATTGTGTTTGACAATACGGTATATATATGCCAATGAAACTGGCATATGTAAAAGCTATACAACTTTTGGTACTTACCTCCATCCTGGCCAGTGTCTGTACATGCAGAGGGTAGTTTATCAATATCAGCTATGGTTTATGTACTTACCTGCAAGCTGGCCAATGTCTGTACATGTAGGGGGTAGTTTATCAATATCAGCTATGGTTTATGTACTTACCTGCATCCTGGCCAATGTCTGTACATGCAGAGGGTAGTTTATCAATATCAGCTATGGTTTATGTACTTACCTCCATCCTGGCCAATGTCTGTACATGTAGGGGGTAGATTAACAATATCAACTATGGTTTATATACTTACCTCCATCCTGGCCAGTGTCTGTACATGTAGAGGGTAGTTTATCAATATCAACTATGGTTTATGTACTTACCTCCATCCTGGCCAATGTCTGTACATGTAGGGGGTAGATAAACAATATCAACTATGGTTTATGTACTTACCTCCATCCTGGCCAATGTCTGTACATGTAGAGGGTAGTTTATCAATATCAACTATGGTTTATGTACTTACCTCCATCCTGGCCAATGTCTGTACATGTAGGGGGTAGATAAACAATATCAACTATGGTTTATATACTTACCTCCATCCTGGCCAGTGTCTGTACATGTAGAGGGTAGTTTATCAATATCAGCTATGGTTTATGTACTTACCTGCATCCTGGCCAATGTCTGTACATGTAGAGGGTAGTTTATCAATATCAACTATGGTTTATGTACTTACCTCCATCCTGGCCAATGTCTGTACATGTAGGGGGTAGATTAACAATATCAACTATGGTTTATATACTTACCTCCATCCTGGCCAATGTCTGTACATGTAGAGGGTAGTTTATCAATATCAACTATGGTTTATGTACTTACCTCCATCCTGGCCAATGTCTGTACATGTAGGGGGTAGATTAACAATATCAACTATGGTTTATATACTTACCTCCATCCTGGCCAATGTCTGTACATGTAGAGGGTAGTTTATCAATATCAGCTATGGTTTATGTACTTACCTGCATCCTGGCCAATGTCTGTACATGTAGAGGGTAGTTTATCAATATCAGCTATGGTTTATGTACTTACCTCCATCCTGGCCAATGTCTGTACATGTAGAGGGTAGTTTATCAATATCAACCATGGTTTATGTACTTACCTCCATCCTGGCCAATGTCTGTACATGTAGGGGGTAGATAAACAATATCAACTATGGTTTATATACTTACCTCCATCCTGGCCAATGTCTGTACATGTAGAGGGTAGTTTATCAATATCAGCTATGGTTTATGTACTTACCTCCATCCTGGCCAATGTCTGTACATGTAGAGGGTAGTTTATCAATATCAACTATGGTTTATGTACTTACCTCCATCCTGGCCAATGTCTGTACATGTAGGGGGTAGATAAACAATATCAACTATGGTTTATATACTTACCTCCATCCTGGCCAGTGTCTGTACATGTAGAGGGTAGTTTATCAATATCAGCTATGGTTTATGGCCAATGTCTGTACATGTAGGGGGTAGATTAACAATATCAACTATGGTTTATATACTTACCTCCATCCTGGCCAATGTCTGTACATGTAGAGGGTAGTTTATCAATATCAGCTATGGTTTATGTACTTACCTGCACCCTGGCCAATGTCTGTACATGTAGAGGGTAGTTTATCAATATCAACTATGGTTTATGTACTTACCTCCATCCTGGCCAATGTCTGTACATGTAGAGGGTAGTTTATCAATATCAACTATGGTTTATGTACTTACCTCCATCCTGGCCAATGTCTGTACATGTAGGGGGTAGATAAACAATATCAACTATGGTTTATATACTTACCTCCATCCTGGCCAATGTCTGTACATGTAGAGGGTAGTTTATCAATATCAGCTATTGTTTATGTACTTACCTCCATCCTGGCCAATGTCTGTACATGTAGGGGGTAGATTAACAATATCAACTATGGTTTATATACTTACCTCCATCCTGGCCAATGTCTGTACATGTAGGGTGTAGATTAACAATATCAACTATGGTTTATGTACTTACCTCCATCCTGGCCAATGTCTGAACATGTAGGGGGTAGTTTAGCAATATCAACTATGGTTTATGTACTTACCTCCATCCTGGCCAATGTATGTACGTGTAGGGGGTAGTTTATCAATATCAGCTATGGTTTATGTACTTACCTCCATCCTGGCCAATGTATGTACATGTAGGGGGTAGTTTATCAATAATAGCTATGGTTTATGTACTTACCTCCATCCTTGCCATTGTCTGTACATGAAGGGGGTAGATTAGCAATATCAACTATGGTTTATGTACTTACCTCCATCCTGGCCAATGTTTGAACATGTAGGGGGTAGTTTAGCAATATCAACTATGGTTTATGTGCTTACCTCCATCATGGCCAATGTCTGTATATGTAGGGGGTAGTTTATCAATATCAGCTATGGTTAATGTACTTACCTCCATCCTGGCTAATGTCTGTACATTTAGGGGGTAGTTTATCAATATCAACTATGGTTTATGTACTTACCTCCATCCTGGCCAATGTCTGTACATGTAGGGGGTAGTTTATCCATATCAGCTATGGTTTATGTACTTACCTCCATCCTGGCCAATGTCTGTACATGTAGGAGGTAGTTTATGGTTTATGTACTTACCGCCATCCTGGCTAATGTCTGTACATGTAGGGGGTAGGCTATGGTTTATGTACTTACCTCCATCCTGGCCAATGTTTGAACATGAAGGGGGTAGTTTATCAATATCAGCTATGGTTTATGTACTTACCTCCATCCTGGCCAATGTCTGTACATGTAGGGGGTAGTTTATCCATATCAGCTATGGTTTATGTACTTACCTCCATCCTTGCCAATGTCTGTACATGTAGGAGGTAGTTTATGGTTTATGTACTTACCTCCATCCTGGCTAATGTATGTACATGTAGGGGGTAGGCTATGGTTTATGTACTTACCTCCATCCTGGCCAATGTTTGAACATGTAGGGGGTAGTTTATCAATATCAGCTATGGTTTATGTACTTACCTCCATCCTGGCCAATGTCTGTACATGTAGGGGGTAGTTTATAAATATCAGCTATGGTTTATGTACTTACCTCCATCCTGGCCAATGTCTGTACATGTAGGGGGTAGTTTATCCATATCAGCTATGGTTTATGTACTTACCTCCATCCTGGCCAATGTCTGTACATGTAGGAGGTAGTTTATGGTTTATGTACTTACCGCCATCCTGGCTAATGTCTGTACATGTAGGGGGTAGGCTATGGTTTATGTACTTACCTCCATCCTGGCCAATGTTTGAACATGAAGGGGGTAGTTTATCAATATCAGCTATGGTTTATGTACTTACCTCCATCCTGGCCAATGTCTGTACATGTAGGGGGTAGTTTATCCATATCAGCTATGGTTTATGTACTTACCTCCATCCTTGCCAATGTCTGTACATGTAGGAGGTAGTTTATGGTTTATGTACTTACCTCCATCCTGGCTAATGTATGTACATGTAGGGGGTAGGCTATGGTTTATGTACTTACCTCCATCCTGGCCAATGTTTGAACATGTAGGGGGTAGTTTATCAATATCAGCTATGGTTTATGTACTTACCTCCATCCTGGCCAATGTCTGTACATGTAGGGGGTAGTTTATAAATATCAGCTATGGTTTATGTACTTACCTCCATCCTGGCCAATGTCTGTACATGTAGGGGGTAGTTTATCCATATCAGCTATGGTTTATGTACTTACCTCCATCCTGGCCAATGTCTGTACATGTAGGAGGTAGTTTATGGTTTATGTACTTACCTCCATCCTGGCTAATGTCTGTACATGTAGGGGGTAGGCTATGGTTTATGTACTTACCTCCATCCTGGCCAATGTCTGTACATGTAGGGGGTAGTTTATCAATATCAGCTATGGTTTATGTACTTACCTCCATCCTGGCCAATGTCTGTACATGTAGGGGGTAGTTTATCAATATCAGCTATGGTTTATGTACTTACCTCATCCTGGCCAATGTCTGTACATGTAGAGGGTAGTTTAGCAATATCAACTATGGTTTATGTGCTTACCTCCATCCTGGCCAATGTCTGTACATGTAGGGGGTAGTTTATCCATATCAACTATGGTTTATGTACTTACCTCCATCCTGGCCAATGTCTGTACATGTAGGAGGTAGTTTATGGTTTATGTACTTACCTCCATCCTGGCTAATGTCTGTACATGTAGGGGGTAGGCTATGGTTTATGTTCTTACCTCCATCCTGGCCAATGTCTGTACATGTAGGGGGTAGTTTATCAATATCAGCTATGGTTTATGTACTTACCTCCATCCTGGCCAATGTCTGTACATGTAGGGGGTAGTTTATCAATATCAGCTATGGTTTATGTACTTACCTCATCCTGGCCAATGTCTGTACATGTAGAGGGTAGTTTAGCAATATCAACTATGGTTTATGTGCTTACCTCCATCCTGGCCAATGTCTGTACATGTAGGGGGTAGTTTATCCATATCAACTATGGTTTATGTACTTACCTCCATCCTGGCCAATGTCTGTACATGTAGGAGGTAGTTTATGGTTTATGTACTTACCTCCATCCTGGCTAATGTCTGTACATGTAGGGGGTAGGCTATGGTTTATGTTCTTACCTCCATCCTGGCCAATGTCTGTACATGTAGGGGGTAGTTTATCAATATCAGCTATGGTTTATGTACTTACCTCCATCCTGGCCAATGTCTGTACATGTAGGGGGTAGGCTATGGTTTATGTACTTACCTCCATCATGGCCAATGTCTGTACATGTAGGGGGTAGTTTATCAATATCAGCTATGGTTTATGTACTTACCTCCATCCTGGCCAATGTCTGTACATGTAAGGGGTAGTTTATCAATATCAGCTATGGTTTATGTACTTACCTCATCCTGGCCAATGTCTGTACATGTAGAGGGTAGTTTAGCAATATCAACTATGGTTTATGTACTTACCTCCATCCTGGCCAATGTCTGTACATGTAGAGGGTAGTTTATCAATATCAGCTATGGTTTATGTACTTACCTCCATCCTGGCCAATGTCTGTACATGTAGGGGGTAGTTTATCCATATCACCTATGGTTTATGTACTTACCTCCATCCTGGCCAATGTCTGTACATGTAGGAGGTAGTTTATGGTTTATGTACTTACCTCCATCCTGGCTAATGTCTGTACATGTAGGGGGTAGGCTATGGTTT
The DNA here is from genome assembly GCA_029582155.1 of Panopea generosa. Taxonomy (NCBI): domain Eukaryota; kingdom Metazoa; phylum Mollusca; class Bivalvia; order Adapedonta; family Hiatellidae; genus Panopea; species Panopea generosa. The sequence goes on from CM055894.1 coordinate 6,678,769, forward strand.
ATGTACTTACCTCCATCCTGGCTAATGTCTGTACATGTAGGGGGTAGGCTATGGTTTATGTACTTACCTCCATTCTGGCTAATGTCTGTACATGTAGGGGTTAGGCTATGCTATATGTACTTACCTCCATCCTGGCCAATGTCTGTACATGTAGGAGGTAGTTTATGGTTTATGTACTTACCTCCATCCTGGCCAATGTCTGTACATCTAGGGGGGAAGGCTATGGTTTATGTACTTACCTCCATCCTGGCCAATGTCTGTACATCAAGGGGGTAGTTTAGCAATATCAACTATGGTTTATGTACTTACCTCCATCCTGGCCAATGTCTGTACATGTAGGGGGTAGTTTAGCAATATCAACTATGGTTTATGTACTTACCTCCATCCTGGCCAATGTCTGTACATGTAGGGGGTAGTTTAGCAATATCAACTATGGTTTATGTACTTACCTCCATCCTGGCCAATGTCTGTACATGTAGGGGGTAGTTTAGTAATATAAACTATGGTTTATGTACTTACCTCCATCCTGGCCAATGTCTGTACATGTAGGGGGTAATCCTTCAGGCAGTTTTGAAATGCTCTCCTTCTCGTACTGTAGTCTCTGGACAGGTTAATCATCCTGTTATATACAGACTTGGTAGTTCATTGTTTATAGTAACAGGTACATGTATTCTATACATCAATCCAGAACATATAAACATGTATATGTGTCCCGATATAAATAAGTTTGTCAAGGGAAATAGATATAACGTACATATCTATCTAGTCAAATAAATCACACACAAAAATTAATGTCATAATTCAAAATTAAATAAGAGTTGGTAAGAAACACAATTCATGAAAAAAAAATAATAAAAAAGAGTTTGATTTCAAAAGCCTCGTGCTGTTACATTTCCAGTGCTTATTTTTCTCTCTTTTAGAAACAATTCACAATTTTTACATCAACTATACAGCCAAACTAAACAAGCAAAGCAGTGTCCCAGTATTCTACTGAGCACATAGTCCTAGTGCTGTGTAATCGATTTATTCTCCAAGCCTCTAGACTATATTCAGCTTTCCGAAAGCATGACTCCAGCACTATTATCTCCCTTGAATTCTCCTGACCTACAGTACTGATAGTTGAAACTGCCTGTGTGAATACTTATTACTACTCTGGTATCACAAAACCATTGAATTAAAATAAAAACATGGTCAGTCCAGTGAAGAATTTGAGCACAGACAAATGCTGTAGATTTTATTTTTTAACTTTGGACATAAATGTTACAATGAAGCTCTATGGGAAATGTAATAGTGGTGTGAGATGTGTAGGGAAAAGTTACCTTTTCATATTTGAGAGGGCCATACAGGCAGTATGTATACGTGACACCTTCAACATGTCACTGATAACGGGGACACCACGCCCATTTTCTGAAACCTAAATAAAATGACTGTTTTAGAGCTTTTATCACAGTAAAATGATTATTACGATAAACCCAAACTTTACCTTCTCATGCCTGCCGCTGCAGCTGTAGCGTTGTGAACACGTGTCAACTTCAACATATTACTGATGGCTGGCACTCCTCTACCCTCATCTGAAAGCTAGATTGTTTAAAGCCTTTAAAAAGCTGGAAAGGTTAAATATAATTACTTCAAGGTCATGTGATATTTTTAAATATATTATCCACCTTGAAAAATAATACACTGATGCTTTGTGCCATGTACCCAAATGAGAGACATTCTTGCATAGATCAAATCTGTATAAAACCTGCCAACTGATTTCTAAAAGATACAGTAAGAAAATATTTACTTATGGATGAGCAGGGCTGCATTCAGTTCGCTTTAATGTTCAGTTACTTTGCAAATGTTTGATAACAGACGTGAGCTGAATGACATATTTGCTTCAAACGATTGCAAACAGAGCAGATACCTCTGTGAGCTGTTTGCTTGCATTTAATCATGTCACATAACAAGAAATGGAGGGACAGCGTCAATATAGTTTGATTTCCGTTTACTTTTTGTTTGTTTATTTGGTCACCGTTTGCATTTATAAACGACATAAATATGTTTAAAGGTGATAAGCGCTGCCCAGGAGTTTTGAATTTTGTACATGCTGGTACCCAGCCTGTACTTATTTAACTTATTGTTTGTAAATTACTCACCTTGTGGGCAACAGTACCATTTAACAAGAGTTCTGCAGTTGGTAGTTGCCTGGTACCCAGCTTGTTATTATTTAACTTATTGTTAGTAAACAACTCACCTTGTGGGCAACAGTACCATCTAACAAGAGTTCAGCAGTTGGTAGTTGCCTGGTACCCAGCTTGTTATAATTTAACTTATTGTCAGTATACTACTCACCTTTTGGGCAACAGTACCATCTAACAATAGTTCAGCAGTTGGTAGTTGCCTGGTACCCAGCCTTTATTATTTAACTTATTGTTAGTTAACTACTAACCTTGTGGGCAACAGTACCATCTCACAAGAGTTCAGCAGTTGGTAGTTGCCTGGTACCCAGCCTGTTATTATTTAACCTAGTGCTTGTAAACTACTCACCTTGTGGGCAACAGAACCATCTAACAAGAGTTCAGCAGTTGGTAGTTACCTGGTACCCAGCCTGTTATTATTTAACAGGGTGCTTGTAAACTACTCACCTTGTGGGCAACAGAACCATCTTACAAGAGTTCAGCAGTTGGTAGTTACCTGGTACCCCAGCCTGTTATTATTTAACTTATTGTTAGTAAACTACTCACCTTGTGGGCAACAGTACCATCTAACAAGAGTTCAGCAGTTGGTATTTGCCTGGTACCCAGCCTGTTATTATTTAACTTAGTGCTTGTAAACTACTCACCTTGTGGGCAACAGTACCATCTAACAAGAGTTCAGCAGTAGGTAGTTGGCTGGTACCCAGCCTGTTATTATTCAACTTATTGCTGTAAAGTACTCACCTTGTGTGCAACAGAACCATTTAACAAGAGTTCAGCAGTTGGTAGTTGACTGTTACCCAGCCTGTTATTATTTACCTTATTGTTAGTAAACTACTCACCTTGTGGGCAACAGTACCATTTAACAAGAGTTCAGCAGTTGGTAGTTGCCTGGTACCCAGTCTGTTATTATTTAACTTATTGTTAGTTAACTACTAACCTTGTGGGCAACAGTACCATCTCACAAGAGTTCAGCAGTTGGTAGTTGCCTGGTACCCAGCCTGTTATTATTTAACTTAGTGCTTGTAAACTACTCACCTTGTGGGCAACAGAACCATCTAACAAGAGTTCAGCAGTTGGTATTTGCCTGGTACCCAGCCTGCTATTATTTATCTTAGTGCTTGTAAACTACTCACCTTGTGGGCAACAGTACCATCTAACAAGAGTTCAGCAGCAGGTAGTTGGCTGGTACCCAGCCTGTTATTATTCAACTTATTGCTGTAAAGTACTCACCTTGTGTGCAACAGAACCATTTAACAAGAGTTTAGCAGTTGGTAGTTGCCTGGTACCCAGCCTGTTATTATTTAACTTATTGTTAGTAAACTACTCACCTTGTGGGCAACAGTACCATCTAACAAGAGTTCAGCAGTTGGTAGTTGCCTGGTACCCAGCCTGTTATTATTTAACTTATTGTTAGTAAACTACTCACCTTGTGGGCAACAGAACCATCTAATAAGAGTTCAGCAGTTGGTAGTTGCCTGGTACCCAGCCTGTTATTATTTAACTTAGTGCTTGTAAACTACTCACCTTGTGGGCAACAGTACCATCTAACAAGAGTTCAGCAGTGGGTAGTTGGCTGGTACCCAGCCTGTTATTATTTAACTTATTGCTTGTAAAGTACTCACCTTGTGTGCAACAGAACCATTTAACAAGAGTTCAGCAGTTGGTAGTTGCCTGGTACCCAGCCTGTTATAATTTAACTTATTGTTAGTAAACTACTCACCTTGTGGACAACAGTACCATTTAACAAGAGTTCAGCAATTGGTAGTTGGCTGGTACCCAGCCTGTTATTATTTAACTTAGTGCTTGTAAACTACTCACCTAGTGGGCAACAGAACCATTTAACAAGAGTTCACCAGTTGGTAGTTTGCCTGGTACCCAGCCTGTTATTATTTAACTTAGTGCTTGTAAACTACTCACCTTGTGGGCAACAGAACCATCTAACAAGAGTTCAGCAGTTGGTAGTTGCCTGGTACCAAGCCTGTTATTATTCAACTTATTGCTTGTAAACTACTCACCTTGTGGGCAACAGAACCATCTAACAAGAGTTCAGCAATTGGTAGTTGCCTGGTACCCAGCCTGTTATTATTTAACTTATTGTTAGTAAACTACTCACCTTGTGGACAACAGTAGCATCTAACAAGAGCTCTGCAGTTGGTAGTTGGCTGGTACCCAGCCTGTTATCATTTAACATAGTGCTTGTAAACTACTCACCTTGTGGGCAACAGTACCATCTAACAAGAGTTCAGCAGTTGGTAGTTGCCTGGTACCCAGCTTGTCTTTCAGTTTGATTATATCTATATTATTCAGGCTGCCATCGTCATTCCTAACCTCAACATAAAAAAGAGACAGCCCCTTGGTACCCTGTAATTACAGAACAACTATAAACTCTCTGTCATCATCAATTCAGCCACCAGTATTTGATTTATTATACAATTTTTCTTATACCGCCTCCAAAGCATAATTATTTTATGCACTAGTTTTCCAGTGCTAGATTGCACACATAGTCAAATAATGCAGTTTTTGACAATGCATGGGACGTAACTCAGACATTGGACGTGCAGCAAAATAATGCAACTCTTGAGAATGCACAGGCCATAACTCAGACATTGGACGTACAGCAAAATAATCCAACATTTGACAATGCACAGGCCAAAACTCAGACATTGGGCATACAGCAAAATAATCCAACATTTGACAATGCATAGGCCATAACTCAGACATTGGGCATACAGCAAAATAATCCAACATTTGACTATGCATAGGCCAGAACTCAGACATTGGGCATACAGCAAAATAATCCAACATTTGACAATGCACAGGCCAAAACTCAGACATTGGACGTACAGCAAAATAATCCAACATTTGACAATGCACAGGCCAAAACTCAGACATTGGGCATACAGCAAAATAATCCAACATTTGACAATGCAAAGGCCATAACTCAGACATTGTTGTTTTTGTTGTATGGTGTTGAGCATCACTTTCAACAATTATTTTTCAGTCATATCGCGATGGTGTCTACTTGAGACAGTATTCTAAGCACTGTCACACTGGAGTATCATGCCGCAGACACATGGTATGATACCCCACCCAGTCACATTATACAGACACCAGGCCGACCAGACCTAGAACTCTCCACTAAATGCTGAGCGTCAAGCAAGGAAGCTTCTATTACCATTTTTAAAGTCTTTGGTAATACCCGGCCAGGGATTGAACCCACGACCTTCCACATGCGAGGTGGATGCTCTATCACTAGACCATGCCACGGTCTACTCAGACATTGGATGTACCGCAAAATAATCCAACATTTGACTATGCATAGGTCATAACTCAGACATTGGGCATACAGCAAAATAATGCAACATTTGACAATGCATAGGCCATAATTCAGACATTGGGCATACAGCAAAATAATACAACATTTGACAATGCATAGGCCATCACTCAGACATTGGGCATACAGCAAAATAATGCAACATTTGACAATGCATAGGCCATAATTCAGACATTGGGCATACAGCAAAATAATACAACAATTGACAATGCATAGGCCATAATTCAGACATTGGGCATACAGCAAAATAATACAACAATTGACAATGCATAGGCCATCACTCAGACATTGGGCATACAGCAAAATAATACAACAATTGACAATGCATAGGCCATCACTCAGACATTGGGCATACAGCAAAATAATGCAACATTTGACAATGCATAGGCCATAATTCAGACATTGGGCATACAGCAAAATAATACAACAATTGACAATGCATAGGCCATCACTCAGACATTGGGCATACAGCAAAATAATACAACATTTGACAATGCCTAATTATTATCCAATCAGCCAGCTGAAACAGTTAAGATATTATGGTTATATAGCTACATTGCATTACAGGTAAGCAAATTTGGTACATGGCAAAATGCTAAAGTGCCAGATGAACACATGGCAAAATGATACAAGTGCCAGATGAACACATGTCAAAATGATAAAAGTGCCAGATGAACACATGTCAAAATGATAAAAGTGCCAGATAAACACATGGCAAAATGAATAAGTGCCAGATGAACACATGGCAAAATGATACAAGTGCCAGATGAACACATGGCAAAATGATACAAGTGCCAGATTAACACATGGCAAAATGATACAAGTGCCAGATGAACACATGGCAAAATGATACAAGTTTGATGATTCAAGGTCCATAATTCAGGTAGGATTGATGAATTAAATATTTAACATCATCTGCAAGTGACTGATAACTTACTTTCCAACTTAATTTTTTTTAATGAAGTTTAATGCCATGTTCATCACACTTCAGGTTATATATAGCATATCCTGTTTTATTGGTGGATGAAGAACATTTATTTTGAGGTCTTCCAGCACTACTAAAACACGAAATGCCATATATGATCTGTGTAAAACTGGTGTTATTAATCGACACATTTTATGTTACATTTGGCATATCTGGTTTTATTGGTGGAAGAAGAACCACCTTTCTTTAGCAAGTAACTGGCAAACTTTCTCACATAAGATTTTTGGACAGAGCTAATCTCAGTGGTGAGAAGAGGTAAGTGATCTTGAGATGATGCCTACGTCCACTCAGTCACGAAGGATCCCATTTTCCCACTTAAATCCTCAGTAAGAGATGAATGACAAGAGAAGCAATGTTGTATATCCCGAAACTGTGGCCATGCAGGGCTTGGATTCACTCACTACCTTTGGACTGATAGTCAGATATGCTACCAACTGAGCTTACTGGGTACAGTGCCACAATTCAGACATATGTTATCTTGATTCTTTAGTTTAAAGGGTCACATGGCAATTTTGACAAATTATCTCTCAATGAATTTTAAATTACATATCTGTATGGTGCAAATATGAAATTAAGATAGCTTAGTATGTGTTCAGACCCTAAATTCCCACATTAAAAAGGGGCATAACTCTTGTAAATACCTGGAATGTTTTTCTTTTTTGCAAAATTTTGTTGTCTATTACAACAAAATATGCTAAATATATTGTTTTTTCATCAGGGTTTTTTATATGATAAGAAAATATCCAACAATATATCAATTTGTATGTTTTAAATATTTTTTCTCACCCCATATTTCCAAAATAAGCATGTTTTCTTTTGAAAAAGCCTGATACAAGGTAATATTTTATATATATATGAAATTTCACAGTAATACTTGGAGACTATTATCTTGAAATAGAAAGAGTGTAGAGATTGGCATGATTCTTGGTTCATTTCCTTTTTTAATGGGGTTTAACACTATTTTCATCATAAAACAGTCATATGCTACATGTATATGGCATATCCAGTTTTAATGGTGGAGAAAGACCTCAAAATGAATCTGAGTAGAAGCGCCATCCTTCTGCAAGTAACGGCCAAATATAAAGTTTTTTAACCGGGCTGGGATTGAACCCAAGACCTCAACAGTGAGAGGTCAGAGGTCATTAGACAGCAGTCCCTCAATGTACTCTGACAGCCAGAAAAGACCGTCACTGGAATAAAAAAGTAATGTGGATAATAATCTTTGCTGTCCATCAAAGTACTAATGTTACCCATGCACTAAGTCATATTAGATATCCTGCTTAGTGTAACCCATTATTACCTGTACTGCCTGACCTTGAGGGTCAAGGACTCTAGCCAGGGTGAAGGTTATATCAGCATCCGTGGCCGAAGAAAACCACTTGTATCCATACAGTTTGTAGGAGCCATCCCCCTGTTGTATGGCCACCGTCTCAGTACCATTAGCTGTAAAGGTTATACAGCATCTAAATAAGTTCTATATGTAATATCTAATGTTGTATATTAAACGTCACGGAGACTGAGGCCGTAATCACAAAATTTTACTTTGATAGACTGTGACCTGACAGACCTCATGTTACATAGGTGTGGCTCCAAATAATCACGCCGAAATGTTAGTACTGTATATAAATAATAAAAACAGGCACATGTTTGTAGTTTATTACAAAACAAATACAAGACATGAATAAAACTCATCATAAATTGTTAAAACACATATTTAAGAGAAGAAAGTACAGTAGAACTTCAATAGCTCGAACCCGAAGGGACTGGACAAAACAGTTTGAGTTAAGGGTTGATCGAGCCAAGTATTGTTCAACATCATACCATGCATCTCCATGTGTAAACACTGAAATAAGAATTCTGCCGGGACCAGATAAGTTGTTCTAGCTATATGTGGAGTTCCAGCCATTGGTGTTCGAGCCAACAAAGTTCTACTGTATTTTGTAATTATTAAAATTACCCTCCTTCAATATTTTACATGTTGCATGGATATGGTAAAAACAAAAGGTGTGACCTTGAAATATGTCTAAAACAATATTAAACATACATTAGTTGATAAGCTCGGCACTTTCATTCATTATTAATGAGAAAATATGAAAAATGCACTGGTATACCTGCCGCTAATGCTAACATGACAACAATATTCAAAATCTGAGACTTCTATCTTTCTCTTGGAGTATTTTGAAATGCGATCTAGAAATTGTTTCCATGAGAGGAAATTATTTAACCACAATAACAAACACGACAAAACATGAATAAATGGACATGACACCTATTTGGAGGAATCCTTCAACCCAGCAAAGATAGAAAGTGATACCATTCTCCATTCTTACCTGTTACCACATGCTTTTTTATACAGGTAAGAAACCCAATACACACAATGTACTGACTAGTGTTGGGAATCAAAGCTATATCTTTAATTGACAATTAAAATGCCAATTAATTTGTTTTCTTTATATATTGTATAATAACCCTCAATGGTCCCAGGAGTCTTGATTCTTTATTTTGCCCGTTGCCAATCACGTTGGCAAGTTGGCCCAAGTGAATTTGATTTGCTGTCTGACTTAACTTTCATCCAATCAAGCGTTCAATTTATTTATAATGAAGCGTGACAACTCTTACAAAGTAATTAGCATGATTCATTGACAAACAAAAATCCATCGTCGATGATTGTGTTGGTGAGTTTTGGTAACAATTTGGAGATTAATCCATTAAACGATTAATCATAACAACACAAGTACTGACCGACATCAGAACCACCACGTTTTTCTGTCATCCATTGTCCCGATGTCCAGAATGTCTCTGGTTGTCGCGAGGTCAGTCGAGGGAAGGCCTTCTCCAGTAACCATGGGCTACTCTCTTTCAAGCTCTGGAATATGACAAAACAGAATTATATTATTACCTTAGATATGATGTTCGGAACAACTCAAAATAGACATATCATGCACCTCTAGATGTTTGTGCATAATGAACATACATAAAGCTTAAATAGTAGTAACAAATATATCAAATCTCCAATTAATTCGCATTCATATATATTTTACTAATTGTTTGGGGTGCACGTTTCAAATGCAATTTCAATTGCATAATTTATATTTGTTCATAAATTATGTATCATGAGATCAATATTTTTTAGTGGTTAACAATGCAAAGCTAGTGGTGTCAAAACACCTAACATTTAGATATTTTGAAATAACTTCTTATTGGCATTAACTTTTAAGATAAAACTTTCAGTATTTCTTAATATATAAGCATCTGACACATATTATATCAAGTTTTATAATTTCTGAAAACAAAAATATCTCAACCTTTTCATTCACCAAAATTTCACAATTAAAAATAACCTACAAAATCAACTATTTGTGCTATTTGTAAAAGGATTCAACCAATTTTTAATTTTTTTATTTACCACTAAAATCTATTTTCAATGATACATGTACATAACAATTTGTGTTATCCCTCCCAAAATTTAAAAAGCTTTTGATTAAAACATGCACCTCAGAATATATGGAGCTTACTTATGGGTTTGAGTTCAGCTCAGTTCAAATATTTTATGAGGAAATTTTGCTATTTTCTGCAGAAAGATGTTTAATGCTTCTACTTGGGTACATATTCAGTGCTGCTCATAAAATGTTATACCATACATGTATATCAAATACAATTTGAGGAAAATGAAACAATGATCCAGTCAATTTTTTTTGTCCCATTAGAACAATATGGTATCAAGTGTATATGAAATAAGAAGACACAGGGTACCTTTTTGTACCAATGGGGCGACATAAAATATTCATCCTTTGTGGACAAGTGGTCTGAGGTGTTGTCATAAAACAGCCACTTAATTCTCACTGTTGAGGTACTGAGTTCAAGCCCCACTTGGTCCAAAATCTTTAAGTGAGAAGGTTTGCCAGTTACTTGCAAAATGACAATGATTCTACTAAAATTTACGCCGAGGTCTTCCTTAACCAATAAAACTAGATATGCCATATATAACCTGAATTGTGTTGACATTCAAAAAGAAAAAAGATGATCCAATGTGCAGCTATATCTCTTTATAATGATATGTATTTAATTTATGTCAGTTCCAATGCTCATCTACAGTTTACGTTATCTGACTTACAGGTAACATTTAATTTTTTAACATTTAAACATATTTTGTTCACAAATAGTATACAATTACATTGTAAATATCACATATTAATTAATACACGCATGTACAATTATGAAAGAGATTCAGAAGAAAACTTACAGCTTTTGTAAAACTGTCTCCATAATGAATGAATGAATGAATGAATGGGGTTTTACAGCATACCAATACATTACAGGTAATACGAAATGAAAAGGAAAGAAGGTTCCAGGTTCACTCTGAGCCAGAGCCACATGGATTTATCTCCCTAAATAAATTTACTTAAACACAGGTGGAAGCACATACATGTACTACATATATAACTTCTGTACACTGTGATCAAACCTCGGGCAAACAATTACATGTGCATGGATAAGTTCAATGGTGCACATTATATTTAATTAAACATTGCTGTTTGTTTCATTGTACTCATTATGTATATATATTTTCGAGACTGACGGAGTATTTCAGACAAACGCAAATTTAGTACCATGTTTCATACAAACGCAATATCATGGTACAATCATAGATAAAAATGTTCAATGGTTTTTTATCACAATACACTTAACATAAATACTATGAGACCTCTATTATTTTGGCTGCTCCATCCGTCATGGCTAATGGACAGGAATACAATCCTGAGGATGCGCAACCAAGATAGTTCTTGGCAAGTCCATATAGTCGACTGAAATATGGAAAATTGTATAATAATTGGTTGGTGCATGGGTCATTTATATGCAGTATGTTTTCTTGGTTATCCCTTTACTCCACAGATATGCGTTTTCCTGCACCAATCACAGAAGACCTTTGAAAACAGTGCAGGAAGAGTTCAGATTGCTTGTAACGAGCAATCTGAACACTTCCTGCACTGTTTTCCACTCTGTCAGTTAATATAAACATAATTCACCCAATAATTCAAAAGCCTTCTATATTAGAGGTGTCCAAAGGCGTCTATATATGAGGTGTCCAAAGGCGTATATATGAAGTAAAGGGATAATTATACCTCAATATTGATGGAAATAGATAATTTTGTCTACATTGCTGACAACAGGTTGGCCCAGTAGACCTCATAAATGTATACCGGACACAATACATATCTCTGCCACCTTCCTTAAACCCAACAAAGTTACACAGTACTCGAGTACACCCATTCCAACAAGTAACTGATAACTTTCCTACTTGAATCAGCGGTAAGAAACAAAGGCCAATGAAACCCTATGATGTATACCAATCATCACAGAGACCGTGGCCGGGAAGGGATTCAGCCCCTGGATTGATAGTCAGACATGCTACTAACTTAGCTAACTGGATTCTGCTGACTCAATAAACTGAAGATCATTCATTTACATCAAGTTATACGTGAAGTCTACTTTAAGAAACAACATATTACATGTATATTTCATCCAAAACATGAAACTGAGCAAGATTTTACCTTCTTCATTAATGTACAAGTTCAGGTCAGTTATTGCTGAGTGGTCTGTCATGCCATCTTAAGATCAGGGCTGGAAAATTCTACTCGTCCGCTCGCCTCGACGAGTGAACGTTTGGTCAGGCCGTGTAAGATTTAAGAAACTGACCTTAATATTTCTTTGACTATAAGTATTCAATTAAAAATATTGGAAAGGAAGGACGAGTACCTTTTATCAGAAATTGCAAGCCCTGCAAAATCACTTACCTGTCACTGCTCAGGTCATAGGTTCGGGTCCTGCTCGGTCCAAAAACTTTATGTGAGAAAGTATGATGGTTACTTGTAGAAGGACGGTGATATCGGGGTCTTTGTCCACCATTAAAACAGGATATGCCATATATAACCTGAAATGTGTTGAAAATGGCATTATATCCCATTCAAAAAGAAAATGAATTAATGGTACTCTATGTTTACCTCCACTCAGCATATTTCCGCTCATATGATATTGCAATGAGTCCTTCCTCGGCAGCTATATCATGCATCTTTCTCCAGGCAGGCCCAGTAATCAGAGTGTCTACCTTGTTACCCCAGGCTGTGAACCTCTCTACATATGGTTGCTCTATCTCACACTGTAAGTGCAGGTCGTACATTTCTCCCGCAACACGGTCACCAAATCTGATCATGTCCGGCTCAATATCTGCCAATACCTATTACATACAAAAGTAGTTTTGTTTTTCATTTTTTTTATTTCCATAGAACATTCATATACAATTAACATTTACATACATAATGCAAGCTATATTCTTCTCTTTTTTTTATTATTTATGAATGCATTATCGGAAATAAGTTTAGGATTAGGACAGAATAGGTCAGAGAGAAGAGTAAGAAAGAAGTAGAGCAAAGTTCTTGAGAGAAAAGTAGATTACTTCAAAAACTGACATTTTAAAAAATAAATTATTTTACTTAGAAAATCTGCAGTTTATTCCATTTGTTTTCATGTTGTGTAACTCTGTCTTTTGTCAATGCTATTAATCTTTCTAGGGTTTCATGATACTTTAAGTATTTTATAAAATTGTTAAAAGTCTGTGTTGTTTTTCATATTTGTTTTTAAATATGAAGTATTTTGCATATATCAATATACAGTTTAATAACATAGTGTAGCTGCTCTGATCAACATATCCAAATGAGATCATTGAATAATCTAAATTTATGTCTATTTGTTTTTCATTTAAGAACATTAAATCTCTGTCCAAAAACTTCTTGAGATATGACATTCCCAAAAAAGGTGTTTATTTGATTCTTCATACATATTACATACAAAATCTGCCCATACCTATTACACACAAAAAGTAGTTTTACTATCTCTGTTAAACACAAATTTTAAACCTCTGTAACAGTTGTTAAATAGCCATTATAAAGCCCTGAAAAGAAATTTCAAAACAATATTTTAAAAACAGTTTACAGCCATTTTAAAGCCCAGTAAGTAGCTGTCAAAACAGTTCATTTTAAAATAGTATATCTGACATTATTTCATGGATTTTTAAATCTCTTTAGGAACAGTACAATAGTATTTTTTAAATATGTCACCTGCATATTTATTAGTTTATAGATCTGCCAAATCGTAATTTTTTAATTTATTAATTTAGATATCAATCAATGCCTGAAAAATTATAATATATAAGATCCCTCTAGAGTATTTTATCACTTATCACGCACCTAAGGCGGAACTTATCACTCACCCGAGTAGGAACCTATCACTCACATGAGGTGGAACTTTTCACTCATCTGAGGTGGAACCTATCGCTCATCAGAGGTGGAACCTATTACTAACCTGAGGTGGAACTTATCACTCACCCAAGGTGGAACTTATCACTCCTCCAAGATAGAACCTATCACTCACCCGAGGTGGAACTTATCACTCACCCGAGGTGGAACATATCACTCACCCGAGGTGGAACCTATCACTCACCTAAGATATAACTTATCACTCACCCAAGGTGGAATCTATCACTCACCCAAGATAGAACTTATCACTCACCCGAGGTGGAACTTAGCACTCACCCGAGATAGAACCTATCACTTACCCAAGGTGGAAACTATCACTCACCCAAGATAGAACTTATCACTCACCCAAGGTGGAACCTATCACTCACCCAAGATAGAACTTATCACTCACCCGAGGTGGAACTTATCACTTACCCGAGATAGAACTAATCACTCACCCGAGATAGAACTTATCACTCACCCAAGGTGGAACTTATCACTCACCCGAGATAGAAACTTATCACTCACCTGAGATGGAACATGTCTCTTAAAGTATGCCTGAAGAGTTGTATCTTCTAAATACTGATTACCAAGTTTGGGGGCTTCTTGTACAAAGCTTCCTAACTTTGCACGTGCAAATGGAATCTCTTGTCCTTGTTCTTGAAACACTCCATCAATGACCGTAGTAGCTTGCCCAGCTCTTGTCTTTCCTGTCTGCATCCATCTGAGGTTATTGAAGTTTTGTCCTACAGCTCTAGCTTGGCGAGATATTGATTTACCTAAAGCTATAGCAGAAAGTTTTGTCGTAATCATTCTGATTGTTCTATCTGTGCAACAAGAAACGTGCCTTACAGGTGTTTATGAAGACACCTTAGATGATTTACCCTGCATGGATGTATCAATTATATTGACCATTCATCGTTCCTGTGTAACATGCAATCTGGAAAGAAAGAAAGAATGAATAAATGAAAGAATGAATTTGAATTTTACAGGGTACCAACACATAAAGTTAATTGCCACCAGGAAGAAAGATTCCAGACTCACTCTCCACATAAACTTTAAAGGGATAAAAGTTGCTTTTATATATCATCATAAATGCTTCAATCTGATTGGTTGAAACCTGAACAAATCATTATCAGGTCAAATAAAATTAACTATTGACCACTTGTTCCTTAAAAAATGAACTATTGACCACTTATTCTGTTGAAACCGGTATCACCCAGTTACCCAGTCAATATTTCAAACGAAACGGTCTTCCTTTCTCATGTTGATAGTCCATTCAAACTTCATTTGCTCTACTCGATAAAACAAAAGTTAAACTGAACTGATTATTATATTCCGTAAATTAAACCTGATACTGAAGTACCACTTTTTTAACGCTAAAATACAATTTAACCACTTTCCACAACTGATATGTTTATATAATGACGTCAGGTTGTATACGTATTGGTGTTGATGACGTTATTTTGATCAAGAGTGAGTCAAGCATGTAGTTAAATACTGATGACATTGTACTTTGAATAGTTGGAAATATTTTAAGACAGAGAATATAATTATGAAGGTTAGGAATATAACCTTAATTGTTGAATTTGTTATTGGAGAACAGACATACAAAGGCTACATAAAAAAATCCTTTTCACATCTCTGTAAAAAAATGCAGTGAAAGTATGAATGAAGTAAGGTGAAAATCTTTTACTTCTTGACTTACCTTTTTTATTGATTTTCAATATAATAAAACAACTGTCTACTTTTTTAGCAGTCAATGGTTAAAATTATTTATTCTCAGAAAATGCTATAAACCCAAAGCAGTGAACTATTAACCTTGACTGCGTCTCCGTCAATTATTTCCTGCTTTGCGTCAACAGTCATTTTCCTTGGAAAAATAATTTTAACCATTGACCGCTAAAAAGGTAGATAGTTTAGATAGTATACTATAGTTCTGCATAAAATCAAAACACACTTGGCCCTTTGAGTACCCTTTATAGTACACATGAAGTTTCATTGGTGTACAGTTAGTGGTTACAATGATATGTGCATGCTAAAGAACTGTATCCATAAACTCAATGCTAACACAAATGCTATGGTAAGTATAGTAGTTCCCCATTTCTAAGAAAATCAAGCTCAACCTTTCAAAATAGCCATGTAATTTTGTCTTTAAACTGTCTGTTTTCTGGTGTACTTGCTAGCTACTTTAATGTTTAGAAAATAAGACGTGTGGTAGATCTATTTTATCAAATATATATTTTATTACTGACTGCCAAATATTTGATGACAATGCATTAAATGTATCAACACATCGTCCCACTGTTTGCTCGTACTGTATATAAAAGGTTTCCAAAACAGAAATATTAAATACCTGTATAATAAACTGGAGAAATGTGAAAGGCAGTTAGATTCTTATAAACAAATCTTCGGAAATAGTGTTGTTTTAAAATGCGCAAAAAAACTTGATATGTGTGATACTCGAAAAATTGGCGATTTGTACTTGGCAAATGTAGTAACAGAACATAAACCATACATAAAACCATATCGGAAGAATGAAAGGACGTACCTACATAATGAAATGAAAGCAAAACGCTATACAAATAGGAGACGGAAGTTTCCTAGCATTCTATTTAAGTCTTTGCTGGACCGAAATATAGTGTTTGGGGCGAAACGACTCGTCGTCAAAACGGTACTTGAAGACTTTTTCGAATCTGTGTAAACTCTGTAATGTCAGTCACTAAGAACTCAGCTCAATATGTAGGGGAAAACTTCCAGCAATGTCAAAATACAAAAGCATACACATTGGATAAATACAAACATAAAAATGATAATGAAATAAATAAGCAATATCAACTCACTATCTACAAATAGTAAATGGAAAAAATTGATAAAGGGGGATAACTTTTGTTATTTACGGCGATAAATAGCGAAAAGGATTTTTTTTTGTGAAAAGGACAGAAAAGGATATTTCTTTTCGAAAATGGTTTGGGTATTAAATCAACATTTCTTTATTATGATATTATATATTTGTATTGTTTTATCAAAAAGAACATTAATTATTTCTTCGAAAAATATCATTGTCAAATTAATGTTTTATTAATTTGTTTGTGCATGCAAATGTGTGTGCATGAGTGTATATATGTATGAATGTATGCAGGTGTCTATGAGAGGGTGTATAATGCATGTATGGGAATATAGGTTGTGTATGCACGAGTACTGTGTATGTGTGTGTGCTGTTTATATGTATATGAAGGTGTGGGCAATGTGTATATGAATGTGTATGCATGTGTGTTTATGTGTGCGTGCGTGCGTGCGTGCGTGCGTGCGTGCGTGCGTGCGTGCGTGCGTGCGTGCGTGCGTGCGTGCGTGCGTGCGTGCGTGCGTGCGTGCGTGCGTGCGTGCGTGCGAGTTGGTTTACCTAACCTTGCGAGGTATTTTTAGGGGTGCAAAAATGGGTGACAATTTTTAGGGTTAGGGTTAGGGTCCAAATTAGGATTATTTAGGGTTAGGGTTAGGGTTAGGATTCATTCCGTTTTGGGTTCTAGGATTATGGTTGTCAGATGGTTTTAAGAGAGCTTGATTGTCATACCGAGGTATACCGAGGTAATTTTGTAAGTGTTACTGCATATAAAAGTGAGGTATAGTTTATACAGGAAAACCTCGGTAAGATAGGTATACCAGACTCTGCGTGCGTGCTTATGCTATATGCATGTAAGTAAAAAAAAAATCGTCATAAAAAAGTTAAACTTCAATACCTAATTTAAGGCATTATTTTAAAAACATTTCATATATTTTCTTAATATATATGCCAAGGGCAATACATAATTATTGGGATAAGGGCATATTAACATCATAAACACTAGTATACACGCAACATTTGCCTTTACCCTACAGCCGGAAAAGTGGCCGGATCAGCCGGAACCTGGCCGGGTTTTTAGTAGTACCCACAAAATAAAGTTTCTTGTATCTTGTATCTTTCTTGTACTAAAATGAAATTATCAGCATATGCAGTGACTTAATAACATAAGATACGGTCACTGATATATGCAAAGAACTATAGAAGAATCTCGAAGTCATTGATAATATGGAAATGGGAAATTGGTTTTACGAAACAACAATTTTTAAGAAATGTACCCTCGGGTGTGTCTACTTTGTGGACCACACTACATTGATCAGTTGGCCATTAACCAGTCGTAGCATGTTGGCTGCATAGGCGTAGGAGCCGGGGGTGCCCCCATATTCAGGTTCAGCATAAAATTTATGGCCTAGAAGTACATCCTCATAGAACCCCCCAACCCACCATAATTGAAACGCTCATACGCCCATGGACTAAATCTATTAATAGTATATTAAACTCTTAATAATAGATTTTAATGTAATGGAGGATCAATTGATGCAATGACTTAATATAGAAAACGTATATCTCTCTACTAAATGTTGATCAAATAGCATGCGAAGAACTAATAATTTGGTAAATTAATCTTCAAATTTCACAGGCAACTGATTTCTTATATATAAAATATAAGATGTAAGTAACCTTAGACTTTTTACAATGTTTAAAACACGCAAAATGATCTTGAATTTAAACTAGTCCAGTTTGAAGTATAATTTCAAGTAGATCTACTTTCCTTTATTTTTAGTTGCAGTATACAAAGTTTGTTATCATAAGTACTTCAACCATTTTAAACACGATTTGCTGGGAATTATCTTATTTTGTACAGAATTGCATTATGCAAAGAAAGAATTTTTTATACGTATTTCTGAGATGAATGGAAGTTAGGATATTTGAAAACGAGATTTTGCGTGAATACGCAAGCGTTCATAACATCTCAACCAGTTGTTTTTCTTTCTCTATGTAATTCTTTGATGTATGTATACTCGCAGTTTAGATATATCAGCAACAATGGTTGATTGGTTGATTGAATATTTAGCATCGATTTTATGCTATCGAGGGCTAACAAACGATCAGTTAACCACTAGCTGTTTCCTTTGGATCTTGGAAGGTTAACCAGTACTCGAGCACACCCATCCCCGCAAGTAACTGATAACTTTCTCACTTGAATCAGCGGTGGGAAACGAATGGTAATAAGACGCATTGTCGTATATCAACAACGAGTACTGGTTAATACCAGGAAACAGTGGTTAGGTTAACTGATCGTCTGTTAGCCCTCGATGGAATAAAATGACGCTAGATATTCAGTATATCAACAATCTTTGAGATTGTGGCCGGGCGGAGATTCGAACTCACGGCCGCCTGGATTGATAGTCAGACGTGTCGTAGGGCCCGCCATCACCAGGAACAAATAAAAGGATAATTAAAATATATAATTTGCATAAACTGTTATTAAGGATATATGAGCAGCCGGTTTAAGTTATTTGATAGATGATCACCCAATCAAAAGTATATCCTGATTAAAAATATTAAATGTCCAATGTTTTGATAAAAGTCCCTTTCTAAGGCGTCATAAAATTTAATACTGAGAAGTTTCTCGATAACGAAATTAATTATTTAACCAAATGGCTTTGAAATAATTGCATTGATTGTTTTATCTTGAACTTATTAATAAACAGAAAAGCACATGCAGGGGTGAGACGGACGATCAAATAAAAAAATATAAAAATCGTTCGAAACGTGCTTTGGTTCCTAAACGTGCCGAATTTGACAGACACACGAGCACCATTTCAATATCACCTAAGAGGGGACAACAACATAAACCTATATCCAGATGAGAAAATATTAGACATTAATAAGTCATTCCTTAGGGCATGCGTGCTGGAATTTAACCCTGTTACATTGTAGCTGTTATATGTATATAATATTTATCGACTAGTTAAGATTTGTTTGAGATACCAGTGTAATTGCATTGTCCGTCTCAATAACATATTTAATACCTTGAAATCATGGTCTAGTTCTTTTTCTTTGATAGGCGGAAAATATCGATTTTTGTCACGATCTCACTTGACAAATTCCGTAGTCTGCGACGCCCTTTAACTGAAAAAGGACACCTCTCTCTCTAATTCCTTGTAGAAGATTGAAAGAAAACAACAGAAAACACCAGATAGTACAGACTGGTTGAAGGTAAGCGATGGGTATACGCATATCGATCATGGTAATTCACAAAATCAAAACGATAAACGTCGGACTATTTATAGTTCAGTTGTGTGCTTACAATACGGGTACATCTGTCATGTCATGGGATTTCGCTGTGTTTTTTTTCTTCTTTTAGAGAATAGTCTATTCTTGGGCATAATTACAGTGCTAGACTATACGGTATTTTATATACTTTTCGTGAACAGTTTCTAAGGTTTGGAATATGGACACACCTCTTCAGGTTTTATCCGCTGCTTTTCTAAGAAAATTGGACGAAGAATTCTGTTGTATTAATGCTGAGGTATGTTTTTCAGACTGACAATTACGCGGAGTGACATCATGTTCCAGGGTCTGTGTTTACTGTCTGTGTTATTGATGGTTGCTGCTGAAGGTAATGCAATCTTTTGCAAACATTCTGACACAATATGTACATACGATTTCAAACTCGACCAGTATTTATTGCAATCTTCCTTTATTTGGAAGGTCATTTGTTTGAATATTAAGCGTAATTTTTATGCCATCGGAGGCTTACAGATGATCTGTTAACCTAACCATTCTTTTTCCTCTGATCCTGGAGTGTTAACAAATACACGAGCACACCCATCTCCACAAGTAACTGGTAACTTTCCCTTTTGAATCAGTAGTGAGAGACGATGACATTAGACCTAATGTCGTACATTCAATTACATATTTTATAATAATAGTCAGTGATTACATATTTTATAATTGTACACATTGATTTCATACTTTATTATTGTAGACAGTGATTACATATATTATTATTGTACACATAATTTACATAGATTACATATTTTATTATTGTAGACAGTGATTACATATTTTATTATTGTAGACAGTGATTACATATTTTATAATGAAGACAGTGATTACACATTTGATTATTATAGTAAGTAATTATATGTTTAATTATTGTAGACAGTGATTACATTGTAGACAGTGATTACATATTTTATTATTATATACAGTGATTACATATTTTATACAGTGATTACATATTTTATTATTGTAGACAGTGAATACATATTTTATTATTGTATACAGTGATTTCATATTTTATTATTATAGACAGTGATTACATATTTTATTGTAGACAGTGATTACATATTTCATTATTGTAGTAAGTGATTTCATATTTTATCATTATAGACAGTGATAACATATTTTATTATTGTAGACAGTGATTACATTGTAGACAGTGATAACATATTTTATTATTGTAGACAGTGATTACATTGTAGACAGTGATTACATATTTTATTATTGTAGACAGTGATTACATTTTTTTTGTTATTGTAGTAAGGAATTTCATATTTTATTATTATAGACAGTGGTTACATTGTAGACATTGTTTACATTGCTGACAGTGATAACATATTTTATTATTGTAGACAGTGATTACATTGTAGACATTGTTTTCATTGCTGACAGTGATAACATATTTTATTATTGCAGACAGTTATTACATATTTTATTATTGTAGACAGTGATTATATATTTTATTATTGTAGACAGTGATTACATATTTTATTATTGCAGACAGTGATTACATATTTTATTATTGTAGTAAGGGATTTCATATTGTATTATTATAGACAGTGAAAACATATTTTATTATTGTAGACAGTGATTACATATTTTATTATTGTAGACAGTGATTACATTGCAGACAGTGATTACATATTTTATTATTGTAGACAGTGATTACATGTTTTATGACTGTAGACAGTGATTACATATTTTATTATTGTAGACAGTGATTACATTGCAGGCAGTGATAACATATTTTATTATTGTAGACTGATTACATATTTTATTATTGTAGACAGTGAAAACATATTTTATTATTATAGACAGTGATTACATATTGTAGACAGTGATAACATTGCAGACAGTGATTATATTACAGACAGTGATTACATTGCAGACAGTGATTACATGTTTTATTATTGTAGACAGTGATTACATATTTTATTATTATAGACATGGATTACATTGCAGACAGTGATTACATGTTTTATTATTGTAGAAAGTGATTACATATTTTATTATTGTAGACAGTGATTATATATTTAATGATTGTAGATATTGATGTGATTGTGTCGCCCAGCCAGTGTCAGGGTGATTACAATTTAGATTCTGGTGAGAGCGTGATGTTGCATTACAATGGAGAAGCTCTCGTCAACCCATGTTCTTTTAGTTTTCACACTGAGGAAATTGGCTATGAGTTGTGTGTGGTTCCCAAGGAGTTTACAACCTCATGTGACACAACAATAGAGTACTATGAAGGGGAAAATTCTTATACATCTAAGGTTAGTTGTTGTAAAAAAGTGTTATTGTACTTTTCCTTATGTTGTTTTTTTTGACGGGTCCTCTGTGGCCGAGTGGTCTAAGTCACCATCTCAAGATCACTAACCTCTCACCACTACGGTTGTAGGTTCTAGTCCTGCTTGCTCTTAAAACTTTATGTGAGAACGTTTGCAAGTTACTTGCTAAAGAACGGTGGTTCTGTTCCACCAAAAAAAACAGATATGCCAAATGTAATATGAAATGTGTCGATTAATAACACCAGTTTAACACAGATCATTTATGGCATTTCATGTTTTAGTAGTGCAGGAAGACCTCAGAATAAATGTGAGTAAAATCACCATCCTTAAAACAAGTATTTGACAATGTTTATCACATGAAAGAGATGGCGCTTTAGACCACTTTGTCACAGAGGACACACGTAAGTTTTGATATATTTAACTATATTTCTGAAAACTATATATCTGTTTCATACAAATATTAAAATAAAGTACCCAAAATGACATATTGTGTGCAGACTTAAGTTTGTTTCTAATTTGAAAATGGACTCGTATACTTGTTAATTAATGACCTGGGCCTGATTAGCTCAGTTGGTAGCACGTCTGACCATCAATCCAGTGATCGTGAGTTCGAATCCCTGCTTGGCCAGTCTCCGTGATGATTGATATACGACATTCCGTCTCATTATCATTCATCTCTCACTGCTGATTTAATTGGGAAAGTTATCAGTTACTTGCAGTGATGGGGGTGTGCTTGAGTATTAGTTAACCTTCCAGGATCCTAGGAAACAGTGGTTAGGTTAATTGATCATTCATTCTGTTAGCTGTCAATGGCATAAAAATGATGCTAAATTTTCAATCAATTAATCAATCAATGTTAATGAATGAAAAGCATAATCTTTTTGGTATTATCGGTCATATCACAAAAACTGCAACAAAAATGTGTTATTAAAAAAATATCAATAATATCCTTAATAATTATGTAGTTTCAGATAGAAACATTTGGAGCTTAATATCTTTATACAGTCAAAACTCGTTATTTCGATATCGGAGGACTGATAAAAACATCGAGATATCTGAATATCAACATAGATTTTGTCTCAAGATCAATATTTATTTTCATCACCTGTCATAAATATTATTTCAATTGTACTATTGCTTAAATATTGCGATACATGCAGTAGAATTACACTGTCATGATAAATGCTTATCTCAGGGTCCTACTACTATTTGACATTGCAGGCATACACATGCTCTCAAAACCAGCAGGGGGAATGGTGTACCTCATATCAGAGCCTCAAGATAATTGTCAAGGGACCTACTACTGCCACAGAAGATACCATACAGTTACACATATATAGAAAAGAATGTAAGTGCAAATTAATGATAACAAAAAATGATAACAAAAATCAGAACTAATGATTAAGACATTGCTGTATATATCTTTAAGAGTTGGATTATTTAGAGTCATTTTTATGTCATTGAAGGCTAACGGACGATCATTTAACACTGTCCCTCTTTCCTGGGATCCTGGATTGGTTAACCAGAACTTGAGCACATCCATCTCGGAAAGTAACTTTCCCACTTGAATCAGCAGTGAGATGAATGAAAATGAAATGCAATATCATATATCAGTCATCACTGAAACTATGGCTTGACAGGGACTCAAACTCACAACGGTCAGACATGCTACTGACTGAGCTAACTGGGCCCATAGATATGAAGTTTCACCTTGTTGTTACTTGAACTATGTTAGGGAAATTAGGCCATCTCAAACAATGATACATGCACATTTGCCGTAATCAGGATTTTAGAACAGGTCAAGTGTTTTTTTATCTTTTCATTTTGTGCAAAAAAATACTGGTTCATATTCCTGTTCTCTTCTGTTTGCCAAGCATCTGAAAATGTTGTATAACTTCAACCCCATGTTTCTGTTAACCATACTTGAAACTACACAAAATATCTGTTACATATTCATGAACTCTGACAACTTTTAAAAGTAGTTTGATCTCTGAGTTATTGCCCTTGGATAATCAAAAATGCTTTACAATCAAACCTGTGCAAATGGTCGCCTCTAGTAAGCAGTCACCTGTCTTAAGCAGCCATATTTTCTATTACCCATTTCTATGCTTTTAGAGTAAAATAACCTGTATTAAGCAACAACCTGTCTTAAAGGTCCAATTTCCTCCATCCCTGGCTGGCTGCTTAAGACAGGTTTGACTGTATTTGATTTTGTTAATTCCGTTGTAAACCTATAGTTGTAGTCCATTGTGATACTTATTTTATGCACCAATCATTGTGGTGGGGTGTCATTCATATGTCTGCCCATCTGCCGGAGAAATCCCGTTGAGCCTTAATGCTCAAATCTTTTTATAACTTTCCATAGTGGTTGTCAATGACTTCACATATTGGTGTGTGCAAGACTGAGATACAAAGTTCAAAGGTCAAGGTCACACTGAGAGGTCAGACATATGAAAAAGGCTTTGCATATGTACATGTAGGTACACGTAGGCAATGTAGGTACATGTAGGCACATGTAGGCACACATAGGCACATGTAGGTACATGTAGGTACATGTAGATACATTGTAGGTACATGTAGATACATGTAGGTACATGTAGAATGTTGTTGAAACAGGAACATGGTCTGGTTAAATGAGATGTGAAAGCCCTGGGTTCAATCCTCTCCTGCCTAGGAACTCTCGGCTAGGAAAGAGCTTACGCCATTGTGTAGACAAGTTTTTTTTGGATTAAATGTAAATGTAGAGTTTCAACCCCTATAATTGGTTTTAATGTAGAGTTTTGATAGACAATTTTTAGGTTGCAATTTAGAGTTTGTGCCTATGTTTTGAAGTTTTACAGAGCACATATGAAGTCATTTTTCACATCTAAAACACCCCCATTCCCACCAGTGAAAATAGTTTCATTGTGTAAATGAACAAAAGTATTATTTACCCTCAACATAGTCTCAAATCATTGCCCATTGATCTTGCAGAAGGTAGGTCACATTTTCCTATAAAATAAAAGTACAAAGTACAACAATAATGCCGCATTTTCCATTAATCTGGTAAAATGTAAATAGACTTGCATGAATTACACATTCAGAAGAACAGATAAGTGATCCAGTGGTTAAGGCCTTGAACTGCAAACCCAGGGGTTGCAGGTTCGATCTCTTGCTCCTCCAACTAAAAATACGTCTTTCAGATGAGACTTTAACAAAAAGCGATATATTATGCATCGGTGCTTTGCACAGGACATGTCAAAGAATCAGGGATGCTACAAAAGGTCGTTCTGTATCTCTCCACTATCCTCTAAAAATTGAAAATTACTAATTCTCCTCTTGAGGTGTCGCCCATAGTTATGAGAAACCGGTGGCGATGATAAATAAAATTACCATCATCAACACACATTCAGGATATAATTAAACATTCATGCAGATTCAAATGATATATTACTTTGTTCAACAGTGATACACATGTATATAGAGTCACAGATAGTGTTAAAATCTCATAGGGGATACACCTCTTTTAAAAAAAAAAATCATTTTAATAAAATTGCGGGTATTATTTTTTTTATTATTATTAATTACCTGCATGTTTATAATGAACTGTTTATACATTTTATAACTTATTTTAATCATTACGTACTGGTACATGACTGCAGTGGCAGTTTAGTGGCACAGCTTCCTTTACGCACATTATATACTTGTTTTAGGCCGGAAGTGCTTATGCAATGGCGCGTTGTTTTTAGCTCTACTGGCCAAAGGCAGGGGTCAGGAGGGGCCCCAAAAGGGTAAAAATTGGGAATTACAAAAACTGTTTTCTTAAGAACCATTATGTCAGATTTGTTCATATTTGGCATAAATTATCCCTATGTGTAGGGGTTTGATTGCAGATAAGAATTTAGGGGCTAAATATACATAGAAATATTATAGGGGAAACAGAAGTTTTTCATTTTGCATCCATGTGTACAAAAAAACTTCTTTTTAAAATTTGAATCATTTCTGTTCTTTACAAATCGCTAAGAGTGGGTGATTGAAGTTCTGACAAATTACGAGGCTGGGTTGAAATAAAAAAAACATGATGAATTTGAAAAACAGTATAATACTAGTATAAAAAGAGAGTCATCTAGTGTTTAGGTGTTTTTTTTTCCTAACCATGAAACATAGTTTTCAATTTTTATTTGCAGCCTGGGACGGCAAAGAATTTGTAGATGCTGTAAGGACAGGCATATATGTGATAGTCGGGATCGTGTGTTTGGGCGTTGTCTTGGTGATTATTGCTGTGGTTATTACTGTCGTTTGTTGTTATAGGCGGCACAATGCATCACCTGGCTCCGTGTACCTGCAGCAGCAGCAACCACCAATTCCACTTGCTGTGGTTGGTAGTCAAGGTGAACATACTGTATGTTTGGTTTGAGGTAGTCCGCAGTATTCATAAACAATTTTTCTTCACCCCTCCCCCACCTGGCCTGTAACTTTGTCATGCATTGATGGATTTTATATACACTTGCTACAAATGATCAACATGATGACATGTCACGCGTAAAAACCAAACTTCCACTTCAAAGGTGAAGGTCACACTTTAACTTTGTTTGACAACACTTAAGTCTGTTTCATATTTCATGTCCAATCAAGCTGTAACTTTGTCACCTATGGATAAATTTCAAAAGCACTTGGCTCAATTCATCAGCATAACATGATGACGTGTTGCGCGTATTAAGACCCACACCCTACCTCAAAGGTCAAGGTCACACATTAATGTAAAAAAAAAATTGTGTGTCTAGTTGAAACTTCAGTCCATAACTCTTGATATTCATGGATATGTTTAAATCAATAGTTCCATACCAATTATAAAATATATAATTGTTTTCACAGACCGATTTGGGGGCATTTGACACTTATCATTGACATTTCTTGTTTTACTTCTGGCATAGGATTAATAATAATCTCTATATTTATACTAAGAAGTCTCAGCTGTCATTTTAGCTTTGTTTTTTTAAACTGCATTTCTCATTTTTCAGATGATTTTCACTGCTTTCTCCTTATAAAATGGCCAATGTTAATTGATAATTGTTTTTAATAACATTTTTAAATTATTTATTTTATTCCTGTGATGAAATTATAACTTTTATACAGATAAAACACAAATTGTGTTACCCTTACATATAATTATTGGGGTTGATACAAAAGCAGGTTTAAAAACAAAAAATGTTGAACATTCACGCTTGATTGCACAAAAATGCTCTGGTACAAGTTCTTGCATGCCTATATATACTTGCTGACCCCGTATTGTCAAAAAGATATATATTTAACATGCCAAAATAATATATTGAAAATGGCTACCCTCCTAGGTTACACTAAAATAGATTTCCCACTTAAAATGGCATCATATTTTGGGACGTATTAAATCACATGATTTCATTTTTATTTCAGTTATATCAGTTACACAGGTTTACATGAAGTAAAAATTGTTTCAACTTAGAAAGAGTCCAAATGATGATGTGTGGGTTGTCGAACAGTATTTAAGTGCTGTCTATTTTCAGAATGGGGATTTTGTTTCAAGTTTACCACTCCAATTTACATGTTGATTTTGTCACATTTTAGTGGATTTGAACTACTAAACTATTCGGTTTATATTTATTAAGATTGATTGAATATTTAGCATCATTTTTATGCTATCAAGGGCTAACAGACAATCTGTTAACCTAACCACTGTTTCCTGGGATCCTGAAAGGTCAACCAGTACTCGAGCAACACCCTATCTCTGTAAGTAACTTATAAAATTTTCTTACTTGAATCAGCGGTGAGAGACGAATGATAATGAGACACAATGTCATATATCAATCATCACGGAGACTGTTGCCGGGCGGGGAATCAAACTCACAACCCCCAGATTGACAGCCAGACTGAGCTTATCGACTAGCTTATTTATTATTTTATCCTGAGAAACTCCCTTTTATATGACAAGGAATACGTGATGTTTTCATCAATTTCAAATCAACCTTAAAAACATAAATTGCAAATATAATTATATATATTTGATGTAGGTTTGAATAACTTAAGAAGTCTCATCGACAAAATTAAGTTTATTGAATATTTTACCGGGTAATCTATTTTTCATTAAACATAATCTCCACAACTTTGCTTACACATTATAATGGTTTTCTTTTTGTAAAAAAAAGATATATTTCCAATTAAGGACTTTTATAGAAGGATTGGAAACTTGCACCTCCTTAATAAATATTAATAAAATAGCATGTAAAGAATTAATAATTTGGCAAATTAATCATTTAAATTTCACAGGCAATTGATTTCTTTTGCATTAAATGTTTTTTGTATGTAACCTTAGATGTATTATACTGTTTTAAACACGCAAAATGATCTTGATATTAAAATATTGCAGTTAGAAGTAAAATTTCAAGCACTTTCCTTGATTCTTTAGTTGCAGTATACACATTTTGTAATCATATAAATTTCAACAATTGTAAACACAATTTGCTGGGAATGGTTTCGTTTTACAGAGAATTTCATTGTGCAATTGAGAAATAATTTTGATTTGTTTTTCTGAGAATGGAAGTTAGGATATTTTAAAAACAGATTTCATAAAATGTTTGTGTGAATACATGAGTGTTGATAAAATCAAAGTCAGTTACTTTTCCTTCTCTCTATATAAATTCTTGTTCCAATGTACAATTTTTTTAAATAAACTTTATTATTTTGTATGTTTACTAAATTTTAGGAGCTTACCAAACACAGGGAGTTGTTATGGCAACAGGTGGGTACCAGCCACAATTCCAACAGATGGGTTTCCAGCAGCCACCACCTCAAGCAGGATACCAGTCTCCTCTAGAATATCAGCCACCTCAACAGGAACCAACTGCTGGGACTGGTTACCCAACTCAGAATACTGCTGGATACCAGAACACACAAATGGCATCAGGCAATAATGACATTTATTGCATTAAAATATCATGAAGAATTAAACAATTGATTTTAGCATAGTTTATAACTACCGTATGTTGTCAATATTTGGATACATCAAATGTCTTATGGTGGGGATGGAAGTGTGTCGTAGGACGCAGTTGTGGGATGTAAATACATGTATACAGTCCTGCCATAGACCTAGCATCTTTGTCAACATCAGTTGTGTGTTAGCCTAGCAGACATGAAATATCATTTGGGTTTGAATCCCGTTGACATCACTGATTTTTCTTAGTATTTTTTTTGTCTGAATACAATCAATTAACAAATATTCCTTATAGTATAAAATTTCAGGCATATATATCATTAACTTACAAAATTTATAAAATATATAATAGAATAAGTTGCTTTTGTGTCCTCTACGGTCCAAGATGCTCATGATCTCTTCAATTGTTAGCCTCTGAAGTTGTAAGATTGAGTCCAACTTGCTCCAAACCTTTTCAGTGAGAAGTTACTTACAGAAGGATGGCAGTTCTACCCAGATATATGTACATGTGTGTGATGTAGATAGTTACTTACAGAAGGATGGCAGTTCTACCCAGATATATGTACATGTGTCTGATGTAGATAGTTACTTACAGAAGGATGGCAGTTCTACCCAGATATATGTACATCTGTCTGGTGTAGATAGTTGCTTACAGAAGGATGGCAGTTCTACCCAGATATATGTACATGTGTCTGATGTAGACAGTTACTTACAGAAGGATGGCAGTTCTACCCAGATATATGTACATGTGTCTGATGTAGATAGTTACTTACAGAAGGACAGCAGTTCTACCCAGATATATGTGCATGTGTCTGATGTAGATAGTTACTTACAGAAGGACGGCAGTTCTGCCCAGATATATGTACATGTGTCTGGTGTAGATAGTTACTTACAGAAGGATGGCAGTTCTACCCAGATATATGTACATGTGTCTGGTGTAGATAGTTACTTACAGAAGGGTGGCAGTTCTACACATATATATGTATATGTGTCTGATGTAGACAGTTACCTACAGAAGGATGGCAGTTCTACCCAGATATATGTACATGTGTCTGATGTAGATAGTTACTTACAGAAGGATGGCAGTTCTACCCAGATATATGTACATGTGTCTGGTGTAGATAGTTGCTTACAGAAGGATGGCAGTTCTACCCAGATATATGTACATGTGTCTGATGTAGATAGTTACTTACAGAAGGATGGCAGTTCTACCCAGATATATGTACATGCGTCTGAGGTAGATAGTTACTTACAGAAGGACGGCAGTTCTAACTATATATATGTACATGTGTCTGGTGTAGATAGTTACTTACAGAAGGACGGCAGTTCTACCCAGATATATGTACATGTGTCTGGTGTAGATAGTTACTTACAGAAGGATTGCAGTTCTACCCAGATATATGTACATGTGTCTGGTGTAGATAGTTACTTACAGAATGATGGCAGTTCTACCCAGATATATGTACATGTGTCTGGTGTAGATAGTTACTTACAGAAGGATGGCAGTTCTACCCAGATATATGTACATGTGTCTGATGTAGATAGTTACTTACAGAAGGATGGCAGTTCTACCCAGATATATGTACATGTGTCTGGTGTAGATAGTTACTTACAGAAGGACGACAGTTCTACCCAGATGTATGTACATGTGTCTGGTGCAGATAGTTACTTACAGAAGGATGGCAGTTCTACCCAGATATATGTACATGTGTCTGATGTAGATAGTTACTTACAGAAGGATGGCAGTTCTACCCAGATATATGTACATGTGTCTGATGTAGATAGTTACTTACAGAAGGATGGCAGTTCTACCCAGATGTATGTACATGTGTCTGGTGTAGATAGTTGCTTACAGAAGGATGGCAGTTCTACCCAGATATATGTACATGTGTCTGATGTAGATAGTTACTTACAGAAGGATGGCAGTTCTACCCAGATATATGTACATGTGTCTGATATAGATAGTTACTTACAGAAGGATGGCAGTTCTACCCAGATATATGTACATGTGTCTGATGTAAATAGTTACTTACAGAAGGGTGTCAGTTCTACACAGATATATGTACATTTGTCTGCTGTAGATAGTTACTTACAGAATCGTGGCAGTTCTACCCAGATATATGTAATGTGTCTGATGTAGATAGTTACTTACAGAAGGATGGCAGTTCTACACAGATATATGTACATGTGTCTGGTGTAGATAGTTACTTACAGAAGGATGGCAGTTCTACCCAGATATATGTACATGCGTCTGATGTAGATAGTTACTTACAGAAGGATGGCAGTTCTACCCAGATATATGTACATGTGTCTGGTGTAGATAATTACTTACAGAAGGATGGCAGTTCTACACAGATATATGTACATGTGACTGGTGTAGATAGTTACTTACAGAAGGATGGCAGTTCTACCCAGATATATGTACATGTGTCTGATGTAGGTGGTTACTTACAGCAGGATGGCAGTTCTACCCAGATATATGTACATGCGTCTGGTGTAGATAGTTACTTACAGAAGGACGGCAGTTCTACCCAGATATATGTACATGTGTCTGGTGTAGATAATTACTTACAGAAGGATGGCAGTTATACACAGATATATGTACATGTGTATGGTGTAGATAGTTACTTACAGAAGGATGGCAGTTCTACCCAGATATATGTACATGTGTCTGGTGTAGATAGTTACTTACAGAAGGATGGCAGTTCTACCCAGATATATGTACATGTGTCTGATGTAGGTGGTTACTTACAGCAGGATGGCAGTTCTACCCAGATATATGTACATGCGTCTGGTGTAGATAGTTACTTACAGAAGGACGGCAGTTCTACCCAGATATATGTACATGTGTCTGGTGTAGATAATTACTTACAGAAGGATGGCAGTTATACACAGATATATGTACATGTGTATGGTGTAGATAGTTACTTACAGAAGGATGGCAGTTCTACCCAGATATATGTACATGTGTCTGCTGTAGATAGTTACTTACAAAAGGACGGCAGTTCTACCCAGATATATGTACATGTGTCTGATGTAGATAGTTACTTACAGAAGGATGGCAGTTCTACCCAAATATATGTACATGTGTCTGCTGTAGATAGTTAATTACAGAAGGATGGCAGTTCTACCCAGATATATGTACATGTGTCTGATGTAGATAGTTACTTACAGAAGGATGGCAGTTCTACCCAGATATATGTATATGTGTCTGATGTAGATAGTTACAGTAACTTACAGAAGGACGGAAGTTCTACCCAGATATATGTACATGTGTCTGCTGTAGATAGTTACTTACAGAAGGACGGAAGTTCTACCCAGATATATGTATATGTGTCTGATGTAGATAGTTACAGTTACTTACAGAAGGATGGAAGTTCTACCCAGATATATGTACATGTGTCTGATTTAGATAGAACTTGATGCAAAATATATGTATACAGTGTTAAAAGACAATACCTATCACATGGTTTTGTCTTAAATGCCAACAGCTCAATGATATATAATTAAATGCAGCATTAGGGATATCTACTTCATTGAACAATTAGATGATTTTAAACCTCCGGGACAAAGTCCAAGGAGAGCTATTGTCATGACCCCAGCGTTGTGGTCGGCCACAGTGGCAGCCTTGTCTGTAGACACCCAGGTTAAACTTTTGCGTTCAAGTTTAAGATATCTATGCAACCACTTATTGGATGTGAATGAAACTTTGCATGTCTGTTCACCATCATCAATGGAACACTCAGAGACAAGAACCATAACTCTGGATTGCATTTTGGCACAGTTATGGCCCTTTTTGGACTTAGAAACCCAGAGGCGAGCTTTGTAGGTCTTCTGTCAACTCTTGTTTAAAAATGCCATATTGCTGCAGCTTGTGACCCTTTAATTTATTTATATAGTTGAGTCTGCATTTCAAATCTCAGTTTTAGGCATTAAAATTGACAACTTAATAAAAATATATTTCCTAAATTTATTTCAATATGCAGTGAACCATATTTGGTTACTAGTATTTGAGTAATTCTTTCATGATGTAATACACTGAAACACAAAAGAAATGCCCTGGTTGTATTTTTGTAAACTACAACATAACTAAGCAATGTGAATAAATTTCTTTGTGAAAATATTTCATTTAAACATTCACAAACACAAATGCTCTGTCAAAACAAATCTTTCTTTAGCGTTTTTGTCTCAGTCAGGTGGTAATCAAGTGTTATGAAAATCACAGTTTGCACATTCAGTAACATGTATGTCCACCATTAACATTGACACATGCCACACAGTGACTGCACAAGGAGAGTACTAATGATTCAATACAGCTTGAGGAATGTTCCTCCATTCTTGTGTGATTGCTGCACATAGTTCAGGCAGTGTGAGGCCTAGCATTGTCTTGTTGAATAATACCATTACCCAGGAAGTTTAGCTGCATGAATGGAATGACAACAGGCTGCAAAACATCATTCACATTCAAGGCAGCAGTGACATTTCAGTACAGTATAACGAGTGGTGTTTTCTGAAATCTGCTAATGCTGCCTTAAATGTGAACACTGCTGCCTTCCCAGCAATACACCTCCTGTATGCAGCATCTGGTATACCTCTCACCCCATCTCTGCCATACAGGTCGTCTCCCATCAGCCTGTCCAACTTTAAACTTGGTCTCATCAGAGAACAGGACTTGTCCCCATTGTCATCTAGTAAACTGCATGTGTTGCCTCGCCCAACATCAATGGTTATGTCTATATGCTCTAGATAGTGGGTTCTTTTTGCATGGTCGTCGGGCCCTAAATCCAACATCCCAGAAGACAGTGGCCGGGTGTATAATACACCTAAAAATAAGTGACATGCACCTTATTTTCTAATCATTACAAAGTAAAATGAGCGTTACCTCTTAAAAAATAATAATGAAGCAAAAGACAATTGTGGGCACTCAACCGTGTGTGCCTTGGGTTCACTGGGACAAACCTGTCCCACAGGTGTGTAAGACTAATGGCCAGTCATGAACAGCTCCTGTCAATTGTGCACATATCCACAAATGTTGAATAGTAGACACATTGCAGTTTAAACGTCTTGTGACTTCTTGTTTTGCGGATCCCACTCTTAGCATACTCAGGGCATGATTTTGCTTGGCATTGCCTAGTCTCGGCATGTCGCATAGCAGAAAATCCCATCAATAAATGTGTTTTTCTGGCAACTTGTTTGCTAATGACACAAAAAAAAAACATTATCGATTGAAAATATTTAACACATAAATTTGCATGGGCAAAAGATGGGATTTTGTCAAAATAGCCATAGCATTCATACAGTTCAATAATTTATCAATATAAACACATTTTAAGGAAGGAGATAATACATGCCATAAAGGGACAATATTTGGATTTTGAAAAAATGTGTACAGGATTGAAAAAAAAATTTTCTAGAAAAACGGGCATTTTTAGCAATTCAGTGTAGATTTACTGTAAGTTTATATTTAAATCATTTGTTTTCAATTTCAGATCCAACAATGTAACTTGCTCTGAGGCATCTGTTTATCAGAGTAACAAGGAAACAAGAATCAAGAGAACAAAAAAAACTGTTTAATGTTGTTTAAAAGGAATATATCAGGATTTTTAAAAAAAAAAATTGACTAACCTCCCCCCACCACTCCCCCCCCCCCCACCCCCATATATCTTGCCTATATATATATGATATTATACCCACTGACCCCTTATTGCTAAAAGGGTATCTATTTGAACATACCAAAATAATATATTGAAAAGGGATTTCCTAACTTGGGCTATGCACCTAGGTTAGATTAAAATAGATTTCCTGCTTAAAATTCCAACATATTTTGCGACATATTAAAAGAATCGCGTAATTTTATTTTGATATCAATTAGAAAAAAGTTTTTGACGGTTGTCAAGCAGTATATAAGTGCTGTCTATTTTTTTCATGGGGATTTCATGTCAAGTTTACCACTCCAATTTAAATATCAAGTTTGTCAAATTTTGGTTAATTCGAAATACCAAAACCATACAAGTTTTATTCATTATTGATTATGAGACTTTTTTTTTAATCCAATTTTAAAAATAATTTTATTTTTAAGACATTATTAGTGTTGTTTTTTCTCCCTTTATGCTGATAATTGCAGTTTTTAAAAAAAATGACATTTTCAAAAAATAATATTTGAATGTTAGTATAATATGAAAGAATATGGTATATAAAGTCATTGTATAACTTATTTGATATCAATTACACAATATATATATAAAGAAATTCACTTAAAGACTTGGAAAGTTTGCTCTTAATTTTACAAAGGTGAAAATGTTGAATTTTGTACATATTATAACATAATGTGCTTCTTTACATCTGATATTGTTAAACTGTTACAATGAAATAAAAATAATACAAAAAAAAAAAATACTATGACATGTAATCTTCAAGAATTGTTCAATAACTATGAAAAAATAGTTAAATTTTTTAATTATTTATTTGTTGATTTATTTATAGAAATTTGAAATGTCAAAATCTGTTTAAACTGCTGTATGCTCAAATATGTAATTTTAAAATGAGACATAATGACATCATTGTTGTACTTTTAGATCTGATTTAATAGCAAGACTAATTACAAACTGGTCTATTTATATTTATTTTATATAGTTTTCTGAACATGCCCAGTCTCAAGGATTTGATTGATCCAAACTTCAGTATTAAATAAACAATTTATATACTTTGATATAAAAGGTAAAGTATTTTTGATATAAAAATATATATAACAGAGATTTCTCAGTTTGATAGTTTCATTGTTGAAAACAATGACTTATATAGAGGATAGGAAACTTGAAAAAATTTCGTGAAATTTAGCATGAATACTCAATCATTCATAAAATCTCAATCAGTTACCTTTCCTTCTCTGTATAAGTACTTGTTGAAAATTGTGAAATTATAAATGATAACTTCACTGTTTTCAGTATAAAAGGTTGCATTGCAAGGTTTTCATTGGTTGAAATGAGATGAAATCAGTAAGGAATGACCTGTGACTCTATCATAAATTATGATAATAAATGTACATGTTATCTTGTTTTGTATTTTAGATTGTTGATTTAGTACATAAAAGTTTATGTTTTTGAAAACAAAGAAGAATGTTTTCCAAACCTAAGAAGTACATGCCAAAATGTCTGACTGACAATCAGTATAATTTATACAGTGGTTGCTTTTTCTCATGGTTCCAAGACAAAAAACGATCACTGATGGGGGCAGAATTGAATCCAGTGTTCATCAGATAACATTTTCTTGCATACCAGATAAGGTATCAGCATTTTTACCAGGTTCTATCTCATCCTGGGGAAATTTTTATCTCATCCTAAATTTTGAAAGATTGTAAATATGCCACAATGAATTAAATTAAAATAATTATTACATGTTTGGTATGCAAGAAAAAGAATCAATAATGGCTTTTGGTCCGGATAGAAAATTCCGTCACATGGGATAAATGATTTAACGGTAACTTGGCAGAGCCTCATTCCCACAAAAACAGTTATCCCTCGGGACAGACTTTTATAACCATAACTCAACCCAAACTTGAAAAGTGACACTTGAATGTTCTGTTTTATCACGATGATATTAAATGTAATGTTGATATGTTTATTATACATATTGATCACTTGTTGCCTATGTGATATGTTGTTTTATATTTGAAATCTACAATATATTTTTAAAACTTTTTTAGAATTGTATATTTCATTACTATTGTTTAAATAGAAAGTATAACGAAGTATATTTTGATGGGACTAAGAAAATATCTGCTCAATGCTTATACTTAAATTATTTGTACGGTTAAGTTTTTTGCCTGAATCGGATATTTGTCTAAGTAAGAATGTTCTAGGTTAGTCCATGACAGTCAGTGTTATATGATACCGTTCATGTGCAGATAGCCCGTGTGGTTCTGGCTAAGAAAAGAATCACTGCCGATCTCTGCAGAGGGGTAGGAATCCTCCAAATGGGTGTCATGTTCATTTTATCATTTTTTGTCATGTTCACTATTGTGGTTAAATTATCAATCCCTGTGTGGTTTCAGGGAGCCATATGAGTGATGGCAAGAATAGGACCACTGTGGCTCATGCATGTCGTCAGAAGCGACAATTTGAGTAATACGATAGAATTTGCTGAAACTCTGCAGTTCTGCAGGTATCAATGTTCTAGGTTCATTCTGCATATTCATTTGTTGGTGTATTTTTTGTTTAAATCTGTATGTTAATTTGTTGTTTTTGTACATGTAGAGTGAACCTGGAATCTTCCTTGCTGTTGGCGTCGAATAACGTGTTGGTACGCCGTAAAACCCTATTCATTCATTCATTCATGTGCAGATACATGTTGAATCTCCCAATAAAAAGTACTGTAATGCTCTGTATGTTTGTTTGTGTTGTTGGTAGTTACATTATTCTCAACGGCATATATCTGTAGATTTATTAAGCTTTCCTCATGTGTGTCACAGACATTATTTACTCTAATACCATCTGGTTGATTGATTGATTGATTGAATTTTTAGCATCATTTTTATGCCATCGAGGGCTTACAGACAATCTGTTAACCTAACCACTGTTTCCTGGGATCCTGGGAGGTAAACCAGTACTTGAGCACATCCCATCTCCGCAAGTAACTGATAACTTTTCCACTTGAATCAGCGGTGAGAGACAAATGATAATGAGATGCAATGTCATATATCAACCATCACGGAGATTGCAGCAGGGCAGGGAGTCAAACTCACAACCCCTGGATTGATAGTCAGATGCGCTTACAACTGAGCTAAATGGGCACCTGGAAACAGGAAATTGTATGTAGGCATATTGTATGTGTAGGTATAGTACCACCATTGAAAACAGGAATTGCTTCCATGGGGAAGTTATGAATAATCCTTGTTTCTTCTGCTTTAAAAATGCATTTTTATTATTTTAATGCTCATTTTCTTATTTGAATGGCATTGTTGATGTATTTTGAACATTTTGAAATTATTGTCATGTTTGATTTGTGAATTTAAAAAAAAAAAAAATTGATGCTTGGAAATTGGGGCATGAATACATGATTTCGAAAGTCTACTTTCACTTTGTCAACAGTTTACACACTGAACAGAAAAAAATCTCATATGACACATGACCCCTACTTTTCTCATCATATTTTGGTAGTACAGAGGTTGACAAACAATTAAATGTAAGTTTCGCTGGTCTCTCTACAAATGACAAGCCTTCAAACTTTTATAATTTACTACAGAATAAAGAACAAAAATCAATGGTGGGGCTACACCTGTATCCATGAAACCAGAAATATGGAAATCATGTCAGGTTTAATTTTTTCAAATATCAATCATGTAATATTTTATGTAAAAAAACAAACAGAAGGCCTGATTCTTGTACCACCAGTTAAATTGTTTTAAGGGTGTGGGTGTGTTAAATGGGGTTACACACCGTTTTCTACATATGGTGGGTTATATATAGCAAAAATTATCCAATTTTATTAGTAACGGAAGACCTCTGAGTGAATATAATGTACCCCTTAGACTGAGAGTAAGAACCAAGCTGGGAAAGCTTGACAGCAACTTTCGGAAGGACTGGCTCTACTAGATTCAAACTGAGGTCCTCCTGTACCAACACAACTGGATATGCCATATATAACCTGAAATGTGTTGATATTGGCATTAACCCTTTTATTTCATATAGACACCTTTGGACGCCTAATATAGAAGGCTTTTGAATTATTGGGTGAATTGTGTTTATATTAACTGACAGAGTGGAAAACAGTGCAGGAAATGTTCAGATTGCTCATAAGGCCTTCTGTGATTGATGCGGGAAAACGCGTATCTATGGAGTAAAGGGTTAAACGGTTTATACCAGGATAACAATATACTAAATCTATATTACCGGTATATTATACATACACATGTACTATATATACTTGTATGTGATTATGTTTATTCAGACACTGTTTAAAGTAAATGTATGTCATTTGATATAGCTATATCTGGTTTTATATTTGTTAATTTTATGCACATTTGTATTGATTTACATACCTTAATGGACGTAGATGTATGCTGACCTCATTTTACTGTAGATCTATTGATTTAGTGCAGTGGATCATTAGTCATGATATGTTTTGTATCATACCTGTTTTATACCTTATTTTTTAATAAAGATTTTGCAACAAAAGACATATTTAGGGTAAGGATTAGGTGTTTTTTAAATAGTTTTAAGTTGCAGTCAAACCTGTCTTAAGCAAACAGTAAAAAGAAGTAGGTAAAGTTTCCTTTTAAGTCAGGTTGTTGCTTAATACAGGTTAATTTTCTCTGAAACCATAGAAATGGGAAATACAAATATGGCTGCTTAAGGCAAGTGGCAAGTGGCTGTTTTATACAGATAACTGCTTACACACTTCGACTGTACAAATATTTTATATAAATATGAAAAAGACAAGCAAACATTTAGGTATGCGGCACCTTTGCTCTACTGTGCTACGCAGTTCAATACAGAGCCGTCAGTTGTGTTTAATCATATGCCAGTATTTTACAACAGTGTTGTTTTGTTGTTTTTGTAGCCTTGAAATTGACCAAAACTGGTGCTTGTTAA
Source organism: Panopea generosa (assembly GCA_029582155.1). Classification (NCBI taxonomy): domain Eukaryota; kingdom Metazoa; phylum Mollusca; class Bivalvia; order Adapedonta; family Hiatellidae; genus Panopea; species Panopea generosa. Next base: position 6,718,516 of record CM055894.1, read on the forward strand.
ATTTTGTTTAATAAATATTCCTACGCAGTCGTGTATCTCTTTAAACCCTTTTTCTCTCAATATAACTGATTAATATATAATATAAGCCAAAAAAACTTTTGGCTATTGAGGTTGTTTATATACTAAATTATATTGTTTATTTTTATTTTCTTTACCATTTATATGTTAATGATTTTTGTTGAACATAAAAAAACTGTTTCCATAGTAACATGTGTTAATGTTGTTATTTGAAATCCACTGTGTATAAGTGATATCACTTATTCGTATTTGTTTCAATTAGGTAATATTACTTATTCAAATAAGTGATATCACCTATTCAAATAAATGATATCAACTATTCAAATAAGTGATATAACTTATTATGGTTAAATAGTAAAACGGCAACCCATAACTATGACCATAAAATACTGTAACCCTCTGGCTTCAGTTGGAAAACACTGACCTTTGCACTAACAAACGCATCTATTTTATTACTACGAGGTGTTATCCAGAAGTTTGTGGACAAATTTATTAAAATCCATATTCATGCAAGTACATCGCTATATTTTGCACAGCTTAAGTATTGGTATATTTGTCATCGATGTACAGTATTTAAGTACATTTCTTACGTTAATAATAATGTTATGGTCTCCATAGCAACATGCATACATGGTTAGTGCCGCAGAACAATTTTGACTGATAAATATGTGAAAAATAACTATGATTTTCCTGTAAAACTGGCGGTAAATCATATATTATTGATGACACGTCATCAAAGTCAACATTGGTCATTCTAGTAGTATGGCGCGCAAGTGTTAGGAGTTAAAACAAACTTACATAAAAAAGGGAAACTTGTTAACAAGCAAAATTTCCATCCGATAAAAAGGTGAAATACATTTTTGTGTCAAAATTAGCAAAACACTGATCCAGGCGATATATCTGCTTAGTTATGCTCTGAGAAATTTATTTGTAGTGTGTTTTGTAGTCTATAAATGGCACAAATGGTACAATGAGGAACAGGAAACAATAATGGATGATAACATGACATTGTGTGATCGCCCTGTGGCAAAATCCCATCAATGCCACGTCAACTTGATAAAAGGTGCCTCTAATACAATTCATGAACTATGCTTTAGGTTACGGTAAAGCTAGTGCATATGATAATTAAGAATGAATAACATGCAATTCCTTAGAGTGATTACAGGGTTCCTCGCTTGATAACATGTATGAGTGGAGCGACCAGCAAGAGCAGGGAAATTTCTTCATATTTTGCATACAGTTTGAAGTTATATTAAATACAATACGTGTAAAACTCCAAATAAATCCAACATGTCATCTTCATATTATGAGATTTGTCCACGAACTTCAGGATAACCCCTCATATATAACCTGTAGTACACCTACTCGTATAAATTATTTGCTAGCTGTTGTAAGATGGAATCTTTCAGAAACAAACCTTTACACCTACTAAAATAAAATATTTGTTAGGTGCTGTAAGACGACCCCCTCACCAATCAACCTGTACACCTACTTACCGGTATATAAACTATTTGTTAGCTGCTACAAGACGACATCCCCAAGACACAATTAACATGTGTACCTCCTACTAGTATATCTATTTCTTAGCTGCTACAAGACGACATCTTCCAGACACAAACATGTGCATCACTAACTATTATCTATTTGTTAGCTGCTACAAGACAACATCCTCCGGACACAAACATGTGCACCACCTACTAAAATATCTATTTGTTAGCTAATGTTAGGCCACAGCCTCCAGACACAAACATGTGCATCACTTACTAGTATATCTATTTGTTAGCTGCTACAAGACGACATCCTCCAGACACAAACATGTGCACCCCCTACTAGTATATCTATTTGTTAGCTGATGTTAGGCCACAGCATCCAGACACAAACATGTGCATCACTTACTAGTATATCTATTTGTTAGCTGCTACAAGACGACATCCTCCAGACACAAACATGTGCACCACCTACTAGTATATCTATTTGCTAGCTGATGTTAGGCCACAACATCCAGACACAAACATGTGCATCACTTACTAGTATATCTATTTGCTAGCTGATGTTAGGCCACACCATCCAGACACAAACATGTGCATCACTTACTAGTATATCTATTTGCTAGCTGATGTTAGGCCACACCATCCAGACACAATCATGTGCATCACTTTCTAGTATATCTATTTGCTAGCTGATGTAAGGCCACATCACCCAGACACAAACATGTGCATCACCTACTAGTATATCTATTTGTTAGCTGATGTTAGGCCACAACATCCAGACACAAACATGTTCATAACTTACTAGTATATCTAGTTGTTAGCTGATGTTAGGCCACAACATCCAGACACAAACATGTGCATCACTTACTAGTATATCTATTTGCTATCTGATGTTAGGCCACAACATCCAGACACAAACATGTGCATCACTTACTAGTATATCTATTTGCTAGCTGATGTTAGGCCACAACATCCAGACACAAACATATACATCACTTACTAGTATATCTATTTGCTAGCTGATGTTAGGCCACAACATCCAGACACAAACATGTGCACCCCCTACTAGTATATATATTTGCTAGCTGGTGTTAGGCCACAGCCTCCAGACACAAACATGTGCATCACTTACTGGTATATCTATTTGTTAGCTGCTACAAGACGACATCCTCCAGACACAATCATGTGCACCACCTACTAATATATCTATTTGTTAACTGCTACAAGACGACAACCTCCAGACACAAACATGTGCATCACTTACTAGTATATCTATTTGTTGGCTGCTACAAGACGACATCCTCCAGACACAAACATGTGCACCACCTACTAATATATCTATTTGTTAGCTGCTACAAGACGACATCCTCCAGACACAAACATGTGCACCACTTACAAGTATATCTATTTGTTAGCTGCTACAAGACGACATCCTCCAGACACAAACATGTGCACCACCTACTAGTATATCTATTTGTTAGCTGCTACAAGACGACATCCTCCAGACACAAACATGTGCACCACCTACTAGTATATCTATTTGTTAGCTGCTACAAGACGACATCCTCCAGACACAAACATGTGCACCACCTACTAGTATATCTATTTGTAAGCTGATGTTAGGCCACAACATCAAGACACAAACATGTACATCACTTACTGGTATATCTATTTGCTAGCTGATGTTAGGCCACAACATCCAGACACAAACATGTGCACCCCTTACTAGTATATATATTTGCTAGGTGGTGTTAGGCCACAACATCCAGACACAAACATGTACATCACTTACTGGTATATCTATTCGCTAGCTGATGTTAGGCCACAACATCCAAACACAAACATGTGCACCCCTTACTAGTATATATATTTGTTAGCTGGTGTTAGGTCACAGCCTCCAGACACAAACATGTGCATCACTTACTAGTATATCTATTTATAAGCTGCTACAAGACGACATCCTCCAGACACAATCATGTGCACCACCTACTAGTATATCTATTTGTTAACTGCTACAAGACGACATCCTCCAGACACAAACATGTGCATCACTTACTGGTTTATCTATTTGTTGGCTGCTACAAAACGACATCCTCCAGACACAAACATGTGCACCACTTACGAGTATATCTATTTGTTAGCTGCTACAAGACGACATCCTCCAGACACAAACATGTGCACCACCTACTAGTATATCTATTTGTTAGCTGCTACAAGACGACATCCTCCAGACACAAACATGTGCACCACTTACGAGTATATCTATTTGTTAGCTGCTACAAGACAACATCCTCCAGACACAAACATGTGCACCACCTACTAGTCTAGTATATCTATTTGTTAGCTGCTACAAGACGACATCCTCCAGACACAAACATGTGCACCACCTACTAGTATATACATTTGTGTGCTGATGTTAGGCCACAACAGCCAGACACAAACACGTGCATCACTTACTAGTATATATATTTGCTAGGTGGTGTTAGGCCACAACATCCAGACACAAACATGTGCATCACTTACTAGTATATCTATTTGCTAGCTGATGTTAGGCCACAACATCCAGACACAAACATGTGCATCACTTACTAGTATATATATTTGCTAGGTGGTGTTAGGCCACAGCCTCCAGACACAAACATGTGCATCACTTACTAGTATATCTATTTGCTAGCTGATGTTAGGCCACAACATCCAGACACAAACATGTACATCACTTACTAGTATATCTATTTGCTAGCTGATGTTAGGCCACAACATCCAGACACAAACATGTGCACCCCCTACTAGTATATATATTTGCTAGCTGGTGTTAGGCCACAGCCTCCAGACACAAACATGTGCATCACTTACAAGTAAATCTATTTGTTAGCTGCTACAAGACGACATCCTCCAGACACAATCATGTGCACCACCTACTAGTATATCTATTTGTTAACTGCTACAAGACGACATCCTCCAGACACAAACATGTGCATCACTTATTGGTATATCTATTTGTTGGCTGCTACAAAACGACATCCTCCAGACACAAACATGTGCACCACCTACTAGTATATCTATTTGTTAGCTGCTACAAGACGACATCCTCCAGACACAAACATGTGCACCACTTACGAGTATATCTATTTCTTAGCTGCTACAAGACGACATCCTCCAGACACAAACATGTGCACCACCTACTAGTATATCTATTTGTGAGCTGCTACAAGACGACAACCTTCAGACACAAACATGTGCACCACCTACTAGTATATCTATTTGTTAGCTGCTACAAGACGACATCCTCCAGACACAAACATGTGCACCACCTACTAGTATATCTATTTGTTAGCTGCTACAAGACGACAACCTCCAGACACAAACATGTGCACCACCTACTAGTATATCTATTTGTTAGCTGCTACAAGACGACATCTTCCAGACACAAACATGTGCATCACTTACTAGTATATCTATTTGCTAGCTGATATTAGTCCACAGCTTCCAGAAACCAAGTACTTATATAGAAGGTGAGGAAACTTACTTTTCTTTACTTGTTGATGAAATATCTCACGAAGAATTAATTATTTGGCAAATAACATATTTTATTTACATCAAATGTAAGTTTTATGTCATCTCAGATGCTTTAAAATATTTAGATCATGAAAATTGATTCCGAATTTGATATATTAAGGTTTGGAGTAAAAATTCTCGTAATTTGTCCACGGTTACTTTAGCTGTAGTATACACATTTTGTAATCAGAAGTACTTCAACAATTTTAAACGCAAATTGCCGAGAATGGTATTATTTTTATGAGAAATTCGTTCTGCAATGTAAGAATTTTGATTTGTACTCCTCAGATGAATGGAAGTTAAGCTAACTGAAAACGAGATATTGCGAAATTTTGCAGGATTTTGCTTGAATACGCGAGCGCCGAAATAATATCAATAATTAAGTTGCCTTTCCTTTTCTATATAATTCCTTGCAGAAACATTAACATACATATGCATCAACTAGTATATATACTTTTGCTAGCTACTGGTAGACAATATATTGACTAACTAGTATATAAGTAAGTAAGTAAGTAAGTAAGTAAGTAAGTAAGTAAGTAAGTAAATATTTTATTATAGTGACATGTACATTCAATATATATTACAAATAGTTATATACAAAAAAAAACAACAAGCACCCGGCCCATTGGACCTATAAGTCACCTAAACTATTAAGTATAAACTGTACGTGAGATATTGCCTAGCTACCTTTAGGACCCAGAGACGTATGCAACCAGAGATCATTTTCTGACGGTTATATATGCATGTATATAGTTATGTAAATCACAGCCTATTTTTAAAACAGTTCTATCGCATAACCTTATTTTGCTACAACTTTCGTTTTTGTTTTTCATGAAACAGATTTCTCATGTCAGAACTTTCAGTTTACACAAAATCACAGCTTAAATTGTCTTCATTTTCGTTGCCAGGGTATACCACGAATCAAATGTTTTAAATAATCAGGGGCGATACATTAATAGCCGTAGAATAAAGTTCATGGCCAATCATCATAGAAACTGTGTCCGGGTGGGGATTCGAACTCCAGACCCCTAGATTGACAATCAGATGCTTAATGACAGAGCTAGCTGGGCCGGGTACGAGGAATTAAAGGTTTCTCTGATGGTCATGATATGAGCTTGCTCTTACATTCATCGAGTTATTGTGAGTATTAGGAATAAATTCCATATATTCTAACAAGGAATTATATCTATACACGCCCTTGATTGTAACGATAAAAAAAGGAGGCCAGTGTTTTGTACTTTAGTAAGGATTTTTTTTTAATTTAACCAGTGACTTAATTACACGAGTTGTTTATTTGTCTCTGCTCTAACAATGACTTATAAATATAGGTTCTTGACTTTAACACGTCAGCAGATGTATGTTATGGATCTACTTACATTTTGTTAAAACCAGAGAAGGTCTCTCTCTCCCTCCCTCTCTCTCTCTCTCTCTCTCTCTCTCTCTCATTCTCTCTCTCTCTCTCTCTCTCTCAATATCATATAAACATAATGCCAAGGACATATTATAAGTCCTTGATGCTATCAAGTGGGCATGCAAAACTCGTAGTTTTCTTAAATTGTAAGCTACATCGGCGTATTTTTTGTAAATTGCACCACACCTTTTTCAACTGAGCAATTTTCCACCCGGACTCGACTATCGAATACATCCGTTTTGTCACTTCTGTTAATAAAATGTGTAATACAGGGAACGGACTATAACTTATGGTATTTACCATTATTCGTGTTTTACGGTTTTGTTCTATTTATAGACACGACACGTTCCTTCTACACTGGGCGGGAAAACCCGTGTAAGATATTCAAGCAATCCGATTGGTGAACCTTGGTCACATGGTTACGGGACTTTCCGAATGCCATTTTGTTAATGCGTGGTAACATGGAGTTGGGAATTTGGACACAAATAACTCCCTAAATTGAGGATTTTTTAAAAAATCATGTATACATTTTCAAGGCCATTATGGAATGGATAATTATTTGATTGTTAAAAGGTTAGTGTAACAATGGAAGGAAAGAAATCAAAACGTGGAAAAGGCAAGTCGCCTGGCGGTCACGGTCGGCTGATTGGGAAAAAGAACAAGACGGCGGAGGTCATGAACGAAAAAGAACGATTAGACAGGTTGGAGGCAGCCAGTGTATTGTCGTCATTACACTTTTCTCTTCCCCAATCAAAACAACCTCCTGCTAAATTAAGAAAAATAAGTGATTCAAATGGCTTTGTTGAAGCGACAACAACTCCGGTGACCTACATTTCGACTGCACCATCGGCTGGAATTCCCACAAGTCACGCGCCATCTTCTGTGACAAGTACACTGTATCAAGGGACACAACTCACTTCAAGGGGGAGTGGCACATTAAAAAATGTTTCTGAATCATCAAACGCAATGATTATAGCACATTTGAATTTGAATAACGCAAGAAATAAACATTTAACCCCAGCAGCAGCAAAGTTAAAACAGGCGTTGACACAGAACAGTATTCGCCAGTTAAAACCACATCCTGTGTCAACAACTTCTGCATCTAGAGTGCCAAATGTTGTATTAAACGCTGAATCGTCAAAGTTACCTTTGACACTTAACCCTATTCAGACGATAAACAAAAGTGTTGCAACCGCTTTAAGGCAGGTGGTGTCCTCAGGTGGTAGCAAAAAACAAACTGTGCAAGATACAGAACAAATTGTTAGGGCTGATCGCGGTTCCCCCAAAACAGAGATTTCCACATATAGTGAAATTGAAAATTTGGAAAGTGATTCCATTTCAGGGCGAAAAAAGGACTGTTCTGATAATAATCTTCCTTTGAAAAAGCGCAGACTTGTAGCATTGCAAGACTCGTCAAACGATAATGCAACGGTGATAACAAGTTCCCAATCATTACCTTCCATCAGGGTAGCCAGTTTGACATCAGCTGCTCAAATTGAAAACATTTTGCAAATGGCACGAGATTATCCTTCGTCTGATGTTAGAAATCTAAGTGTGATATCCAGTACCATGCTAGAAGAAAAACCGCCTGCAGGTACTACCATATTGTTATAGAATATTAATAAACATTTAAATGCAAGGAAGGTGAAAAATGAGTATTGTATATCTTGTAATAAGTTTCAGAGAGTGAGTAGAACAAGGTCAGGAAAGCCAACACACTTCCGACAATAGCCGGGTAGTTTTAAAGTTGCCACCTTGAATTGAAATTTTTTTTTTTCATTTGAGAGTTCTGTTCAAGTGATAGCGTGTTACTCAGTCTGATTTCAAATGATTAAAACATAGTTTGGCAAGCAGTATGATAGAAAGACAATTAAATGTCAATGAATAATTCTAAAAATTATTCCTTCACATCTTTAATAAAGACTTACACAGCCCAAGTAAACAGGGGTAGGGGTGAGGGTGGTGTCATTTCAGTAGCAGCACTATTCTTTTCATACAATATACAATACTCCATAAACAGCTTCTATCAAAATGAAAATGTTTTAAGTAAATAAAAAAATATAATTCTTCAATGGATTCCTAGATCTTTGCACATATCTAGCAATCGTTCTTAGTCTCATAGTTTATGTCACTTTATAACAAAAAATTACCTTATTTTATATAAACAGTCAAACCTGTGTAAATGGTCACCTCTATTAAGCAGCCACTTGTCTTAAGCAGCCACATATACCATTTCCCATGTGTATGTTTTCAGAGCTAATTAACCTGTATTATTAATAATTTCAAATTATCCAATGTGTTGTGACCATTTATTTCAAGCAAAATCCTATAAACAACCAGAATAAAACACAAACTAGATCCATTTGCGTAATCTGCTAGAAAAAAACTGATTCAATGTCCATTTGGTGTATTTTTGGACTATTCAATGAGGCCAAGTACCGAAGGATAACTGAATTGGCCGTGTATATACTGTTGTGTTTACCTGTAGGAAGAAAGTGAGTTGTGCAGATGAATAATATGACATTGTGTTTCTTGGTAAATTTGATTTGATAGTTATAATCAAAGATCATGTATTTGTTTAGGCTATTTTGATACCTGAATAAAGTCGACTTTTTTATATTTAGGGATGGGAGGGTCCCTTCAGTGTTGTAATTGAATTTATTTTTATTTCAAACAGTTTGCAGATCACCATCTTAGTGCAGAAAATTGCACATCTCTAAGAAACGTTTTAAAGATTTTTTATTTTGCATATCCTAAGCCGGCATAAGTGGCAGCTGATCTGATATCCAAATAATAAAATAACGTTGACGATAAAACTATAAATAACTTTTTACCTGTCTACATACTCAACACTATTAATCATTTCTACTTCCTAATACGGCGTAAGCCACTCTACTAGTGTTTTATTTCGCCAAGGGGAATTTTCTCTTCATTTGTGATTGTGAAATATTAGTCTAAAATGTAGAACAGAACAACTACACCACAGTTGATTTCAAAGATCTAAATTTATCACATACAGCCAACAAGTTCTTAAATTTCAATTGATACGGTTTTTGACCATTTAAAACATTAGTCATGACAAATTTAAAATCTATCTTGATAGTATATAATACATGTATTTAATATACTATAAATATAAACACCTTAATGGTGATCAGAATTAATAATAGACTACATGTGAAATTTCCCTGACCCACTATTTTAGATGTATTTATAATGGTATGTTAATTTGTTTTGGTATAAAATGGAAACCCATTCAGTTCATAAGAAAAGGGTCCAGAATCTATTATTATCTAGGCTCAAGTTAATAACAGGTATATACTATAGACGGATCCAGGATTTTTGGCCATAGGTTTGAGACTAGCTCTGTCTAAAAACTTTTGCCAATTACTTGCGGTAGTGTAACTCAAATTCATTCTAACATCTTCTTCAGCAATCAATTAAAACAGCAAAATACTGTTGTCTGTCATCAAAAACATAAATTTAAACTCACTAGGATTGCCGGTATTTGAATTAAACTTGGATTGTGGAGTAACATAACTGGTTAAAATTAGGCAACCCAACTATATCCGTAAATGTTCAGAAATTTCTGGTTATCATTAAAATGTAATTTACCATACCGACAGCTGTATGAACGAATATCATAGAAAATTTTACGATAATTTCCATGAATGAAGCAGGTTATTTGCATATCAGAATAACAGATCAGTAAACATATGTTTAAAAAATGTTTTATTGAAGTGTAAGAGAGATGTCAGCTGTTATTAATCCATGGAAGGCAGTGAAAGTTCGAGAAAAAATTTGTTATTCATAAACAAATTTGGTTGCTTTAAACTGGATATGTCATTTATATAACCTGTCACATGTTGAAAATGGTTAGTAATCCCATTATAGCTAAATCCTGGCCAAGCTGTTTCATTTAAGGCCATTATAAATTAATTGCTAGAATCTCGACCAAATTTTTCTTTAAAAGGGGTAAGGGGGAGAGTTTTTTGTTTGTTTGTTTTTTTATGAAAATAAAAAGGGTTGGGGTGGCATGAAAATTAGGGGGCTGGAGGGGGGATGATAATCTAGCGGCCTAATCTATTAATCATTATCTATATATAGCAAAGAATTCTGAGAACAGTACATGGTCTCGTGAGTAAACTGAAACTGCTGGCATTCAAGTTGTTTCTTGGAAATAGAAACATTTAACAATGTGAGTGGGTAGGAAAAAAAAATATAGTCAAGAGCTACTTGTACATAGATGAAGTGAATTTACAATATTTGACCGATTATATGTACAACCTTTTTATCAGTCACAAGAATAGATTAAAATAGCAATGATGAATGACGAAACCACCATATGTGTAAATAACAGTGATTAAAGTTTGTCCTCTACTAAGTTATATAAATATATCTGCTATAAATAGATTTGAAATCTTCCATAACTTAAACCAACATTATAGTCTGTTTCAAAGTATCCAGCATTATAGTGTGGTTTGCATTGATTTGGTCGAGTTGTCATAATTTTTTTTAATTTGGGTTTAAAGCCATTTTCTACACATGATGGGTTGTATTTGGCATATTCAGTTTTATTGGTCGAGTTAAGACCTCAGAATGAATCTAAGTAGAACCACCGCCTTCCGTAAGTAACTGACTAGCTTCCGCAAGTAATGACCAGTGTCCGTAAGTATCTGACCAGCTTCTGTAAGTAACTTACCAGCTTCCGCAAATAATGACCAGTGTCTGTAAGTAACTGACCAGCTTCTGTAAGTAACTAACCAGCTTCCGCAAGTAACAGACCAGCTTCTGCAAGTTACTGACCAGTTTCTGCAAGAAACTGACCAGCTTACATAATAAACTGACCAGCTTACGTAAGTAACTGACCAGCTTCTGCAAGTAACTGACCAGCTTACGTAAGTAACTGACAGCTTCCGTAAGTAACTGACCAGCTTACGTACATAACTGACCAGCTTCTGTAAGTAACTGACCAGCTTACATAAGTAACTGACCAGCTTACACAAGTAACTGACCAGCTTCCATAAATAACTGACCAGCTTACGCAAGTAACAGACCAGCTTCCATAAATAACTGACCAGCTTTCATAAGTAACTGACCGGCTTTCATAAGTAACTGACCAGCTTACGCAAGTAATGGCAAACTTTTTCACAGTGTTGTTGGACTGAGCTGGTCTTGAACCTGTAACCTCAGTGTCATTAGATAGCAGTACCTTAAACCACTTGACCACAGTGACCCTCCAGTTACTGATCATGTAGTAATTGGAAATGTTGAGGATTAACCCTTTGCTCCATAGATACCCGTTTTCCCGCACCAATCACAGAAGGCCTTTGAAAACAGTGCAGGAAGAAACTTTCTGCATTGTTTTCCACTCTGTCAATTAATATAAACATAATTCACCCAGTAATTCAAAAGCTTTTTATATCAGGTGTCCAAAGGCGTCTATATTAGAGGTGTCCAAGGGCGTCTATATTAGAGGTGTCCAAAGGCGTCTATATTAGAGGTGTCCAAGGGCGTCTATATGAAGTAAAGGGTTAACAGATAGAGTTAACAAATTTTGTTCAAACAGTTACAGTTTATCTTGTTAACACATTTTGTACAAAATACAATACAGTCTGATCAATTCGCAACAGAAAATGACAAAATACAAATATGAGAAAAAGCACCAAATATGGCACCAATGTTCATTGAAATAAAAGAAAACTCAATATTCTCTGTATGAGATTGCCATGAATGGTCACAAAACTTGTGTTCATCCCCCAAAATATGAATATATATGACAGGATAAACATACAGTATGAAACAAAAACACAGAATAACAATTCAAATGTTGTTTATTTAATTCTATTTCCATTGTAACAAATAAAAATAATTAATATAACCATTAAATTATGGTAGCAAAAATATTTGCCATCATTTATTGGTCATGTAAATACCAACTGTATAATAAAGGACAGAACTTTGCTTTCATAGCCACACCAGGAAAATCCTGTTCTGTAATATATACATGTACATCCCTCAACAAAGTGAGTTGATATCTGAAATACCATACACTTCAGATACATGTGTCAGTACATAGAAATATGATATGGTTGACAGTAAATAAGATCTGGTTCATCAGTTTGGTCTGTGTTTGTGATCTGTGTCTGAGTAGAATTAAGTATGGTGGACATGCATACTGCATTTCCTGAAATTTGAACGATGTACTAAACGATATAGGGTGTGTGTGTGAGGCACATCACCCCTTTAAAACCTGGGATTCTGGGAATTTGTTGGAATACTGTACATTTGAGTCATTTGTTGGAGCCCCTGCCCCTAAAGCAAACAAATCTTTTGTCAAAATAATGTTTAATTAAGTGTTTCCTTCCCAACAAAAGTTGAACCACAAATTAAAATAAAAAGGCATAAAATCAATCCTATCAATCCAAGATCCAAGGGTCGTGGTTTCAAGTCCCTGTCTGCCTGGGATAATTTATAAACAACATTGCGTCTCATTTCCCCCCCCCCCCCCTCGCTTGACCACTGTTCTGAGAAGTCAATAAATGTAATTTATTCCATTTTATTTATTTTTTATATGCATTTTGTAACTTGCACCATTTTCCTATCAGTTGAAGGCTACCGGCCGGTACAGTTTGATCCCCGTACAAGCCTGCTGGTACTGTCTGATGTCAAGGTAGCACTGACCCCTGACGAGGATGGAGATTTGTAAGTGATGTTTTAAACTTATTCCTTTTACTTCCATTGTGAAACAAGTTATCACAACTTAGACAAATCATGTGAAGTCTTTCTGAACCAGTACTAAGTATATATGGATATAGTGTCTTGCTCAAGGACACCACATATCCATGGCAAGGATCAAACCCATGACCTCTAGATCCTCTACCACTGAACCTCACTCTCCACTGATATAAATCAAATACACAACTGTACTTTGTTGTGTTCTGTGACCTGTAAAAGGTTAAGAATTCTATTAGGTCGCCTGAGACTTTGCCTCAAGAATTATGGAGGTATATGGGTCCTTTATAAAAAAATGTGAATTGCTTTCCCTGGGTCTCGCGATTTGGCCCTTCTTCACTAAATTTATATAAGAGAAAATGACAAAAAATATCATTTCTGATGACTGAATAGACTCATTTGAATGTTTTTTGGTGTGATTTGTTGTTGCTGACATGATGGTTAATGCTAATGTTTTATGGATAAAAGATTCATATTGCTTTATGTCATCAAGGATAATCAGGTGACCGTTAAGGCCCATGGGCCTCTTGTTCATTTTAGGAGAGAAGTAACGCATTGTTACATACATGTACAATATAACCATGAAAATAAACTACACACATGTAAAACCAAGAACAGTTTATAGAGAGTACATCAATTAGTTAATTAGTTTAAGAGGGGTAAACTTGAAACGAAATCCCCATTCTAAAAATAGATAGTACTCAAATCTGCTTGATGATCTTCGCATCATCATTCAGACTCTTTCTACGTGTAAACCTGTATAATGAATCAAATTGAAATCACATGACTCATTTAATATGTCTCAAAATATGTGCAGTTTCAAATGGAGAATATTCAAGTAATGAAATCTCTTTTCAATAATATTATTTTGGTATGTTTAAATAGATAGCCGTGCACCCTGTCATCATATGATAAAATGAAGAGAAAATGAATAATTCAAGCTCATGTAATCATAAACAAAGTTACTCAAATAATATCAATCATCTTTACGGACGCAGTAAAATCTTCCTGGTTAGAATCACTACTAACAAAGAAAGTTAAAACAGTTTATTGTGATCCAGTCAACTGAACAGAGTATTTCCATCATGCAGACATCAAGATGATTTTATTTAGGGGGTATTAATCCTTATAGTTCAGCAAAATACCCCTTGATTTTTAAAAATAGAGGTACATTACCTTAAACTTTATAAAATAAAGGTAAATTTATCCATAACCTTATAAAATAAAGGTAAATTTATCAATAACCTTATGAAATAAAGGTAAATTTATCCATAACCTTATAAAATTGGAAGAAAGTTTCTCCTTCAAAATATTTATAACAGGTTTTATATACTTACACAATCATGATAAATAGCATTCTGAAAATACTTGTTTAAGATAAAAAGCATTTTCAAGGAATGGGTTATTAATTTAGCCCTACTGGAATGAAGCTCTGCCGAGTTACTGCAAAATTAGTTTCCCCAAGGCACAGATTTTCAATCTGAACAAAAAACCCCGCTAATGATTCTTTTTTCTTGCATAACAAACACATAAACAAGTATTATAACTATGATTGGGTGAGAATTTTATCTCGACTCCAGGGTGAGATAGATAGTATCTATCCAGTAGACAAGAAATCTCAAACTTTCTCATCATGTTGGGTACTTGTAAAACTGAGACACGGCTCATTTAACCCTTTACTTCATATAGACGCCTTTGGACGCCTCTAATATTGACGCATTTGGAAACCTCTAATATAGAAGGCTTTTGAATTATTGGGTGAATATGTTTATATTAACTGACTGAGTGGAAAACAGTGCAGGAAGTGTTCAGATTTCTCGTTACGAGCAATCTGAACTCTTCCTGCACTGTTTTCAAAGGCCTTCTTGATTGGTGCGGGAAAACGCGTATCTATGGAGTAAAGGGTTAAGGTAGTTTACTGCGTTTCTATAGAATTTTTTGATATGGGAAATAAAATAAGTAATTTATAAATGTTATTAAAAACAAAGTTGAATTAATATTGATTATTTAACAAGGGAAAAACAGCGAAAACCTTTCGAAAAATAGGCACCACCAGGGGGAGCTGTTAATGAGAAACTGTAGTACTATATCAAAAAAATAAACAAAGCTTAAATAAAAGTTGAGACTTTATAGATCATTTGTACAAATTTTTTTATGAATTACGCCTGATGTCAAAAAATATGATAGGAACACCACAAACTGTCTTAAACTAACTTAACTCTGAATAAACTCAGTTCATTTAGTTTACCAGTATACAATTTATTGCTAGCTCAGTTGTGAAGAAAGTTTACTTGGGTAGAACCAGTGCAGTACTGAGTGTTGTGTTTTGATAGGCATCAGGTTGAGCTGGGGTTCAAACCCTCAAGCTCTGGAGTGAGTGGCCAACACTATCCACTCCACTATCGCCCCAATCAGTTGATATGACCTTATGCTGTAGATTTAAACATTTGTCAATGTTCTTCAGACCGATACATATAGCAGTGGTTCACCAGAACACCGAGCTTGTGAAGAAGTTTATTGACATCATGGCCATGTCGGGAAAAAGTCTCGATAGATACAACAAGTTGCAGCAGGTATACTGTCACATTGATAACATTCCTTTTTTCAAATTTTCTAAAATCTTCTCTGAAACTAAACCACTTTACTAGAGCTTTGATATTTTGCATGTGGCATCTCGGGGGCTTATTTAAGCCATGACCCCAGGGTCAAATTTAGCTCTGGCATCATATCAATTAAAAATCATTGTAAAAATATTTTTTCTCAAGAATTTTTTCATATTTGGTATAAATACTCTGTATGAAAGCTAGAGTCCATTGGGGTGCAGTAATTGAATTTTGAACTTTTACATCAGAATACTAAGTTTTGTTTCTCATCCAATTAATGTATTATTTCGGTAACTTGAAGTATTGTTTAGTAATAACAGTTGAGACTTTATATTTTATCATGTTTAAAGGGGATTTAATATACATAAGGGGGCCAGCATGGGCCCTTAATGGGATTCAACTGTGAATTTTCAAAAATCTTCTTTTCAAGAGCTGATGAGCAAAGTTTCTTATATTTGGTGTAACTGGAGTTTTAAGTTTATTCAAATAAAGGGGCTAGGATCCATTGGAACCCATTAAGGGGATTTTATAATTTACATAGAAATACTGTAGGAAGTCGAATCATTTTCATTTTCTCATCTATAACTGTTTTAAAGGCTTAGTCTATTCAATATTGAAAAGAAGTGACAAGTGGATGACATAGGCATTTGGGCCTCTTGTAATTTTTTACTTGCTACAAGACTGTTATTAAATAAGACCTTTTTAGATTATCTTAAATCATGTTGTATCTTTCAGACGCCTCTCCATCTTGCTGTTCTTGTGGACAAACCTGACATTGTGTCAGCTCTTCTGTCCGCGGGAGCCAACCCAAACCTGATGGATCGTAACGGCTGCACATCGCTTCACCTTGCAATCAATAAAAAATTCTTTGAATGTCTTCATTTTCTGTATGAATACACCACAGTTAGAATTGATGCCAACATTAGAAACTATGAAGGTATGACACGGAACAATGTATATATTATAAAAACTATTACAAAAAAGAAAAATACTAAGGAATGATATACAGAAGGAAAAGCAACTGATTGAGATGTGTATTCATGCAAAATCTCATTTTCTCAACTTCTATTCATCTCAGAAATACAAATCAAAATTCTTTCTTAGTGCAATGGAATTCTCTACAAAAACGAGACCATTTCCAGCAAATTGTGTTTAAAGTGTTGAAGTACTTTAACTTATGATTACAAAATGAAACTAAAAAATCAAGGACAGTACCGGGTACTTGAAATTTTACTTCAAACTGCAATACATGTATTTTTAATTCAAGATTATTTTAAAATATTATAAAACTTCTAAGGCTACATATACACTTTACATTTTATGTAAAATATGTCAATTGCCTGTGAAATTTGAATGATCAATGTGCCAAATTATAAATGTTTCGTATGCTATTTAATCAACATTTAGTAGAGAGATGCATGTTTCCTGTCCTTCTGTATAAGTCCTTCAACCTACTTACAAGCAGTGTGAGTTTAACTCATAAACTGGGTCTCCTTCCTTCATCTGACTGTTGTGGTCTGTAATATCTTCTGCTATGATATACATGTATTGAACCAATTTTTAAAAAAACAACAACACACACTGTCAAATAATTTCAGATCCAAAATAGTGTTGCTGCTTGATCCAAGATAACTGCTTACCTTGGGTGGTGTGGCGTCATTTCATCAATATTTTTTATTGTTACCACTCAAAATCCAATATGGCTGCTGTTGTTAAAAATAAATTGAAAATTCAAACAGCATTCCCTGGCTCAATATTGAACAAATTTTATATGGGTAAATTATGTCTCTTAATTTTACATTATTAATGGTCAGATTTTTATGTTGTTGTATTACTTTTTCATGTTTAGGTTATCCCCCTTTAGACACATGCTCCTTGGGTAAATGTCTCTAAAGTTTACATTATTAATGGTCTTTTCATGTTTACGTTATCCCCCTTTAGACACGTGCTCCTTGGGTAAATGTTTCTAAAGTTTACATTATTAATGGTCTTTTCATGTTTAGGTTATCCCCCTTTAGACACATGCTCCTTGGGTAAATGTCTCTAAAGTTTACATTATTAATGGTCTTTTACATGTATAGGTTATCCCCCTTTAGGCACATGCTCCTTGGGTAAAAAACTCTAAAGTTTACGTTATTAATGGTCTTTTCATGTTTAGGTTATCCCCCTTTAGACACATGCTCCTTGGGTAAATGTCTCTAAAGTTTACATTATTAATTGTCTTTTCATGTTTAGGTTATCCCCCTTTAGGCACATACTCCTTGGGTAAATGTCTCTAAAGTTTACATTATTAATGGTCTTTTCATGTTTAGGTTATCCACCTTTAGACACATGCTCCTTGGGTAAATGTCTCTAAAGTTTACATTATTAATGGTCTTTTCATGTTTAGGTTACCCCCCTTTACACACATGTGCAGAATTGGATGACTTTCACAGTCTGATGTTTCTGGTGAAGAAAGGTGCCGATTTTAACATACAGGTAGAATCCTATGTTTTCTATTGACATCATCAAATTTACATTTAAAAAAAAAAAGGAGAATTACTTTTGAATAAATTATTGACAAATGTAACTTGCTGTCTGTATACAAACAATTTCAGTTGGATGGTGCATGAACAATTGACTGAAGGTTAGATTCACTTAGTATACATAAAACATTACATAATGTAACAAAGTAGTTGTATGACCTGCAGATAACATAAAAATGTCATGAAATTTCACCGGTATTTAACTATGTCCCAGATCAGTGTCTGAGCAAACTGACAGCATTGACGTCTATGTGTGTATAAACTGACATCATTATATAGACACGTGTGGATTGTGAAAAATAATATCAGTGCCATTTGTAATAAAAATGCAAACAGAATTCAATAATTCGTCGTCATTCTCGTGTATAACATTTTAAAAATAAATTTTAACTTGTCCGTACACCCGTGTGTCTTTAGTATTAAACCTTGTACACTGGTTAGAAATGATTCAGATGGAAGGTTGGAATATCAACCACTCAGATTTTAGCTTTCCAATTATTTGTATACTAATTCTTTTACTTTGTATATAAGGATGGTAAAGCTGGAAGGAGTGTTATATTCTATGCAACTGAGTACAATCGAGTCAGAATGGTGGACTATCTGGTCAGCGTTGGAGCTAATGCTGAGTTACACAACTACGCAGGTGAGTTAAACTCAGAAAATGATTTCATACATATTTAGTAACTCAGCTTTACAGTTAAGGTAACATAAATAGGGGAAGTGTTGTTTATTTATTGAATTGAGAGTTGCTGAGCTAAGTGTTATAGTGCTTATTTGCTCAACTCTGGGAATATGTTAATTTTTTTTTTTTTTTTTTTTTTTGAATGGGGTTTAACGCCATTTTCAACACATTTCAGGTTATATATGGCATATCCAGTTTTACTGGTGGAAGAAGACCTCAGACTGAGTCACACTGTAACTGGAAACTTTCTCACATAAAGTTTTTGGAGCGAGCGGGACTCGAACCTACGACCATAGGGGAATATGTTAAAACATTGAAAATGTTGTTTTTAATCTAATGCTCACTGCAGGATAGTCATCGTCAGTGCTCAACTTAGTTATTCAACATTATGGTAATTAGGACATGACATGTTATATCGTAATGATTGCAAATCTCACTTACTCAACAAAGCAGGTAAATTAAATGTTGGAATTTACTGCCTATGTAAAGTTTAGTACTCAATGTCAAAGTCTGTTAATAATAACAATATTAATAATAATAATGTCTTTATTTAAACAGATTATTTAATGACAAAATGTTTCATTTCTCCACTGCACAGTGACTCAACAACACAGGTAAGCCAATCATGGCAAATATCATTGTCTTTCTAATGCTCAGTGACTCAACAACACAAATAAGCCAAACATGGCAAATGTCATTGTCTCTCTAATGCTCAGTGACTCAACAACACAGGTAAGCCAAACATGGCAAATGTCATTGTCTCTCTAATGCTCAGTGACTCAACAACACAGGTAAGCCAACCATGGCAAATGTCATTGTCTCTCTAATGCTCAATGACTCAACAACACAGGTAAGCCAACCATGGCAAATGTCATTGTCTTTCTAATGCTCAGTGACTCAACAACACAGGTAAGTCAACCATGGCAAATGTCATTGTCTCTCTAATGCTCAGTGACTCAACAACACAGGTAAGCCAGCTGTGGTAAATGTCATTGTCTCAGTGACTCAGCAACACAGGTAATCCAGCCATGGCAAATGTCATTGTCTCTCTAATGCTCAGTGACTCAACAACACAGGTAAGCCAACCATGGCAAATGTCATTGTCTCTCTAATGCTCAGTGACTCAACAACACAGGTAAGCCAACCATGGCAAATGTCATTGTCTCTCTAATGCTCAGTGACTCAACAACACAGGTAAGCCAGCCATGGCAATTGTCATTGTCTCTCTTATGCTCAGTGACTCAACAACACAGGTAAGCCAACCATGGCAAATGCCATTGTCCCTCTAATACTCAATGACTCAACAATGACAAATTTGTCATTTTCTATGCCAAGTTCAGTCACTCAACTACTTCAACTTGGATAAGTGTAACATTTTCTCTCAATGTTAAATTCCTCAACAATACAGGGAAGTCAGACATGACAGAACTTTTATGTGAATATTTTCCAGTTTTATACAACATCACCACAAAGATATACATGTAAACCTGTAAACTTTATCAATGTCAATCTTTCAGGTATTTCACCCTTCATGACAGCTTTAGCTGCCAAACACCAGGATATCATTGAAATTTTACAAAAGGCCATTGACACCTCCAAACTGACAGAGGACCCTCTGTTGCCATTATCAAAAAAGGTAAAACCATGAAACTCAGATAACATTTGTACTCTGTAGCTTGGCCTAGTGGAGAGCTTGGCCTAGTGGAGAGCTTGGTCCAGTGGTAAAGCATCGAACCCAAGATCAGTGGGTTGTTGGTTTGATCCCCTGCCACGGCTTTGTGTGGTGTCCTTGAGCAAGACACTTTATCCACATATAATAAGTTTTATAATTGATGTAAAATAAGAAAGATTACTGTTGTCAGCAATATACTTCTATTTATTTTTGTAACAAGTCTGAATTCGCCCATGGTGTCAGTAGTGTGTATATACAGACTGGCACCATGTTAGTTTGCTTGAAGCATTGTGAAAATTACATGAACCAGTTGCAACTTTCAGCTTCTCTTTCCATTTAAAATTGCAGTAAAGGAGAGTTGGAAAAATTATTTTATTTAATCAATTCTATATAATAAAAAAATAAATAAGTTTAGAACCAAACCTGGAGGTAATATCATGTATGTTGAATTGTAAGAATCTATTAAGATGCTATGATATGATCATATCACACTTGAGGGGCTTAGAACTTCAGTGAGGAATCGGACATTTTTTAATCTCATTTTGAATTTTTTATATCTGCTGGAGATCTTTTTGATTTATATATTAATTGTTGATTCAACATTTAATTGGAATAACCATAATATCCAACAAATATCTGTTAAAAAGATTATTCCAGTTAAGGGCCAAGTTGTCATCCAGGACACTGCTGAAAATATATACACTCTGGGACTTTGTGGGTAGCTTCGAAGAATGGAAAAAAATACATCTCAGTCATGAAATTTTGACAGTAGAAGACAGAGATGGCACTCTTAACATATATAAAAAAAATTGAAATCAGATGACATTTTCTGCACTTAAATTACATGTATGTAAGTGGTACATTTTCTTTTCAAAGTCCGTCAATGTATTGTATACTGCGGTTACATTAAAGGTAGCTGTACCAGTTACTACAGTAAATATTGATATCTGCCTGTAGATCTGGTACATGTTACTCCACCACGATGAATCTTTTCCTGAGGACAAGGGTATAGGTCAAAGGTTAATTATAAAACAAAAAGCAAGTTTGATATTTGTCAACATCATTCAAATTTTACGGGAGATAAGGCCCCTTTGCAACTTAATGTTTAGTACATTACTTACATATGGCGTGGCCATTCATTGACATATTTTTAACTTAATTTTAATTTTTATTTAATCTCATTAGTCAGACACTTAAATAAACCTGAGTGGTATAAACAATTTTGGTAAAACTTATTTTTATATCAACGATCAAGAAAAAGTATATTAGCCAAACTATTGTGACATCAATTTCAAACTTATTATTTCAGTTCACAGTTGATCACCGTTCTAACTATAGTAATTATAATACATGTATTAAAGTCAATAGAAATGCTTCAATGGTACAAACCAGATATTTCTATTCCAGATGGCTATACCACGCATTCCGAGCAAATCTTCTTTGATTGTACCTGATACTCTGGTGCGATCACGGTCCAATTCCTTCTCTAGGGATTTGAGACCCATTTCACTATCGAGACAGTCTTCAAGATCTTCCAATCAGTCACCTATTGATTTAAGCTTCAATCGTAACTCAGACTCGCCAAGTGAAATAAGTGTTTCAGATAAAGAGAGTAAAGTAAGAAGCCTATCAGATAAATTGGTTAGCAGTAATATTAAGGAGAAGCACACACAACTGATAGCTGCTCTGGAAGGCCGAAACATGGCTAACAGAAAGTTTATGGTTGATTTAATTGATAGGGCCAGACAAACATGTACTGAAGTTTCAAGTAAAGTGATTGAATCTGGTAAAGAAGACAATGATGGAAACGTTGTATACATGCAGGATGAGCAGAGTGATTGTAGGGAAACTGGTCACAGTAAAACAGAAATGAGAATGGAAAGATTTGAAGATGATCATCAAGGCAAATGTATTGATCACATGGAAACATCTAGAGATCAAACACATGAAACCATGGAACATGAGGATACCAAATTCAGCATGGTAAATATTCACAATGCAAAAACATGTGTGGGGAGTGAAAATGATAAAGGTTTAAATAGGTCCAGGATAATCAGTACCGAAAAATATTTTGAGGTCGATAGAGAAACATCCAATACAGTGAGTGATTCAGATGTAAGTGTTGAAAAACTACCTGATGGTGAAGATGAAGAGCATAATAGAGTTATAAGTTGTGCAAAATCTAAGATAGATGATTCAGTTGATGAAAAAACTGATTCAGTCATACCAAATAAAGTTTCTAGAAAAGAAATTTATGAATCTTTAAATGATGTTCCAAGTAGTGAAAGTAATACTCCTCCTGACCTTCTTGAAAAAGGTAACTGTGAGATAAATACAGCACTTGATAATGTTGAAATGGATCAAGATGATTATGATAAAAATAATTCAAATGATTCACCAGAAATGCCAATTCTTTCTCGTGCTACCTCTGTGACAATTGACCCAGATTCAAATCCAGTCCAGACTACCGAAGTTAGTTTTGAGGAAGATGGCATCAAAGATGAAAAGCTTCCATCTAAAACAATATTTGAAGAAAGTAGTTCAAAGTCGCATAATGATAAAGACATTTCTCATGTAGAATATGTCACGCAATCATCACAAGAATCTATATCAGGAAAGTCTGGTTCATCACAAGGCTTTGATACTACTGATACGTCTGTGAATGTAAATGGATATGAAACATCAATGGAAACCCATGTGCAAGTGGAATCCAAGGAAGAAGAACATAATGGAAATATAAAAGTCACAGATGAGGTGAAACCAATCACAGAGAATGAAATATCTAGTAACGAGGATAATGATGGCAGATACCACTGTTCTGCTACGCAACAAGAAACAGAATTAAGCAAATTAGATACAGACAGCTATTTAGAATCTGTTGAAACTTGTTCAGACAGTGGTGTGGCTATGGATGATGATGACTGTGATGTGCCCCTTATCATTGATGAAAATATTGTTAATACATCTGAAAATGGTGAACATTTAGTTACTAGTGGCAAACAAGATATCCGGATGAAAGCACATGGGGCTGAAGCAATTCAGAAGTTATCCATTAAACACAAGGAAAATAACAATTCAAAACTTGAAAATAGTTCACCAAATAGACAGTTACTTGAGGAAGGAAATGATGTTAGGAGAAAAATTGTAAAAATTGATTCAACACAAGATATAATGGAAAAAACTGTTAATAATCAAGAACTTGCCCATTTTAAGAATGCAGATACCGTAAAAGGGGAAACTGAAATTGGATCAAGGAGCAGTAAGAGTGAAACTAATAGTAACAGTGAAAGTAAAACAATACAGGAGAACAAAAGGACGAAACCAACAGGAGATGCAACATTTGATTGCTCAAAGGTGGAAACTTTTAATGTTCGGACTTATGACACTGCTGTTATAGATAAGGATGAAGTTGACTCTGTATCTAAGCAGAATTTGAAACCTAGTATATCAACAGAACCAGCAATTGATACTATAAAATCAGTCACAGTTGCTGAGCCTGTTAGCAAAATGACAGCAGTTTCCAATTATTCAAGACCACTAACAAACACAGAGTCAACACAAGACACTCTAGTCAAACCTTCATCTGGTATTGATGAACTCAAATCTGGTCAATCACATACCTTTTTCTTTCATGATGGTGATGGATTCAAACCTGTGAGAATTTTTATTGACAATTCAAAGCAGTCATCACTGGTCCTGCAGCAAATGCTTCAGACCAAGATGGCAAACTTGCCAGATGAGCTTGTAAATCCAACTAGATTGAAAGAAACTGTAAAAGTAGATAATGTTCCAAATGAACAAACTCCTATGCAAAGAAGCCAGACGTCTTCGCCAGGTAATTGTTTCGATAAAGAAAAAGCTTCTCTTGTTTATTGTGATTCAGCGTTCAAGCAAGTTTCAAAAGTTCCAATACAAACATCAGCACTTTGTACTGAAACAAGAATAGACACATCAGTAAACAATAATCCTAGTAAACAAACAAATATTGACCATCAAACAAATTTTGTCTCTAGTGCACAAATAAGAACAGATAAATCAGCAAATGTCATATCTAGCAAATTAACTAGAAATGACCCTCCACAAGCTATTGACATACTGAACAGAACAGCTACAGTTGCTTCTGCAGTGCGCAATATGTTGAATAGCCCTGCACGAGTAGAAACGCAAGTGAGTAATGTTCCCATAAGACCTAGAAGTATGATTTCAGTTTCTACAAGTCAACCACCAACTTCTCAAGGTACCAGAGTAGGAGATTGTACAGTTACTGCAGCTATGGAGAGGAATTCTACTGAATGGTTACAACAGGACAACAATAGCAGTGCCAAGAATATAGCTGGTCTTGTACCTGCAAGTTATGTTGGAAGTTTAAGCAAAGGTCAAGTAACTGGAAAGCTTATGAAAAGTAACCCAACAGTTACAAACAACAGTGCTGTCACTGTGACTGACATTGTGCCTGTTAGAACAGTTCCTGCAAATTTTTCTTACAGTGCAAAAACAAACAGCTCAGGCAAAGAATTAAATAAAAAGAACACTATAGCTCTTGAGAGAAGTGTTAAAACTGCCACAAATTCAGAAAAAACAGTTTTGAAACAGGAAATAGTTAATAAGAATATACCGAATTTGATGTTAATGACCAATCGTAAGTATGGTGTCACAGTTGGACCTTCCTCTAAGACTTCCGGATTTCCGCCCGGTCGAGGTCCAGTATCTATGACTGAAGGCACGCTTACACGGGTTAGTCAAGACATTAAAAGTAAACTATCTAAAGCTCTGCAGTCGCCGCAGAGAAAGTTGAATCAGAACAGATCCGTGAGCCAAGATATTGACTCACGTTATCCACATATTCAGGGGATTGGGGGTCACATAGGTGCATCTGGCGCAGAAGTCATATCAAGTAAAGGTGTTGTGGAAACTAGACAACAAATGTGAAATTTTACTGAAGTTGCTAAACCTACAGTATGTAATGTGTGTAGCTTTGAATGGAAGTCGTGCTATGCTTAAATTCTTAGTGAATTTATTTTTATTGTAGACATCTTATTTTGAAGGTTCATTGAAAAAACTGATGTAGCTTCATAAAAAGATAATGAAGGATATATGACAGTATAGCATTCAACCATTTATTTCTATTAAAAGTTGTTTCTCATCACTCAAAAGTATCCATTCCAGTACAACTACTGCTGTCAATACCTTAGTTGCAGTTATACAATTTTAGGAAGTTCTGCATTTTCTGTATGTGCGGTACTGAAAGGATAAAGACACTCTGGGCGTAAATCAGAGCCATATCAAAGTATTATAAGAAATATATAGTTTTAGAAGATGTAAGTTAAGGTATTTCATTAATGATTTTGTCAAGAATAATGATCATAATGACATAATCATTAATGAAAAACCTTAACTTACATCTTCTAAAACTGTAAATATTATTTACAATAGTTTGATAATGTGGCTCTGGAATCCACTCGGCCTTTCTTTTTCCTCCCAGTATATATATGTCGGAGCTAAAGGGAAACATGGCAAAGTTGGAAATCGGTTTTATTCTTGTTTATACCTGTAATAAATCTACACCTTTAAACATTTGAAAATATTAAAACATTAATCTTTAAGTATCAGGTATTTATTTGTTTTAAAAAAAATTTAATTTTTCATGAAACTATTGGCTTGTATAGGGGTCCTCCTTGGTAAAAGGCTGCTGTCATCAAACGACCACTTGACTTTCACAGCTGTGGTCATGGGTTTGAGCCTAGCTTGGTCCAAAAACTTTAATATGCAAAATTGATGTATTTCACATTTCATATTTGTGTTGTGTGGATATATAACTTTTTTAAAAATTGCGGAGTGGCTGTTCAAGATATGAGCCTTTTGGTTATAGTTGGAGGATTCATGTACTTTATCTGACCGCTACCTGGAATAAGTACTAAATCTGTCGTTCACCTTTTTTTCTTCCCTGAAAAAGCAAATCAAATTGGCCAAAAAATAGTGATTTGTGTATTTTTGGGTGAAACCTTTTAATAAACATATACAGTATTTAAATATAGCATCTTTATTTCCTGATCAAATTATCGTACATGTTTGAAAAGGATCCTTTTCTGAAACAAATAACCTTGAATGATGCGTAATAACATTAATAATGGAAATCGGTATCAATGATTATTTGTCCTGAACTTTCCACCACAAGGGGAAATATTTGAAATTCATGAAATTTTAATGGGGTCCTCAGAGGCTGAGTGGTCTAAGGTGCCGTCTCAAGATCACTTGCCTCTCACTGCTAAGGTCGTAGGTTCGAGTCCCATTCATTCCATAAGCTTTATGTGAAAATGTTTGCCAGTTATTTGCCGAAAGACGGTGGTTTTACTCCAATTCATCCTGAGGTCTTCCTCCACCAAATAAAACTGATATACCATATATAACCTGAAATGTGTTAAAAATGGTTTTAAACCCCATTCCAATAAAAAGAAAAGATGAAAGTAACTTTCATAACATATTGAAGTAGTTGTAGTCAGTTGACATGCATTGTTTTAGAAGCACATTGTTAATCTGGGCATTGAATTGATTTTTAAACATGTTGTATTATTATCTCAACAGTCAGACAAAGGTTCAGAACTACAAATTTCATGTAAAATTTGGAAATAACTACATTGAGTTGATTTTTGAATAATGTTGTATTACTATCGACACATTCAGACAAGGTTCAGAACTACAAAATTCCTGTGAAATTTGGAAATAACTGCATTGAATTGATTTTTGAATCATGTTGTATTACTATCGCAACAGTCAGACAAAGGTTCGGAACTACAAATTTCATGTGATGGCGTGTTGTCTGTCGTCCGTCGTCTGTCGTCTGACGTCTGCTGTCTGTTGTCTGTTAGCAGCACTTTCTCTGAAACCACTAGGCCTATTAAACTGAAACTTCACATGGGTGTTTCTATTGCATAGGAGACTATACAGAAGATTTTTTTTTTTTCGATCTGAAATTCAATATGGCCGTCGTTACTAAAAATAGTCCAAAACTTAAAAAACCTTCTTCTCATGAACGGCCCAACAGATTTTCAAAATGTTTATGTAGTAATGATGACCAACTATAGTTTTGTAAGATTTGTTCAAATGGTGTCCCTAGGGTTAAATATGACCCCGCCCCGAGGGTTCAATTAGGGGACACATGTCATTATAATATTTTTTTATTTTTTTTTTTAAAATGGAAATGATTTTGCCTATATCTTCACAGAAGCATTGTTTGGTGAAGGATGTTCAGATTTGTTAAAATGACTGGGTTCCACTGTCTTCAGGGGTCAGGAGGCGCCCCAAAAGGGTACAAATTAGGAATTACTAAATTTGTTTTCTTAAGAACCAGTTTGTCAGATTTGTTCATATTATGCATAAATTATCCCTATGTGTAGGGGTTTGATTGCAGATAAGAATTTAGGGGCTAATATTTATAGGGGCCATGTAAGGGGACTTAGAATTTTACATAGGGATACTATGGGAAAACAGAAAATTCTCTTTTTCTTTCATCTGTTGCGGAACCACTAGGCCAGTTAAACTGAAACTTCACATGGGTGTTTCTATTGCATAGGAGACTTTACCGAAGATTTTTTTTTTCGATCTGATATTCAAGATGGCCGCTGTTACTAAAAATAGTCCAAAATTTAAAAAATCTTCTTCTCATGAACGGCCCAACAGATTTTCAAAATGTTTATGTAGTAATGATGACCAACTATAGTTTTGTTAGATTTGTTCAAATGGTGTCCCTAGGGTTAAATATGATCCCGCCCGGAGGGTTCAGTTAGGGGACATGTCATTATAATAGTTTTTTATTTTTATTTTTTAAAATGGAAATGATTTTGCCTATATCTTCACAGAAGCATTGTTTGGTGAAGGAGGTTCAGATTGTAAAAATGACTGAGTTCCACTGTCTTAAGGGGTCAGGAAGGGCCCCAAAAAGGTACAAATTTGGAATTACTAAATTCGTTTTCTTAAGAACCGGTATGTCAGATTTGTTCATATTTTGCATAAATTATCCCTATGTGTAGGGGTTTGATTGCAGATAAGAATTTAGGGGCTAAAATTTATAGGGGCCATGTAAGGGGGCTTAGAATTTTACATAAGGATACTATGGGAAAACAGAAAATTCTCTTTTTTTTCATTTATTCTGAAACCACTAGGCCAATTAAACTGAAACTTCACATGGGTGTTTCTGTTGCATAGGAGACTATACCGAAGATTTTTCTTTTTCGATTTGAAATTCAAGATGGCCGATGTTTCTATTGCATAGTAGAATTTCAAAAAGTGCTATGGCCACTATGAGTCAGTAGAGCGTCCTCAGGCCCTCTTAGGCCTCTTGTTGAATCATGTATTACTATCGCAACAGTCAGACAAAGGTTCGGAACTAAAATTTCATGTGAAATTTGGAATTAACTGCATTGAATTGATTTTTAATCATGTTGTATTACTATCGAAACATTTAGACAAGATTCGGAACTTAAAATTTCATGAAAAATTTGGAAATAAATGCATTGAATTGATTTTTGAATCATGTTGTATTACTATCGCAACATTCAGACAAAGGTTCGGAACTACAAATTTCATGTGAAATTTGGAAATAAATGCATTGAATTGATTTTTGAATCATGTTGTATTACTATCACAACAGTCAGACAAAGGTTCGGAACTACAAATTTCATGTGAAATTTGGAAATAACTGTATGAATGTTAACTTTAATCTGTCCAATTTGTGTTTTATGTTTTTGTCCTTTATTCTTCAGAAACTTGACATTTAAACTTTTGTGGTTTAGTTTTAGATATCTATGCAACCACTCATTGGATATGAATGAAACTTTGCATGTGTGTTCACCATCATCAATGGAACACACACATGTAAGGACATTGCATTTTGGCACAGTTATGGCCCTTTTTGGACTTAGACACCCAGAGGCGAGCTTTGTTGGTCTTCTGACAACTGTTGTTCAAAATTGAAGCCATGTACAAGGAAAACTTATTTTTCCAAATAATATCAGCAAATCTGAGTCGCATTGATTTTTATGTTGAAACTGTTTCTATTTCATATATTTTTACCTCTTCTCTTATATTATAAAAACAACATTATTTCATTTTGTCGGGGTTACATCCTTCGTTTTACTTATTATAATAATTATGAATATTACTTTGTATTATCATTGGGAAGTTGGCTTTATAGTGATACTGTCATGTCTGCTAAATTTATCAATTTTTGTTGGGACGCCCATTTTAGCTAAAAAGAAATGCACCTCTTGTGGTTTATTTATAAATCATGTTTCATGAATCATGTTTCATGAATCATGTTTCAGAGCATTCTTGTTTTTGACTTGTAAATAAAATTGTTTCTCTTGAAAATTAGTTGAGTTCGAAAATATTTTATTACCAAGTCTGGTTTTGATAGCCAGACAGGGCTAGCTTAGTCAGCCCAGTGTTCATGATGGTTGATATATGACATTGTGTCTCATTGTCATTTGTTTCTCATTGCTGATTCAAGTGGGAAAGCTATGCTGTTTTCTGATTGTCTGTTCGCCCTCATTGCCATAAAATTTTTGTTTAATATTCAAAGAATCAAACAGTCAGATATTGTTAGAAACGGTTAAAGTATAATATTTGTCATTATAAATATTTTCCAATTACTTACGATTCAGTAACACTTCTACGATTTCACAATATACAGCCTATACTGTTTTAAGTGACGACCCAAGGGAATCGGGTAGAGAGGACACATAAGACATGGAGTCTGTATACAGAGGAGACCGTTCAGACACTCCATAATCATATTTAATTAATTCTTAATAAAAGAAAATACAATATTTTCATTATCCAAATCTTGCATTCAAGTTATCCACACCAAATATATAATGAAAGCATTAAGAAACACCAGATAAATTTCAGAGCAATATTATCAAACTATTGTAAGCACTATTTACATTTTTAGAATATGTATTTGAACATGTTTCATTAACGATATTGTCAATATGATATTGTTACTGGCTACCATTAATGAAATACCTTCACACTGTATAATGTGGCTCTAAAATTCACTCAGCATTTCTTTATTCTTTCAGTATAATTTTCAAACTTTCAAAAGTGAAGTATTTTCATTCACAACTAAATATAATGACTATACTGAGGTTTACTACCAAAATTTGGTAATTTTACAGCTAAAAGTATATTCCCCTGTTGCTGAGTGGTCTTATACACTGTCGTCTATTGACCACTTACTCCAAGAGCTGAGGTTCTGGGTCCCCTGTTGCTGAGTGGTCTCATACACTGTCGTCTATTGACCACTTACTCCCTGAGCTCAGGTTGTGGGTCCCCTGTATCTGAGTGGTCTCAGGCACTGTCGTCTATTGACCACTTACTCTCAGAGCTTAGGTTCTGGGTCCCCTGTTACTATGTGGTCTCATACACTGTCGTCTATTGACCACTTACTACCAGAGCTGATGTTGTTGGTCCCGTATAGCTGAGTGGTCTCAGGCACTGTCGTCTATTGACCACTTACTCCCAGAGCTGAGGTTGTGGTCCCCTGTGGCTGGGTGGTCTCATACACTGTCGTCTATTGACCACTTACTACTAGAGCTGATGTTGTTGGTCCCCTATAGCTGAGTGGTCTCAGGCACTGTCGTCTATTGACCACTTACTTCCAGAGCTGAGGTTGTGGTCCCCTGTGGCTGGGTGGTCTCATACACTGTCGTCTATTGACCACTTACTCCCAGAGCTGAGGTTGTGGTCCCCTGTTGCTGAGTGGTCTCATACACTGTCGTCTATTAACCACCTACTCCCAGAGCTGAGGTTGTGGTCCCCTGTGGCTGGGTGGTCTCATACGCTGTCATCTATTGACCACTTACTCTCAGAGCTGAGGTTGTGGTCCACTGTAGGAGAGTGGTCTCATACACTGTTGTCTATTGACCACTTACTCCCAGAGCTGAGGTTGTGGTCCCCTGTGGCTGGGTGGTCTCATACACTGTCGTCTATTGACCACTTACTCCCAGAGCTGAGGTTGTGGTCCCCTGTTGCTGAGTGGTCTCAGACACTGTCGTCTATTGACCACTTACTCCAAGAGCTGAGGTTGTGGTCCCCTGTAGCTGATAGGTCTCATACACTTGTCGTCTATTGACCACTTACTCCCAGGCCTGAGGTTGTGGTCCCCTGTAGCTGAGTGATCTCAGGCACTGTTGTCTATTGACCACTTACTCCCAGAGCTGAGGTTGTGCTCCCCTGTAGCTGAGTGGTTTCAGACACTGTCATCTATTGACCACTTACTCTCAGAGCTGAGGTTGTGGGTCCCCTGTAGCTGAGTGGTTTCAGACACTGTCATCTATTGACCTCTTACTCCCAGAGCTGAGGTTGTGGTCCCTTGTGGCTGGGTGGTCTCAGACACTGTCGTCTATTGACCACTTACTCCCAGAGCTGAGGTTGTAGGTCCCCAGTAGCTTAGTGGTCTCAGGCACTGTCATCTATTGACCACTTACTCCCGAAGCTGAGGTTGTGGTCCCCTGTAGCTGAGTGGTCTCATACACTGTCTTCTATTGACCACTTACTCCCAGAGCTGAGGTTGTGGTCCCCTGTGGCTGGGTGGTCTCAGACACTGTCGTCTATTGACCACTTACTCCCAGAGCTGAGGTTGTAGGTCCCCAGTAGCTGAGTGGTCTCAGGCACTGTCATCTATTGACCACTTACTCCCGAAGCTGAGGTTGTGGTCCCCTGTAGCTGAGTGGTCTCATACACTGTCTTCTATTGACCACGTACTCCCAGAGCTGAGGTTGTGGGTCCCCTGTGGCTGGGTGGTCTCAGGCACTGTCGTCTATTGACCACTTACTCACAGAGCTGAGGTTGTGGTCCCCTGTATCTGAGTGGTCTCAGGCACTGTCGTCTATTGACCACTTACTCACAGAGCTGAGGTTGTGGGTCCCCTGTGGCTGGGTGGTCTTAAACACTGTCATCTATTGACCACTTACTCACAGAGCTGAGGTTGTGGTCCCCTGTATCTGAGTGGTCTCAGGCACTGTCGTCTATTGACCACTTACTCCCAGAGCTGAGATTGTGGTCCCCTGTGGCTGGGTGGTCTCGGACACTGTCATCTATTGACCACTTATTCCCAGAGCTGAGGTTGTGGTCCCCTGTAGCTGAGTAGTCTCAGACACTGTCATCTATTGACCACTTACTCCCGAAGCTGAGGTTGTGGTCCCCTGTAGCTAAGTGGTCTCATACACTGTCGTCTATTGACCACTTACTCCCAGAGCTGAGGTTATGGTTCCCTTTGGCTTGGTGGTCTCAGACACTGTCATCTATTGACCACTTACTCCCAGAGCTGAGGTTGTGGTCCCCTGTGGCTGGGTGGTCTCAGACACTGTCATCTATTGACCACTTGCTCCCAGAGCTGAGGTTGTGGTCCCTTGTAGCTGAGTGGTCTCAGACACTGTCATCTATTGACCACTTACTCCCGAAGCTGAGGTTGTGGTCCCCTGTAGCTGAGTGGTCTCATACACTGTCGTCTATTGACCTCTTATTCCCAGAGCTGAGGTTGTGGTTCCCTTTGGCTTGGTGGTCTCAGACACTGTCATCTATTGACCACTTACTCCCAGAGCTGAGGTTGTGGTCCCCTGTGGCTGGGTGGTCTCAGACACTGTCATCTATTGACCACTTACTCCCGAAGCTGAGGTTGTGGTCCCCTGTAGCTGAGTGGTCTCATACACTGTCGTCTATTGACCTCTTACTCCCAGAGCTGAGGTTGTGGTCCCCTGTAGCTGAGTGGTTTCAGACACTGTCATCTATTGACCACTTACTCCCAGAGCTGAGGTTGTGGTCCCCTGTAGCTGAGTGGTCTCAGGCACTGTCGTCTATTGACCACTTACTCCTAGAGCTGAGGTTGTGGGTCCCATGTAGCTGAGTGGTTTCATACACTGTCATCTATTGACCACTTACTCCCAGAGCTGAGGTTGTGGTCCCCTGTAGCTGAGTGGTCTCAGGCACTGTCGTCTATTGACCACTGACTCCCAGAGCTTAGGTTATGGTCTCGTGTAGCTGGGTGGTCTCAGGCACTGTCGTCTATTGACCACTTACTCCCAGAGCTTAGGTTCTGGGTCCCCTGTTACTGTGTGGTCTCATACACTGTTGTCTATTGACCACTTACTCCCATGGCTGAGGTTGTGGGTCCCCTATAGCTGAGTGGTCTCAGGCACTGTCGTCTATTGACCACTTACTCCCAGAGCTGAGGTTGTGGTCCCCTGTGGCTGGGTGGTCTCATACACTGTCGTCTATTGACCACTTACTCCCAGAGCTGAGGTTGTGGTCCCCTGTTGCTGAGTGGTCTCATACAATGTCGTCTATTGACCACCTACTCCCAGAGCTGAGGTTGTGGTTCCCCTGTGGCTTGGTGGTCTCATACACTGTCATCTATTGACCACTTACTCCCAGAGCTGAGGTTGTGGTCCCCTGTAGCTGAGTGGTCTCATAACTGTTGTCTATTGACCGCTTACTCCAAGAGCTGAGGTTGTGGTCCCCTGTGGCTGGGCGGTTTCAGACACTGTCGTCTATTGACCATTTACTCCCAGAGCTGAGGTTGTGGTCTCCTGTTGCTGAATGGTCTCATACATTGTCGTCTATTGACCACTTACTCCCAGAGCTGAAGTTGTGGTCCCCTGTAGCTGAGTGGTCTCTTTGACTGTCGTCTATTGACCAGTTACTGCCAGAGCTGAGGTTGTGGTCCGCTGTAGCTGACTGATCTCAGACACTGTCGTCTATTGACCACTTACTCCCTGAGCTGAGGTTGTGGTCCCCTGTAGCTGAGTGGTCTCATACACTGTCGTCTATTGACCACTTACTCCCAGAGCAGAGGTTGTGGTCCCCTGTGGCTGGGTGGTCTCATACACTGTCGTCTATTGACCACTTACTCCCAGAGCTGAGGTTGTGGATCCCCTGTGACTGGGTGGTCTCAGACACTGTCGTCTATTGACCATTTACTCCCAGAGCTGAGGTTGTGGTCCCCTGTTGCTGAGTGGTCTCATACACTATCGTCTATTGACCACTTACTCCCAGAGCTGAGGTTGTGGTCCCCTGTAGCTGAGTGGTCTCTGACACTGTCGTCTATTGACCACTTACTCCCAGAGCTGAGGTTGTGGTCCCCTGTAGCTGAGTGGTCTCTGACACTGTCGTCTATTGACCACTTACTCCCAGAGCTGAGGTTGTGGTCCCCTGTAGCTGAGTGATCTCAGACACTGTCGTCTATTGACCACTTACTCCCAGAGCTGAGGTTGTGGTCCGCTGTAGCTGACTGATCTCATACACTGTCGTTTATTGACCACTTACTACCTTAGCTGAGGTTGTGGTCCCCTGTAGCTGAGTGGTCTCAGACACTGTCGTCTATTGACCACTTACTCCCAGAGCTGAGGTTGTGGTCCCCTGTAGCTGAGTGATCTCAGACACTGTCGTCTATTGACCACTTACTCCCAGAGCTGAGGTTGTGGTCCGCTGTAGCTGACTGATCTCATACACTGTCGTTTATTGACCACTTACTCCCAGAGCTGAGGTTGTGGTCCCCTGTAGCTGAGTGGTCTCAGACACTGTCGTCTATTGACCACTTACTCCCAGAGCTGAGGTTGTGGTCCACTGTAGCTGAGTGATCTCAGACACTGTCGTCTATTGACCACTTACTCCCAGAGCTGAGGTTGTGGTCCCCTGTAGCTGAGTGGTCTCTGACACTGTCGTCTATTGACCACTTACTCCCAGAGCTGAGGTTGTGGTCCCCTGTAGCTGAGTGGTCTCTGACACTGTCGTCTATTGACCACTTACTCCCAGAGCTGAGGTTGTGGTCCCCTGTAGCTGAGTGATCTCAGACACTGTCGTCTATTGACCACTTACTCCCAGAGCTGAGGTTGTGGTTCGCTGTAGCTGACTGATCTCATACACTGTCGTTTATTGACCACTTACTCCCAGAGCTGAGGTTGTGGTCCACTGTAGCTGAGTGATCTCAGACACTGTTGTCTATTGACCACTTACTCCCAGAGCCGATGTTGTGGTCCCCTGTAGCTGAGTGGTCTCAGACACTGTCGTCTATTGACCACTTACTCCCAGAGCTGAGGTTGTGGGTCCCCTGTAGCTGAGTGGTCTCAGACACTGTCATCTATTGACCACTTACTCCCAGAGCTGAGGTTGTGGTCCGCTGTAGCTGAGTGATCTCAGACACTGTCGTCTATTGACCACTTACTCCCAGAGCTGAGGTTGTGGTCCCCTGTAGCTGAGTGGTCTCAGACACTGTCATCTATTGACCACTTACTCCCAGAGCTGAGGTTGTGGTCCGCTGTCGCTGAGTGATCTCAGACACTGTCGTCTATTGACCACTTACTCCCAGAGCTGAGGTTGTGGTCCCCTGTAGCTGAGTGGTCTCAGACACTGTCGTCTATTGACCACTTACTCCCAGAGCTGAGGTTGTGGTCCGCTGTAGCTGAGTGATCTCAGACACTGTCGTCTATTGACCACTTACTCCCAGAGCTGAGGTTGTGGTCCCCTGTAGCTGAGTGGTCTCAGACACTGTCGTCTATTGACCACTTACTCCCAGAGCTGAGGTTGTGGTCCGCCGTAGCTTAGTGATCTCAGACACTGTCGTCTATTGACCACTTACTCCCAGAGCTGAGGTTTTGTTCCCCTAGTTCAGTGGTCTCAGACTCTGTCGTCTATTGACCACTAACTCCCGAAGCTGAGGTTGTGGTCCGCTGTAGCTGAGTGATCTCAGACACTGTCGTCTATTGACCACTTACTCCCAGAGCTGAGGTTGTGGTCCGCTGTAGCTGACTGATCTCATACACTGTCATCTATTGACCACTTACTCCCAGAGCTGAGGTTGTGGTCCCCTGTAGCTGAGTGGTCTCAGACACTGTCGTCTATTGACCACTTACTCCCAGAGCTGAGGTTGTGGTCCCATGTAGCTGAGTTGTCTCATACACTGTCTTCTATTGACCACTTACTCCCAGAGCAGAGGTTGTGGTCCGCTGTAGCTGACTGATCTCATACACTGTCGTCTATTGACCACTTACTCCCGAAGCTGAGGTTGTGGTCCGCTGTAGCTGAGTGATCTCAGACACTGTCGTCTATTGACCACCTACTCCCAGAGCTGAGGTTGTGGTCCGCAGTAGCTGAGTGGTCTCAGACACTGTCGTCTATTGACCACTTACTCCCAGAGCTGAGGTTGTGGTCCCATATGGCTGGGTGGTCTCATACACTGTCGTCTATTGACCACTTACTCCCATAGCTGAGGTTGTTGGTCCCCTGTGGCTTGGTGGTCTCAGACACTGTCGTGTATTAACCACTTACTCCCAGAGCTGAGGTTGTGGGTCCCCTGTGACTGAGTGGTCTCAGACACTGTCGTCTATTGACCATTTACTCCCAGAGCTGAGGTTGTGGTCCCATGTGGCTGGGTGGTCTCAAACACTGTCGTCAATTGACCACTTACTCGCAGAGCTGAGGTTGTGGGTCCCATGTGGCTGGGTGGTCTCATGCACTGTCGTCTATTGACCACTTACTCACAGATCTGAGGTTGTGAGTCCCATGTGGCTGGGTGGTCTCATACACTGTCGTCTATTGACCACTTACTCCCAGAGCTGAGGTTGTGGTCCCCTGTTGCTGAGTGGTCTCATACACTGTCGTCTGTTGACCACTTACTTCCAGAGCTGAGGTTGTGGGTTCCCTGTGGCTGGGTGGTCTTATACACTGTCGTTTATTGACCACTTACTCCCAGAGCTGAGGTTGTGGTCCCCTGTAGCTGAGTGGTCTCAGACACTGTCGTCTATTGACTACTTACTCCCAGATCTGAGGTGGTGGGTCCCATGTGGCTGGGTAGTCTCAGACACTGTCGTCTATTGACCACTTACTCCCAGAGCTGAGGTTGTGATCGCATTTGGCTGGGTGGTCTCATACACTGTCGTCTATTGACCAGTTACTTCCAGAGCTGAGGTTCTGGGTCCCCTGTTGCTGAGTGGTCTCATACAGTGTCGTCTATTGACCACTTAGTCCCAGAGCTGAGGTTGTGGTCCCATGTGGCCGGGTGGTCTCAGACACTGTCGTCTATTGACCACTTACTCCCAGAGCTGAAGTTGTGGGTTCCCTGTTGCTGAGTGGTCTCATACACTGTCGTCTATTGGTCACTTACTCCCAGAGCTAAGGTTGTGGGTCCCCTGTAGCTGAGTGGTCTCATACACTGTCGTTTATTGACCACTTACTCCCAGAGCTGAGGTTGTGGTCCCCTGTAGCTGAGTGGTCTCATACACTGTCGTCTATTGACCACTTACTCCCAGGGCTGAGATTGTGGTCCCCTGTAGATGAGTGGTCTCAGGCACTGTCGTCTATTGACCACTTACTCCAAGAGCTGAGGTTGTTGTTCCCTGTAGCTGAGTGGTCTCAGGCACTGTTGTCTATTGACCACTTACTCCCAGAGCTGAGGTTGTGGTCCCCTGTTGCTGAGTGGTCTCAGGCACTGTCGTCTATTGACCACTTACTCCCAGAGCTGAGGTTGTGGTCCCCTGTTGCTGAGTGGTCTCAGGCACTGTTGTCTATTGACCATTTACTCCCAGAGCTGAGGTTGTGGTCCTCTGTTGCTGAGTGGTCTCAGGCACTGTCGTCTATTGACCACTTACTCCCAGAGCTGAGGTTGTGGTCCCCTGTTACTGAGTGGTCTCATACACTGTCGTCTGTTGACCACTTACTTCCAGAGCTGAAGTTGTGGGTCCCCTGTGGCTGGGTGGTCTCATACACTGTCGTCTATTGACCACTTACTCCCAGAGCTGAGGTTGTGGTCCCCTGTAGCTGAGTGGTCTCAGACACTGTCGTCTATTGACCACTTACTCCCAGAGCTGAGGTTGTGGGTCCCATGTGGCTGGGTGGTCTCATACACTGTCGTCTATTGACCACTTACTCCCAGATCTGAGGTTGTGGGTCCCATGTGGCTGGGTGGTCTCAGACACTGTCGTCTATTGACCACCTACTCCCAGAGCTGAGGTTGTGGTTCCATGTTGCTGGGTGGTCTCATACACTGTCATCTATTGACCACTTACTTCCAGAGCTGAGGTTTTGGGTCCCCTGTTGCTGAGTGGTCTCATACACTGTCGTCTATTGACCACTTACTCCCAGAGCTGAGGTTGTGGGTCCCCTGTAGCTGAGTGGTCTCATACACTGTCATCTATTGACCACTTACTCCCGAAGCTGAGGCTGTGGTCCCCTGTAGCTGATTGGTCTTATATGCTGTCTTCTATTGACCACTTACTCCCAGAGCTGAGGTTGTGGGTCCCCTGTGGCTGGGTGGTCTCAGACACTGTCGTCTATTGACCACTTACTCCAAGAGCTGAGGTTGTGGGTCCCCTGTAGCTGAGTGGTCTCATACACTGTCGTTTATTGACCACTAACTCCCAGGGCTGAGGTTGTGGTCCCCTGTAGCTGAGTGGTCTCAGGCACTGTTGTCTATTGACCACTTACTCCCAGAGCTGAGGTTGTGGTCCCCTGTAGCTGAGTGGTCTCATACACCGTTGTCTATTGACCACTTACTTCCAGTGCTGAGGTTGTGGTCCCATGTGGCTGGGTGGTCTCAAACACTGTCGTCTATTGACCACTTTTTCCCAGAGCTGAGGTTGTCGGTCCCCTGTAGCTGAGTGGTCTCATACACTGTCATCTATTGACCACTGACTCCCGAAGCTGAGGCTGTGGTCCCCTGTAGCTGATTGGTCTTATACGCTGTCTTCTATTGACCACTTACTCCCAGAGCTGAGGTTGTGGGTCCCCTGTGGCTGGGTGGTCTCAGACACTGTCGTCTATTGACCACTTACTCTCAGAGCTGAGGTTGTGGTCCCCTGTGGCTGGGTGGTCTCAGACACTGTCGTCTATTGACCACTTACTCCAAGAGCTGAGGTTGTGGGTCCCCTGTAGCTGAGTGGTCTCATACACTGTCGTTTATTGACCACTTACTCCCAGGGCTGAGGTTGTGGTCCCCTGTAGCTGAGTGGTCTCAGGCACTGTTGTCTATTGACCACTTACTCCCAGAGCTGAGGTTGTGGTCCCCTGTAGCTGAGTGGTTTCAGACACTGTCATCTATTGACCACTTACTCCCAGAGCTGAGGTTGTGTGTCCCCAGTAGCTGAGTGGTCTCAGGCACTGTCATCTATTGACCACTTACTCCCGAAGCTGAGGTTGTGGTCCCCTGTAGCTGAGTGGTCTCATACACTGTCTTCTATTGACCACTTACTCTCAGAGCTGAGGTTGTGGGTCCCCTGTGGCTGGGTGGTCTCAAACACTGTCATCTATTGACCACTTACTCCCAGAGCTGAGGTTGTGGTCCTCTGTAGCTGAGTGGTCTCAGGCACTGTCGTCTATTGACCACTTACTCCCAGAGCTGAGGTTGTGGTCCCCTGTGGCTGGGTGATCTCAGACACTGTCATCTATTGACCACTTACTCCCAGAGCTGAGGTTGTGATCCCCTGTAGCTGAGTGGTCTCAGACACTGTCATCTATTGACCACTTACTCCCGAAGCTGAGGTTGTGGTCCCCTGTAGCTAAGTGGTCTCATACACTGTCGTCTATTGACCACTTACTCCCAGAGCTGAGGTTGTGGTTCCCTTTGTCTGGATGGTCTCAGACACTGTCATCTATTGACCACTTACTCCCAGAGCTGAGGTTGTGGTCCCCTGTGGCTGGGTGGTCTCAGACACTGTCATTTATTGACCTCTTACTCCCATAGCTGAGGTTGTGGTCCCTTGTAGCTGAGTGGTCTCAGACACTGTCGTCTATTGACCTCTTACTCCCAGAGCTGAGGTTGTGGTCCCCTGTAGCTGAGTGGTTTCAGACACTGTCATCTATTGACCACTTACTCCCAGAGGTGAGGTTGTGGGTCCCCTGTAGCTGGGTGGTCTCAGACACTGTCATTTATTGACCTCTTACTCCCAGAGCTGAGGTTGTGGTCCCCTGTAGCTGAGTGGTCTCAGACACTGTCGCCTATTGACCTCTTACTCCCAGAGCTGAGGTTGTGGTCCCCTGTAGCTGAGTGGTTTCAGATACTGTCATCTATTGACCACTTACTCCCAGAGGTGAGGTTGTGGGTCCCCTGTAGCTGAGTGGTCTCATACACTGTCATCTATTGACCACTTACTCCCGAAGCTGAGGTTGTGGTCCCCTGTAGCTGAGTGGTCTCATACACTGTCGTCTATTGACCTCTTACTCCCAGAGCTGAGGTTGTGGTCCCCTGTAGCTGAGTGGTTTCAGACACTGTCATCTATTGACCACTTACTGCCGGAGCTGAGGTTGTGGTCCCCTGTAGCTGGGTGGTCTCAGACACTGTCGTCTATTGACCTCTTACTCCTAGAGCTGAGGTTGTGGGTCCCATGTAGCTGAGTGGTTTCAGACACTGTCATCTATTGACCACTTACTCCCAGAGCTGAGGTTGTGGTCCCCTGTAGCTGAGTGGTCTCATACACTGTCGTCTATTGACCACTTACTCCCAGAGCTGAGGTTGTGGTCCCCTGTAGCTGAGTGGTCTCAGGCACTGTCGTCTATTGACCACTTACTCCCAGAGCTGAGGTTGTGGTCCCGTGTAGCTGAGTGGTCTCAGGCACTGTCGTCTATTGACCACTTACTCCCAGAGCTGAGGTTGTGGTCCCCTGCAGCTGAGTGGTCTCAGGCACTGTCGTCTATTGACCACTTACTCCCAGAGCTGAGGTTGTGGTCCCCTGTAGCTGAGTGGTCTCAGGCACTGTCGTCTATTGACCACTTACTCCAAGAGCTGAGGTTGTGGTCCCGTGTAGCTGAGTGGTCTCAGGCACTGTCGTCTATTGACCACTTACTCCCAGAGCTGAGGTTGTGGTCCCCTGTAGCTGAGTGGTCTCAGGCACTGTCATCTATTGACCACTTACTCCCAGAGCTGAGGTTGTGGTCCCCTGTAGCTGAGTGGTCTCAGGCACTGTCGTCTATTGACCACTTACTCCCAGAGCTGAGGTTGTGGTCCCGTGCAGCTGAGTGGTCTCAGGCACTGTCATCTATTGACCACTTACTCCCAGAGCTGAGGTTGTGGTCCCCTGTAGCTGAGTGGTCTCAGGCACTGTCGTCTATTGACCACTTACTCCCAGAGCTGAGGTTGTGGTCCCGTGTAGCTGAGTGGTCTCAGGCACTGTCGTCTATTGACCACTTACTCCCAGAGCTGAGGTTGTGGTCCCCTGCAGCTGAGTGGTTTTAGACACTGTCATCTATTGACCACTTACTCCCAGAGCTGAGGTTGTGGTCCCCTGTAGCTGAGTGGTCTCATACACTGTCGTCTATTGACCACTTACTCTTAGAGCTGAGGTTGTGGGTCCCCTGTAGCTGAGTGGTCTCATACACTGTCGTCTATTGACCACTTACTCCCGAAGCTGAG
Organism: Panopea generosa; assembly: GCA_029582155.1. NCBI lineage: Eukaryota > Metazoa > Mollusca > Bivalvia > Adapedonta > Hiatellidae > Panopea > Panopea generosa. Next base: position 6,760,604 of record CM055894.1, read on the forward strand.
TTTGTGGGTCCCCTGTAGCTGAGTGGTCTCATACACTGTCGTCTATTGACCACTTACTCCCGAAGCTGAGTTTGTGGGTCCCCTGTTGCTGAGTGGTCTCAGGCACTGTCGTCTATTGACCACTTACTCCCGAAGCTGAGGTTGTGGTCACCTGTTGCTGAGTGGTCTCAGGCACTGTCGTCTATTGACCACTTACTCCCGAAGCTGAGTTTGTGGGTCCCCTGTAGCTGAGTGGTCTCATACACTGTCGTCTATTGACCACTTACTCCCGAAGCTGAGGTTGTGGTCCGCTGTAGCTGAGTGGTCTCAGGCACTGTCGTCTATTGACAGATTCATTTGAGATATTCCTCCATCAATAGACTGTCTTTTTATAATGAATATTTTTACTAAATCTGTTTCATTTAAACTAAGTCAAGATGTCGAAACATCTCAACGGCATATAAATCCGCCATTGATGGAGGTAACCCAAGATAGTTACAATATATCTACTTTCACACATGCAACCTTAACATGAAAGGCCCTTTGTAATTACTGCTTATATGTAAGTTTAGAATTGGGGTTCTCCTTGGCCAAGTTTTCTTAAGCGCCATATCAAGATAGTTTACCATCTCTAATGTCATAGGTTTGAGTCCCACTACCACAAATACTTTATGTCAGTTTGCCAGTTAATTGCAGAAAAAATATTGTTCTACTCAGGTTCATTCTTAGGTCTTCCTCCACCAATAAAACTTGATATGCCATATATAACCCCATTAAACACCCCCACTCCCCCCCCCCCCCCCCCCCACCCCCTTTCTCACACAAAAAAAACACTCCTATTAAAATATTTATTTTGGTCTTATTTTGGTTGGTTATCACAATACCATGCTAACCTGTAGAAGCATTAGGTTAACTCTAAATTTTATTGTTTAAACATTTCTAGCCATTCTCCCTGATACATTGTCTTTAACAAACACAAAATACATTATTCTACGGCATTATCATTTTCCTTTCAGAACACAATTCTTATACAGAGATAATTTACAAGCAAAATAAATTATCTACATGTTTTTTACCTTGTTGGACAGAATGTCACATTTTTCTCTTAAGTAATAATGAAATGTCATGTCCATTTGATCATTTTTTGTTGTATTATTGTTAAATTATTGGGCCCCGATTTGGTTACATGATGCTGCATGAGTGATGGTACCATATCTATACTGAACAGAAGAGCTAACCCGCCACCTGCCATGTGACGTTTCTAACCTGCCACCTGACATGTGATGTTTCTAATCCACCATCTGACATGTTATATTTCTAATTTGCCACCTGACATATGACGTTTCTAACCCACCACCTGACATGAGGTATTTCTAAGCCACCACCTGACGTGACATTTCTAACCTGCCACCTGAAATGTGACGTTTCTAACCCGCCACCTAACATGTGACATTTCTAACCCACCACCTGACATGGGAAGTTTCAAACCCACCACCTGACATGGGAAGTTTCAAACCCACCACCTGACATGGGAAGTTTCAAACCCACCACCTGACATGTTACATTTCTAACCTACCACCTGACATGTTATATTTCTAACCTGCCGCCTGATATGTGACATTACTAACACGCCACCTGACACATTACATTTCTAACCCACCACCTGACATGTGACATTTCTAACCCACCACCTGACATGTGACATTTCTAACCCACCACCTGATATGTGAAGTTTCTAACCCACCACCTGGCATATTATATTTCTAACCTGACACCTGACATGTGATGTTTCTAACACGCCACCTGACATGTGACATTTCTAACTTGCAACCTGGCATGTGACGTTTCTAACATGCCACCTGACATGTTGCATTTCTAACCCACCACCTGAGATGTTATGTTTCAAATCCACCACATGACATATTACATTTCTAACCCACCATCTGACATGTTATATTTCTAACCTGCAACCTGACATGTGATGTTTCTAACATGCCACCAGACATGTGACATTTATATCCCACCACCTGACATGTTATATTTCTAACCTGCAACCTGACATGTTACGTTTCTAACATGCCACCTGACATGTCACATTTCTAACCCACCACCTGACATGTTATGTTTCAAAACCACCACCTGACATGTTACATTTCTAACCCGCCATCTGACATGTTATATTTCTAACCAGCCACCTGACATGTGATGTTTCTAACCCACCACCTGACATGTGACATTTCTAACCCAACACCTGACATGTGACGTTTCTTACCCACCACCTGACATGTTATGTTTCTAACCCACCACCTGACATGTTATGTTTCTAACCGGCCACCTGATATGTTATGTTTCTAACCCACCACCTGACATGTGACATTTCTAACGCACCACCTGACATGTTACGTTTCTAACCCCCCAAACTTGGACTTAAGTAAGATAAAACATTTAGAATAGCACATACAAAATCTACATTATTTAATTTTTACAATATAGTCGTATGTTTATATTAAAAACGTAACTTTATATAAGACAAAGTTATTGGAAATACAAACGTGGCAAGCTGTTCTGTTCAGTAAACTTTGTTAAGATTCTCTGTTCTTTAAGATATTAGAGTTCTAGAATCTTTCAGCATACTCAGATGTAGATGTGTTTTGTTTTTCTCTCAATATACACTGTATCTGTTAAAATGTCTGTACATGAAAGGGAGCCTTGAATATTCCTTTTAATTTGCATCACATACAATCTTAGGGTGGTAGACTGTAAAAATCGTAATATATTGTTTCATTCTGTTTGACTTTCTTGAGTGATTATGGTCAGACTGAAAAATTTAAGCTCGTCTTTTAGAAAAAAAAAAAAGAAGCTATTGTCATGACCCTGGCATCAGCGTCGTTGTCGTCCACCGTGTTAAGTTTTATGTTTAGCTCGGCATTTTCTCTGTTTCTGAACTAATCTTGTTATGGTGACTAAACACCTTCATATTATGTTATAGAAACAATGTATGCAGCTAACTTACTGAAATTTCCTTACTTTGGGCTCTAAAACTTTAGTTTCTTGTTTAGCTCCAGTTTGATTTATTCTCTCTTTTTGCTGTAACCCGATCACCATCAACAATAAAAAGTTTACATCACTTACCGTGACCTATTGAATGGACTTTTACACATCATTGACAAGGCAGTTTGGGAATAGTCACATTTACACGTCATTGACAAGGCAGTTTGGGAAAAGTCACATTTACACGTCATTGACAAGGCAGTATGGGAATAGTCACATTTTCACGTCATTGACAAGACAGTATTGGAATAGTCACATTTACACGTCATTGACAAGGCAGTATGGGAATAGTCACATTTACACGTCATTGACAAGGCAGTATAGGAATAGTCACATTTACACGTCATTGACAAGGCAATATAGGAATAGTCACATTTACACGTCAATGACAAGGCAATTTAGGAATAGTCACATTTACACATCAGTGATAAGGCAATTTAGGAATAGTCACATTTACACGTCATTGACAAGGCAGTTTAGGAATAGTCACATTTACACGTCAATGACAAGGCAATATAGGAATAGTCACATTTACACATCATTGACAAGGCAATATAGGAGTAGTCCAATAAAGGAATAGTCACATTGACACGTCATTGACAATGCAATATAGGAATAGTCACATTTACACTTCAATGACAAGGCAGTTTAGGATAAGTCACATTTACACGTCATTGACAAGGCAGTTTAGGAATAGTCACATTTACACGTCATTGACAAGGCAGTTTAGGAATAGTGACATTTACACGTCATTGACAAGGCATTTTAAGAAAATTCACATTTACACGTCATTGACAAGGCAGTTTAGGAATAGTCACATTTACACGTCATTGACAAGGCAATATAGAAATAGTCACATTTACACGTCATTGACAAGGCAGTATAGGAATAGTCACATTTACACGTCATTGACAAGGCAATATAGGAATAGTCACATTTACACGTCATTGACAAGGCAATATAGGAGTAGTCACATTTACACGTCATTGACAAGGCAGTTTAGGAATAGTGACATTTACACGTCATTGACAAGGCATTTTAAGAAAAGTCACATTTACACGTCATTGACAAGGCAGTTTAGGAATAGTCACATTTACACGTCATTGACAAGGCAATATAGGAATAGTCACATTTACACGTCATTGACAAGGCAGTTTAGGAATAGTCACATTTACACGTCATTGACAAGGCAGTATAGGAATAGTCACATTTACACGTCACTGACAAGGCAGTATAGGAATAGTCACATTTACACGTCATTGACAAGGCAGTTTAGGAATAGTCACATTTACACGTCATTGACAATGCATTTTAAGAAAAGTCACATTTACACATCATTGACAAGGCAGTTTAGGAATAGTGACATTTACACGTCATTGACAAGGCATTTTAAGAAAAGTCACATTTACACGTCATTGACAAGGCAGTTTAGGAATAGTCACATTTACACGTCATTGACAAGGCAGTTTAGGAATAGTCACATTTACACGTCATTGACAAGGCAGTATAGGAATAGTCACATTTACACGTCATTGACAAGGCAGTATAGGAATAGTCACATTTACACGTCATTGACAAAGCATATAGGAATAGTCACATTTAAACGTCATTGTCAAGACAGTATAGGAATAGTCACATTTACACGTCATTGACAAAGCATATATGAATAGTCACATAAACACGTCATTGACAAGGCAGTTTAGGAATAGTCACATTTACATGTCATTGACAAGGCAGTTTAGGAATAGTCACATTTACACGTCATTGACAAAGCAATTTAGGAATAGTCACATTTACACGTCATTGACAATGCATTTTAAGAAAAGTCAGAATTACACGACAATGACAAGGCAATTTAGGAATAGTCACATTTACACGTCATTGACAAGGCAGTATAGGAATAGTCACATTTATACGTCATTGACAAGGCAGTTTAGGAATAGTCACATTTACACGTCAATGACAAGGCAGTTTAAGAATAGTCACATTTACACGTCAATGACAAGGCAGTTTAAGAATAGTCACATTTTGCACGTCAATGACAAGGCAATTTAGGAATAGTCACATTAACACATCAATGACAAGGCAATTTAGAAATAGTCACATTTACACGTCATTGACAAGGCAGTATAGGAATAGTCACATTTACACGTCATTGACAAGGCAGTTTAGGAATAGTCACATGTACACGTCATTGACAAGGCAGTATAGGAATAGTCACATTTACACGTCAATGACAAGGCAGTTTAGGAATAGTCACATTTACACGTCATTGACAAGACAGTTTAGGAATAGTCACATTTACACGTCATTGACAAGGCAGTTTAGGAAAAGTCACATTTACACGTCAATGACAAGGCAGTTTAAGAATAGTCACATTTACACGTCAATGACAAGGCAGTTTAAGAATAGTCACATTTTGCACGTCAATGACAAAGCAGTTTAGGAATAGTCACATTTGTACGTCATTGACAAGGCAATTTAAGAATAGTCACATTTACACGTCAATGACAAGGCAATTTAGGAATAGTCACATTTTCACGTTATGACAAGGCAATTTAAGATTAGTCACATTTACACGTCAATGACAAGGCAATTTAGGAATAGTCACATTTACACGTCAATGACAAGGCAATTTAGGAATAGTCACATTTATACGTCAATGACAAGGCAATTTAAGAATAGTCACACTTACACGTCAATGACGAGGCGGTTTATGAATAATCACATTTACACGCCAATTACGAGGCGGTTTAGGAATAGTCACATTTACACGTCAATGACAAGGCAATTTAGGAATAGTCACATTTATACGTCAATGACAAGGCAATTTAAGAATAGTCACACTTACACGTCAATGACGAGGCGGTTTATGAATAATCACATTTACACGCCAATTACGAGGCGGTTTAGGAATAGTCACATTTATACGTCAATGATGAGGCGGTTTAAGAATAGTCACATTTACACGTCAATGACGAGGCGGTTTAGGAATAGTCACATTTACACGTCATTGACAAGGCAATAGAAATGGTCACATTTACACGTCATTGACAAGGCAGTATAGGAATAGTCACATTTACACGTCAATGACAAGGCAGTTTAGGAATAGTCACATTTACACATCAATGACAAGGCAGTTTAGGAATAGTCACATTTACACGTCAATGACAAGGCAATTTAATAATAGTCACATTTACACGTCATTGACAAGGCAGTTTAAGAATAGTCACATTTACACGTCAATGACGATGCGGTTTAAGAATAGTCACATTTACACGTCAATGACGAGGCAGTTTAAGAAAAGTCAAATTTACACGTCAATGACAAGACAGTTTAGGAATGTGTTTGAAAAAAAAAACACCAGCAAACCCGGAAGTTTTTATTTCAAATTCATTCCTAAAGGAGACCTATGTGAAGATGGTCATGCTATCCGCTAGACAAAATAGAACTTTATATAGTTCCTAGATACACATCTAGAAAACTGTATTCAGTGATTCTGATCTGAAGATGAAGACTGTAAGTCAATAAATTGGTTTTGTCTGGATGATTCATCTTCTTCGTTAGGAGTGGATATTTGTTGTGTTCAAAACTAATTCGTGCATTTCAACGAAAACATCATTATCGATGATATCGAAAATTAATTAATTCATTGCGCTGTATTTCTATCGATGAAATTGATTTATTTGAAAAAAATATTTACAGCAGTTTATTCAAGATTTGCATTTATCAAAGTATTTCATTGTAGATAGTTTATTCAACAAAATATTTCTCTCGTTATTTGGGTGTCCTAATCTCATCCATTTATATTTACCTTCACCAAATTACCTATTTATGTGTCAACATGCCCTAAAACACCATTTATTTATTCGTTATACTGGAATGGATTCGCTAGAATTATTATTTAAGAAAACTCAAGAGTTTGGCAATATTTCAGAAACGGGAAACAACAATTGAATAAATTCTACATCATATTAATACAGTTGTCATGTATAACACATTAAAAACAACACACACACACAATAAAATATAGAATTGTAATTTTCAATCTAAAATGATTTAGACCAAGATCTAAAAAAAACTGATTTGAGAATAATCCTTTAGTGTTGTTTTAGCCAAGATTTATTTTCCTATCTCTGAAATTATTACCGTATTGTTTTGTGATGGAATCCTGTTTTGTTTCAATTTATTTTTTAAACATATTAACCGTTGTAAAAATCATCGCTTTTGAAATAAATCAAAACTGCATCTAGTACATCACTTGTAAAAAAATGTAGTTTTACAATATTTAGTATCCTTTCTTATTTTCTCATTAGAAATATCAGTTATAAATATAATGTATTACTTAATTACACAGTAGAATTTTTATTGTGAGTCGGGTTGAGGGAATAGGGGATAGAAGTTCTATTTTGTAGGATAAATGCTGCAACCAAAATTATTTTCTTTAAGTTAGGCATTTACATCGGCATCGTGTTATCGTGGCATCGTGTGTTCCTGTCGACAAAGCGATGTAATGATGACCCTAACAGAACACCATACTTATGGCATTATATGCAGATCAAATTAAAATATAGTGAAATTGCAGCCTAGCAAATATAATACGAAGACGTTTTGTACTAAATATATTAAGTATCCCAACTGAAATTTAACTTCATCATATAAAATCAATCAATACTCTTTTGCTATAAAGGTCAGCCGTCTGAATTTGAATGAATTCGTCAACCAAATGTTATGCTTTTCAAACCATTTGCATATATGTTTTCTTATATATTGTTGTATTGTCTTCTTGAGACAGTATTCTAACTAAGCACTGCCACACTGGAATATCATGCTGCATATAATAATAATAATAATAATGATAATGATAATGATAAAAATGATAATAATAATAATAATAATAATAATAATAATAATAATAATAATAATAATGATTAATAATAATAATGATAATAATGATAATGATGATGATGATGATGATGGTGATGGTGATGATGATGATGATGATGATGATGATGATAATAATGATAATAATAAAAATAATAATAATGATAATAATAATATTAATAATGATAATAATAATAATAGTAATTATTATAATAATAATAATAATAATAATAATAATAATAATAATAATTACAATAATAATAATAAATTCTTTATTTAACGATGGTAACTCAATAAACTACAATGACTCCCTTGAGCCTACCAACAAAGCAAAGCATAGTTATAACAAATACATTTAAATTCTAAATAAACATGCAATCATACAATTAATTAAAGTCATTGCATGAATAAACAGTGTTATGACAATTATATAGCATAGGTATTGTATGTCTTATAGAAATAATGAGATATTTATTCTACCACTGTATAAGTTACGAGTTATTTCAGAGAGTTGCGTAATATTTCTTTTTGAATTCTTTAATATTCTTTGCTTGTTGTACACTTGGGGTTATAGAGTTCCATATGAGTGCCCCAGAATAGTGAAGAATTTGTTTGTATTTATTTAATCTCCATTTGCACAAGCTCTTAATTCATAAGATAATTTGGCCGTTTGAAAAAAAAGATGTAAGATAATTTGGAGTAAGATTGTTGACACATTTATAAACTTGCATTGCTTTATGAAAATGTATTTGTTCTGTCATATTTAACCATTTAAGTTCCTGAAACAATGGTTTAGATGGAGAATCATATGGCATATCGAGTCTGATTCTAGCTGCTCTCTTTTGGATTTTTCCAATTCTACTGATATTGTAACCTGAGCAGTTTCTCCAAATAGTGTCTCCATAATCTAAGACTGGTTGTATATTTGCATTATAATATAGTATTCTTGTTTCCAATGGAAGACATTTCTTGATTTTAGACAGCAAGGACATTTTATTAATCAATGATTTACATAGTTTATCAACATGGACGTCCCATAAATATATATATATATATAGTATGATACCCGACCCAGTCACATTATGATGACACCAGGACATCCAGATCTAAAACTATCCTTTTATGCTGAGCACCAAGTGAGGAAGCTTCTAATACCATTATTTTTAACCCATGACCTTCAACATTCAATAATATTTTAATAAAACTTATTACATATTGTTTTACTAAGCTTAATGTGAATATTATTCAATATTCAGCATCAGAATGACAACAGCAGCAAAATATGTAAAATCACAACAACAATTATGTGGCCCAACAACAGCAATACAACAACAGCACTTACAAATAATATATTTAAGCACAACAACAGCAATAACACCATATGTGTCGGACACAACAAGAGCAAAAACAGTTCCACATGTGATGCACACAACAATAGCAATAACACCACATGTGTAACACACAACAACAGCAATAACACCACAAGAGTCGGACACAACAACCGCAATAACACAACATGTGTATGACACAACAACAGCAATAACACCACATGTGTCGGAGACAGCAAGAGCAATAACACCAGATGTGTAGGACACGACAACAGCAATAACACCACATTTATAGGTCACAACAACAGCAATATCACCACATGTGTATGATACAACAACAGCTGTAACACCACATGTTTAGGATACAATAACAGCAATAACAACACCACATGTTTCGGACAGAAAAATAGCAATAACACCACATATGTAGGATACAACAACAACAATTGCACCACTACATTTATAGGATGCAACAATAGGAATAACACCACATGTGTAAAACCATAACAACAGCAATAACACCACATGTGTAAACCTCAACAACAGCAATATCACCACGTGTGTAAACCACAACAACAGCATTAACACCACGTGTGTAAACCACAACAACAGCAACATTATTAACAATTATATTGATAGTGTGAAAATATATGAGAAATAGAATATGTTTGAAACCAAGTATGTAGGACAGTAGTTTTAACAGTTGCTACTTTTAAATTCAATTGATTTTGTCCTTCGTGGCCGAGTGGTTTAAAACCTGGCTCAATATCACTTAACCCTCACCGCTATGGTCGTAGGTTCGAGTCCCGTTCGCTCCAAAAATTGTATGTCAGAATGTTTGTTACTTGTTGATTCTACTCGAGATTCATTCTGAAGTCTTCCTCCGCCAATAACACTTGATATGCCATATATAACCTGAAATATGTTGTCTTTCTCCGCCAATAACACTTGATATGCCATATATAACCTGTAATGTGTTGTCTTCCTCCGCCATTAACACGTGATATGCCATGTATAACCTGAAATGTGTTGTCTTCCTCCGCTAATAACACTTGATATGCCATATATAACCTGAAATATGTTGTCTTTCTCCGCCAATAACACTTGATATGCCATATATAACCTGTAATGTGTTGTCTTTCTCCGCCAATAACACTTGATATGCCATATATAACCTGTAATGTGTTGTCTTCCTCCGCCATTAACACGTGATATGCCATGTATAACCTGAAATGTGTTGTCTTCCTCCGCTAATAACACTTGATATGCCATATATAACTTGAAATGTGTTGTCTTCCTCCGCCAATAACTTTTGATATGCCATATATAACCTGAAATGTGTTAAAAATGGTGTTAAACCCCATTAAAAAAGTAAATTCATAAATGTGTATAGTAATATAAATAACGTCAGTCGTTATTACAATCTTGTATTACCCACAATACATAAGTTTTATATTACATACTGTTGTGAATGAAACTGTTCCAACAGACGACACTTCACAAACATGACAGATGTGTGTGCGATGACGAACTGCTAGTATAATAAATGTTCCATAGTAGCGCCCGTGCCACAGTGGACTGTGCAAGTTATATATCTAAGCCATATAATTGATTGCGGGACCCGGAAATAGTTTCGGAAATCGAGTTGCAAGTAATACCCACTAAATCATCGGATTATAGAGAATTTATATAGAAACCTTATTAATTTCCCTGTTTATTACTGCTATTACTCCGCCGTCATTATTCATCAATTACACGGGTTGATTATAACGCTGTTCTTGCACGGAACAAACGAAGTCATCTGACAGAAACGTTTTCAAATGGTCGCATCGCACGTATATGTTAGTTGTTAGACAAAGTGCGGTTGCCCAGAAGGGATACGTGGTCCGAAACAGACTTCGTGATCGACATTTGCTGACATGTTTGGCCATTATACGCTGCAGTTACGAATGTTACCACCAGGTTATTAAAACAATGGGTGGGGGAATCGTGCTATCACTTCTGCGCCTCTTGTACGTTTTGTGTGTTTGCTTCTATTCGTGATTTATTATTTGTCTGCTGTTAAGATCGTCTGACTTCCTGGGCTTGTCATAACCACTTTGGAACTGGACCAACAACCGTTCTTATAACTTTGATTACAGCGTCTTCATTAGGCCTGCCTAACTAGCCACGCCCGTCCCGTAATGATAAAAAGAAACAATAATTATTTTATTTACTATCTCAGGTAACAAGTGTTACCGCTTGAGAGAACGGTTGAATTTTTAGCGTCATGTTAATGCCATCGAGGGCTAATCAGTTACCAAAGCCACTCTTTTCTAAGATCCTGAAAGGTTACCCAGTACTCCAGCACACCACAACACCGCAAGTAACTGATTATTAACTGAATCAGAGGTGAGAGGACGAGACACACTGTCGCATATCAATTATCACAGAGACTGTGACCGGGCGGGGAGTTGAACTCACGACACCTGGATTGATGGCCCGGCGCGTCCGACTGAGTTAACCTGACCCGGGCCGAATGAGAGAATGAACAATCATCCAGCAAACATATGCTTACAAGTAAAGTTACTTGAGAAACAGGACTTGGCTTAACACGAATGTTTCATGGCAAACAATGCAATTAACAATTGTGTAATACCTTTAACAGGATATTGTGTTTTTTTATTGACTGGACGATCTTAATACACATGATGTGTGCACATTGTACATGACATAAATGCTTACGTTTATATGAAAAAGAGAGATAAAAGCAGATGAGACACAGTCGTCTCACCAAAGACGGTAGCAATTGGTGAAAGAAACTACAAATACGGCAATAAACGAAAAACGAGTCAAGTTACTTTTGTTAAGTTTTCAAAGGCGAGTATATTTTTTTATTAAACTGACAATTGTATAAGGCCATAAGAAGAACATATCAGATAAAAAAATTGTGAGAAGAGCAGGTAAATATATACCAGTATTGTAAAAGGAATATATTTTCGGATTTTTAAAAAAAATGCTAAATTGGCTAAAAACATTTATAGCATTCTTATATATACTCACTAATCCCACATTGCCTAACGGATATCTATTTAAACATGCCAAAATATTATATTGAAGAGGGATTTTAATACGATCCGTTATACAGGTTTACACAATAATACATTTTTTTCCTCTTAGAAAGTGACCTAATGACAATATAAAGGTAATTAAGTGCTGTCTATTTTTAGAATGGAGATTTCGTTTCAAGTTTTGCACGCCAATTCAAATATCGATTATGTCACGTTTTGGTGAATTTAACATACCAAACCATTTGGAATTTAAAATTATACAGTAAAATGCATAATGCTAAAATTAAACAAAATATTATGACTCAACTTTTTATCGCGCACCCTTTTTATGTATAATATATCTGTGCATGTGAATATATAAATACATTTTTGTCAATTATAGTAAAAAAATGCAAACATTACAGGCTGTAATACCGATAAATGATGCGTAGATTGTCATGCATGTAAATGTTAATGCTCAAAATGGGAGAATCGCTACAAATGAGGCCCTCAAAGGGGTCCCGGTTCCTAAGATTAAAGTAATGGCCAATGTTTCCCAGATCCCCGAAGGTATTTGCCATAGATCTCAAAATGTATTTCCATATATCCCTAAAATTAAGCCTTTGATTCCTGGATCCCTGAAATTAATAGCTCCCTAAAATAATTACCATAAGTAATGAGTATGAGTAAAATAGCGTGTGTTGAACCGTCTCCAAATGCTGTGCTATAACATACAAATGTATAATGGAGTTTGTAGAATGAATATTATATGTCTGTTGCGGGTACACTGCACTATCTGTCATACTTAGTGGTAGTCTTTATAATTCTGTCGCGTGTATATTGCACTATGTGTCATACCTAGTGGTAGTCTCTGTAAATCTGTCGCACGTATATTGCACTATCTAGCATACCTAGTGGTAGTCTTTATAAGTGTGTCGCACGTATACTGCACTATCTGTCATACTTAGCGGTTGCCTTTGTAAATATGTCTCACGTATACTGGTTACCGTTATAAATGTAGCACACGTATATTACACTATCCGTCATACTTAGTGGTAACCTTTATAAGTGTGTCGCACGTATATTGCACTATCTGTCATACCAAGTGATAGCCTCTGTAAGTCTGTCGCACGTATATTACACTATCTGTCTTACCAAGTGGTAGTCTTTATAGGTCTATCGCAAGTATACTGCACTATCTGTCATATTTAGCGGTTGCCTTTGTAAATATGTCGCCCGTATACTGCATTATCTGTAATATTTAGCTGTAGCCTTAATAAGTCTGTCGCACGTATATTTCACCATTTGTCATATTTTGTGGTAGCCTTTATACGTCTGTCACACGTATACTGCACAATCTGGCATACTTAGTGGAAGCCTTTATAAAACTGCCACACGTATACTGCACAATCTGTAATGCTTAGTGGTAGCCTTTATAAGTCTGTCGCACGTATATTGCACTATTTGTAATACTTAGTGGTAGTCTTTATAGGTCTGTCGCACGTATATTGCACAATCTGGCTTACTTTGTGATAGCCTTAATAGGTATGTTGCACGTATAGTGCACTATCTGTCATACTTCGTGATTTCCTTTATAAAACTGTCACACGTATACTGCATGATCTGTAATACTTAGTGGTAGTCTTAATATGTCTGTCGCACGTATATTGCACTATCTGTAGTGCTAAATGGTAGCCTTTACAAGTATGCCGCACGTATATTGCACTATCTGTCATACTTGGTGGTAGCCTTTACAAGTATGCCGCACGTATATTGCACTATCTGTCATACTTAGTGGTAGCCTTTACAAGTATGCCGCACGTATATTGCACTATCTGTCATACTTGGTGGTAGTCTTTATAAGTCTGTCGCACGTATATTGCACAATCTGGCATACTTCGTGGTAGTCTTTATAAGTATGTCGCACGTATACTGCACTATCTGTAGTACTAAATGGTAGCCTTTATAAGTATGCCGCACGTATATTGCACTATCTGTCATACTTGGTGGTAGTCTTTATAAGTCTGTCGCACATAATGGACAATCTGGAATACTTAGTGGTAGTCTTTATAAGTATGTCGCACGTATACTGCACTATCTGTAGTACTAAATGGTAGCCTTTACAAGTATGCCGCACGTATATTGCACTATCTGTCATACTTGGTGGTAGCCTTTACAAGTATGCCGCACGTATATTGCACTATCTGTCATACTTGGTGGTAGCCTTTACAAGTCTGTCGCACGTATATTGCACAATCTGGCATACTTAGTGGTAGTCTTTATAAGTATCTCACGTATATTACACTATCTGTCATACTTAGTGGTAGCCTTTATAAGTATGTCGCACGTATATTGCACTATCTGTCTTACCAAGTGGTAGTATTTATAAATATGTTGCACGTATATTGCAACATCTGTCATACTACGTGGTAGCCTTTATACGTCTGTCACACGTATATTGCACTTTCTGTCATGTTTAATGGTAGCCTTTATAAGTCGGTGGCGCGAATATTGCACCATCTAGCAAACTAAGTTGTATCCTTTATACGTATGTCGCACGTAAATTGCACTATCTGGCATACTTAGTGGTAGTCTTTATAAGTCTGTTGCACGTATACTGCAATATCTGTCTTACTCAGAGGTTGCCTTTATACGTCTGTCGCACGTATATTGCACTATCTGACATATTTAGTGGTAACCTTTAAAATGCTGTCGCACGTATATTGCACTATCAGTCATATTTAGTGGTAGCCTTTATAAGTCTTTCGCACGTATATTGCACTATTTGTAATACTTAGTGGTAGTTTTTAAAAGTCTGTCGTACGTATAGTGCACAATATGGCATACTTGGTGGTAGCCTTTATAAGTCTGTCGCACGTATATTGCACTATTTGTAATACTTAGTGGTAGTCTTTATAAGTCTGTCGCACGTATAGTGCACAATCTGGCAAACTTGGTGGTAGCCTTTATAAGTCTGTCGCACGTATATTCTACCATTTGTCATACTTAGTGGTAGCCTTAATAAGTCTGTCAAACGTATACTGCACAATATGTCATACTTAGTGGTAGCCTTTATAAGTCTGCCACACGTATATTGCACTATCTGTCAAACTTCGTGGTAGCCTTTATAAAACTGTCACACGTATACTGCACAAACTGTTCAACTTAGTGGTGGCCTTTATTAGTATGTTGCAAGTATATTGCAACATTTGGCATACTTAGTGGTGGCCTTTATAAGTCTGCCACAAGTATATTGCACTATCTGTCATACTTCGTGGTAGCTTTTATAAAACTGTAACACGTATACTGCACTATCTGTCATACTTCGTGGTGGCCGTTATAAGTGTGTCACACGTATATTGAACCTTTTGGCATACTTAGTGGTGGCCTTTGTAAGAATGTCGCACGTATATTGCACTATCTGGCATACTTAGTGGTAGCCTTTATAAGTATGTCGCACGTATATTACACCATTTGGCATACTTAGTGGTGGCCTTTATAAGTGTGTTGCACGTATATTGCACCATCTGGCTTACTTTGTGATAGCCTTAATAGGTATGTCGCACGTATATTGCAATATCTGTCATACGTCGTGGTGGCATTTATAAATATGTCGCATGTATATTGCACTATCTGGCATACTTAGTGGTAGCCTTTATAAGTATTTCGCACGTATATTGCACCATTTGGCATACTTAGTGGTGGCCTTTATAGGTCTGTCGCACGTATATTGCACAATCTGGCTTACTTTGTGATAGACTTTATAGGTATGCCGCACGTATATTGCACTATCTGTCATACTTCGTGATATCCTTTATAAAACTGTCACACGTATACTGCATGATCTGTAATGCTTAGTGGTAGTCTTAATAAGTCTGTCGCAAGTATACTGCACTATCTGTAGTACTAAATGGTAGCCTTTACAATTATGCCGCACGTATATTGCACTATCTGTCATACTATGTGGTAGCTTTTACAAGTATGCCGCACGTATATTGCACTATCTGTCATACTTGGTGGTAGCCTTTACAGGTATGCCGCACGTATATTGCACTATCTGTCATACTTGGTGGTAGTCTTTATAAGTCTGTCGCACGTATAGTGCACAACCTGGCATACTTGGTGGTAGCCTTTATAAGTCTGTCGCACGTATATTCTACCATTTGTCATACTTAGTGGTAACCTTAATAAGTCTGCCACGCGTATATTGCACTATCTGTCATACTTCGTGGTAGCCTTTATAAAACTGTCGCACGTATATTGCACAAACTGTTAAACTTAGTGGTGGCCTTTATAAGTATGTTGCAAGTATATTGCAACATTTGGCATACTTAGTGGTGGCCTTTATAAGTCTGCCACACGTATATTGCACTATCTGTCATACTTCGTGGTAGCCTTTATAAAACTGTCACACTTATACTGCACAATCTGTTATACTAAGTGGGGTGGCCTTTATAAGTATGTCGCACGTATATTGCAACATTTGGCATAATTAGTGGTGGCCTTTATAAGTCTGCAACACGTATATTGCACACTGTCATACTTCGTGGTAGCCTATATAAAACTGTCACACGTATACTGCACTATCTGCCATACGTCGTGGTGGCCTTTATAAGTGTGTCGCACGTATATTGCAACATTTGGCATACTTAGTGGTGGCCTTTATAAGTCTGCCACGCGTATATTGCACTATCTGTCATACTTCGTGGTAGCCTTTATAAAACTGTCACACGTATACTGCACTATCTGTCATACTTCGTGGTGGCCGTTATAAGTGTGTCACACGTATATTGCACCTTTTGGCATACTTAGTTGTGGCCTTTGTAAGTATGTCGCACGTTTATTGCACTATCTGGCATACTAAGTGGTAGCCTTTATAAGTATGTCGCACGTATATTACACCATTTGGCATACTTAGTGGTGGTCTTTATAAGTGTGTCGCACGTATATTGAACTATCTGGCATACTTAGTGGTGGCCTTTATAAGTATGTCGCACGTATATTACACCATTTGGCATACTTAGTGGTGGCCTTTATAAGTGTGTCGCACGTATATTGCACTATCTGTCATACTTCGTGGTAGCCTTTATAAAACTGTTACACTTATACTGCACAATCTGTTATACTTAGTGGTGGCCTTCATAAGTATGTCACATGTATATTGCACCATTTGGCATACTTAGTGGTGGCCTTTATAAGTATGTCGCACGTATATTACACCATTTGGCATACTAAGTGGTGGCCTTTGTAAGTGTGTCGCACGTATATTGCACTATCTGTCATACTTCGTGGTAGCCTTTATAAAACTGTTACACTTATACTGCACAATCTGTTATACTTAGTGGTGGCCTTCATAAGTATGTCACATGTATATTGCACCATTTGGCATACTTAGTGGTGGCCTTTATAAGTATGTCGCAAGTATATTACACCATTTGGCATACTTAGTGGTGGCCTTTATAAGTATGTCGCACGTATATTACACCATTTGGCATACTTAGTGGTGGCCTTTATAAGTATGTCGCACGTATATTGCACTATCTGGCATACTTGGTGGTGGCCTTTATAAGTATGTTGCACGTATATTACACCATTTGGCATACTTAGTGGTGGCCTTTATAAGTGTGTCGCACGTATATTACACCATTTGGCATACTTATTGGTGGCCTTTATAAGTATGTCGCACGTATATTACACCATTTGGCATACTTAGTGGTGGCCTTTATAAGTGTGTCGCACGTATATTGCACTATATGTCATACCTATTGGTAGTCATTAGAATTCTGTCGCACATATACTGCACAATCTGTCATACATAGTAGTAGCCTTTATAAGTATGTCGCACATATACTGCACAATCTGTTATACTTAGTGATAGCCTTTATAAGTCTGTCGCACATATACTGCACTATCTGTCATACTTTGATGTAGCCTTTATAAGTCTGTCGCACGTATATTGCACTCTCCGTCATACTTTGTGGTAGCCTTTATAAATATGTTGCACGTATATTGCACTCTCCGTCATACTTTGTTTGAGCCTTTATAAGTCTGTCGCACATATACTGCACTATCTGTCATACTTTGTGGTGGCCTTTATAAGTATGTTGCACGTATATTGCACTCCCCGTCATACTTTGTGGTAGCTTTTATAAGTATGTCGCATGTATATTGCACTATCTGTCATACTTTGTTGGAGCCTTTATAAGTATGTCGCACATATACTGCACTATCTGTCATACTTTGTTATAGCCTTTATAAATTCTGTCGCACATATACTGCACTATCTGTCATACTTTGTTGTAGCCTTAATAAGTCTGTCGCACGTATATTGTACTCTCCGTCATACTTTGATGTAGCCTTTATAAGTCTGTTGCACGTATATTGCACTCTGCGTCATACTTTGTGGTAGCCTTTATAAGTATGTCGCATGTATATTGCACTATCTGTCATACCAAGTGATAGCCTTTATAATTCTGTACTATCAGACATGTCAAGTGGTAGCCTTTATAAATCTGTCGTACGTATATTGTACTATCTGTCATACTTTGTTGGAGCCTTTATAAGTCTGTCGCACGTATATTTTACTATCTGTCATATCAAGTGGTAGCCTTTATAAGTCTGTCGCACGTATATTGCACTATCTGTCATACCAAGTGGTAGCCTTTATAAGTTTGTCGCACGTATATTGTACTATCAGACATGTCAAGTGGTAGCCTTTATAAGTCTGTCGCACGTATATTGTACTATCTGTCATACTTTGTTGGAGCCTTTATAAGTCTGTCGCACGTATATTGTACTATCTGTCATATCAAGTGGTAGCCTTTATAAGTCTGTCGCACGTATATTGCACTATCTGTCATACTAAGTGGTAGCCTTTATCAGTTTGTCGCAAGTATATTGCACTATCTGTCATACCAAGTGGTAGCCTTTATAAGTTTGTCGCACGTATATTGCACTATCTGTCATACCTAGTGGTAGTCATTAGAAGTCTGTCGCACATATACTGCACAATCTGTCATACATAGTGGTAGCCTTTATAAGTTTGTCGCACATATACTGCACTATCTGTCATACTTTGTTGTAGCCTTTATAAGTCTGTCGCACATATACTGCAATATCTGTCATACTTTGATGTAGCCTTTATAAGTCTGTCGCACGTATATTGCACTCTCCGTCATACTTTGTGGTAGCCTTTATAAGTATGTCGCATGTATATTGCACTATCTGTCATATTTTGTTTGAGCCTTTATAAGTCTGTCGCACGTATATTGTTCTATCCGTCATACTATGTGGTAGCCTTTATAAGTCTGTCGCACGTTTATTGCACTAGCTGTTATTCTTAGTGATAGCTTTTATTAGTCTGTCGCACGTATATTTCGCTGTCATACTTTGTGGTAGTATTTATAAATATGTGCACCATCTGTCATATTTAGTTGTAGCTTTTATAAGTCTGTCGCACGTATATTGCACCATTTGTCATACTTAGTTGTAGGCTATATTTCAAAGATTTAGTTGTGAAACAGAAACACATTACGCTCGAATTCTTCCTAGTTAGAACCAGTACTAAGCATTTGCTGGATGATGTATCTTTTTCAAGGACACCTCATATAGCCGTGTCGGACGAATGAACCGCGACCCTCCGATCACTGGTTCGATGTTCTACTACTAGATTATCATCATTGGCTTTAAGGACTCGCTTATTTCCCTTGAGAACTCCGGATCTACAGATGAAGGGGTAGAAATATAACTTCAGTTCTCTTCTTCTTTTTTTTCAGGGAGTTGTATTGCAGTGATTTATTTTTTCATACCATCTGTTAAACGGTTAGTAATGTAGAAATCACCACTGAACATTTGATGCCGATACCAGATTTCTGGGCCAATCTGTGGCATTTCAGAATTTTTGGTTCGAACTGCATCGTGGTAAGTTGAAATATTATTACTCCGGTAATCGGTAGGTATTTTTTCCCCTTTATAATTGCATATCTTGAACCAGTGAAGAATTTGAGGCCAGACAAATGCTGCAGATTTTGTTTTTTCACTGTGGACATAAATGTTACAATGGAGTTCTAAAGGAAATGTAATAGTGGTGTGAGACATAAATGTTACAATGGAGTTCTATGGGAAATGTAATAGTGGTGTGAGACATAAATGTTACAATGGAGTTATATGGGAAATGTAATAGTGGTGTGAGACATAAATGTTACAATGGAGTTCTATGGGAAATGTAATAGTGGTGTGAGACACAAATGTTACAATGGAGTTATATGGGAAATGTAATAGTGGTGTGAGACACAAATGTTACAATGGAGTTATATGGGAAATGTAATAGTGGTGTGAGACACAAATGTTACAATGGAGTTTTATGGGAAATGTAATAGTGGTGTGAGACATAAATGTTACAATGGAGTTATATGGGAAATGTAATAGTGGTGTGAGACATAAATGTTACAATGAAGTTCTAAAGGAAATGTAATAGTGGTGTGAGACATAAATGTTACAATGGAGTTATATGGGAAATGTAATAGTGGCGTAAGACATAATGTAGTTATATGGGAAATGTAATAGTGGCGTGAGACATAAATGTTACAATGGAGTTATATGGGAAATGTAATAGTGGCGTGAGACATAAATGTCACAATGGAGTTCTATGGGAAATGTAATAGTGGTGTTAGACATAAATGTCACAATGGAGTTCTTTGGGAAATGTAACAGTGGTGTGAGACATAAATGTCACAATGGAGTTCTATGGGAAATGTAATAGTGGTGTGAGACATAAATGTTACAATGAAGTTCTAAAGGAAATGTAATAGTGATGTTAGACATAAATGTTACAATGGAGTTATATGGGAAATGTAATAGTGGTGTGAGACACAAATGTTACAATGGAGTTATATGGGAAATGTAATAGTTGTGTGAGACACAAATGTTACAATGGAGTTATATGGGAAATGTTATAGTGGTGTGAGACACAAATGTTACAATGGAGTTATATGGGAAATGTAATAGTGGTGTGAGACACAAATGTTACAATGGAGTTTTATGGGAAATGTAATAGTGGAGTGAGACATAAATGTTACAATGAAGTTATATGGGAAATGTAATAGTGGTGTGAGACATAAATGTTACAATGAAGTTCTAAAGGAAATGTAATAGTGGTGTGAGACATAAATGTTACAATGGAGTTATATGGGAAATGTAATAGTGGCGTGAGACATAAATGTTACAATGGGGTTATATGGGAAATGTAATAGTGGCGTTAGACATAAATGTCACAATGGAGTTCTATGGGAAATGTAATAGTGGTGTGAGACATAAATGTCACAATGGAGTTATATGGGAAATGTAACAGTGGTGTGAGACATAAATGTCACAATTGAGTTATATGGAAAATGTAATAGTGGTGTGAGACATAAATGTTACAATGGAGTTCTATGGGAAATGTAACAGTGGTGTGAGACATAAGTGTTACAATGGAGTTCTATGGGAAATGTAACAGTGGTGTGAGACATAAATGTTACAATGGAGTTCTATGGGAAATGTAACAGTGGTGTGAGACATAAATGTTACAATGGAGTTCTATGGGAAATGTAACAGTGGTGTGAGACATAAATGTTACAATGGAGTTATATGGGAAATGTAATAGTGGTGTGAGACATAAATGTTACAATGAAGTTCTAAAGGAAATGTAATAGTGGTGTTAAACATAAATGTTACAATGGAGTTATATGGGAAATGTAACAGTGGTGTGAGACATAAATGTTACAATGGAGTTCTATGGGAAATGTAACAGTGGTGTAAGACATAAATGTTACAATGGAGTTCTATGGGAAATGTAACAGTGGTGTGAGACATAAATGTCACAATGGAGTTCTATGGGAAATGTAACAGTGGTGTGAGACATAAATGTTACAATGGAGTTATATGGGAAATGTAATAGTGGTGTGAGACATAAATGTTACAATGAAGTTCTAAAGGAAATGTAATAGTGGTGTTAAACATAAATGTTACAATGGAGTTCTATGGGAAATGTAACAGTGGTGTGAGACATAAATGTTACAATGGAGTTCTATGGGAAATGTAATTGTGGTGTGAGACATAAATGTTACAATGGAGTTCTATGGGAAATGTAATAGTGGCGTAGACATAAATGTCACAATGGAGTTCTATGGGGAATGTAACAGTGGCGTGAGACAAAAATATTACAATGGAGTTCTATGGGAAATGTAACAGTGGTGTGAGACATAAATGTAACAATGGAGTTCTAAAGGAAATGTAATAGTGGTGTGAGACATAAAAATGTAATAGTGGTGTGAGACATAAATGTTACAATGGAGTTATATGGGAAATGTAACAGTGGTGTGAGACATAAATGTTACAATGGAGTTATATGGGAAATGTAACAGTGGTGTGAGACATAAATGTTACAATGGAGTTATATGGGAAATGTTACAGTGGTGTGAGACATAAATGTTACAATGAAGTTATATGGGAAATGTAACAGTGGTGTGAGACATAAATGTTACAATGGAGTTATATGGGAAATGTAACAGTGATGTGAGACATAAATGTTACAATGGAGTTATATGGGAAATGTAACAGTGGTGTGAGACATTAAAGCCTTTTCAAAGGCGTTGAATAAAAACTATAAAACCAATTTAAGCTCTGACTGTTGTTGGTTTCTTTATTTTCTCCTTTTTTAAAAAAAAAAAGTCAACAGTGATAAAAAAATAACAATTATTAAAGTCTGATGAATAAAGTGTCGGTCAAGATCGCATTGTCCGTTAATTTAAAAGCTCAATTAAGCGATGCGAGGTTGACTTTTGTTTTAATGCTCAAAATGATAAATATTTTGAATATGTAAAAGTTTAATATATATAGTGTTGTTGGCATTGCTATAAAGAACAATGCTATTAGGATAGTGCCTTAATCAAGTTTATAAATTTTCGGCTGGTGATAGAAGTCTTTGACATGTATGTAGACGACACTAAAACAGTTTAATTGCCGTACAGGTGCATTTAGACAGAATAATCCCGGTCATTAAACGATTAATAGTATATAAATAGATAATAATAAATATTTAATAAGTATAGTAATGCATAGGAAGTGAAACAGACGAATCGTTGTATTGCGCCCGGCACCCTATAGCTGTGATGTCTCCATGGACTTATTGGTAAACATATACACTTGTGTACAGACAGATATATCAAGTTCAGTAGTGAACATCCCCAAATAAGTTTTCTTCGTTCTAAGTCTTCCGCTTGGAAATAAGAATACCATAAAAGTCGGCATTATGACGGTATTACGTCCCGGCAAAATCAATCATTGTCTTCCGCCATTATCTGATACTCAAATTAATTATAGAATTCGGAAAATGACGTCACGCTTTTTTGTTGTCATTTTAGGACACTTTTGTGACATTAGTTAAGATAAAAAAAACGAATGGAGGCGGGTCATGCATATGCATGAGATGCGTTATTGGTCATGCATATGCATGAGATGCGTTATTATATATAATCGGTGATAATAAATGTTTGTTCAGAAGAAGAGAAGAAAGGATAAGATCAAGACCAGATTTCCTGTTTCTAATTTGGACAGTCATTGGAATATCTGTGTGGAATTCAGGTACGTTTTGCAGTAGTTAGCAAATAGTTTCTGTATAATTCTTCAATACGTGTTAATGTACACATGTTTATGTTTATATTAGTGATCTTATTTTATATGAGTGATAAGACAGTAAAATATATATTTTATAGTATA